>OZ010789.1:129709682-130309682 GCA_963932465.1 Maratus speciosus | reverse complement strand
TAAAAAATACAAAAATGACCTCTTTTCGAAATTTCCGGCTACTATAAATGTCTAGAGGATTGAAAGGGGTTTGTGAAAAGCAAAAATAATGGGGATTGTCCGAGAGTGCTGCTGTAGGCGATAATAATTAGGAAAAAAAAAATTACACCGAAGGTAAAGTAGTAAAAATGAGCTATAATTTTTCTCCTATGGTGTAATACGCTGGCTTTTATATTTTCTTGTTGTTTCACCATTACAAGCTCGTTCTTTTAAAGACTCTTTAAGAAGACCTTAACGTAGCTTATATTTTACAGTGCGTAGGATTAAAAACACGAAAAGAAAAGGAAAGCATGGTACTAACTCTGCCTCTAAACAAAATGATTACACTATTTCAGGACGGGTTTGTGTTAAAATATTAATAGAAAAATATTTGGGAAATAGGGTGACTGAGCCAGTAGTTGATCAAATAAGCTCGGTGATACGGGGTTTTTATTATATTTCCTTCCTTTTATGTTTTAGAAGTAAACTAACATAATTGCCACAATCCTTAATGAATGTCCTATAATGGGAAAAAATGAAATCTGCTGAAGTTAAACAAAATTATAAGTAAATAGTTTCTTGAATTTTCATTTTCCTAGTGGTTGATCAATCGAAGAAATCAGTCGAAAATTCAAAAATTAATCTTTAAAATATCATGCTTAAAGTGTGATTAACAATAATTCATGTAAAACTATTATCTGAAATAAGCAAGATGGAAGTGGGTTATTTTAACTTAAAAGTAATTGTCTCCAACTAATCAATAACTAAATTTTTACATTTTTTAATAAAAAAAATTCATAAAATGGATTCTTTTACAGCAGGCAGGTGACAACAGTGCGACAACAGGTGCTCCAACATTGAAACAAAAATATTATGTCTAGTACCACGTGTAAAACTCATTTCCGCCTGAAATGAAAGAATATTTCAAAAATTTTACCAACTACTGGAGGGGTATCAACTACTGGCGCGGTCACCCTATGTCGGATCAAAGAACGAAGTTCATTTAATCATCGATACAAAAAGGGAGACGTTAGTGCAACTTTCATTTGAAACAAGAAGGTTTTCTTTTTCCCTTTTCGAACAGTTTTTCATGTAACAATTCAAAACAGTTTATTTATTTGATTAATCTGAACTTTCAATATCAAACTATATAGAATAGCATTTGAAACAAAGAACTATAAACTTAAAATTAAATATCCTTGTAGTGTTTCTGCTTAAAGTAAAAACATGTAGATGGCAGCACCAATAATCCAGCTAGAAGTGCAGTGAAATAAAAGAACTAAAAAATACAAAAATGACCTCTTTTCGAAATTTCCGGCTACTATAAATGTCTAGAGGATTGGAAGGGGTTTGTGAAAAGCAAAAATAATGGGGATTGTCCGAGAGTGCTGCTGTAGGCGATAATAATTAGGAAAAAAAAAATTACACCGAAGGTAAAGTAGTAAAAATGAGCTATAATTTTTCGCCTATGGTGTAATACGCCGGCTTTTATATTTTCTTGTTGTTTCCCCATTACAAGCTCGTTCTTTTAAAGACTCTTTAAGAAGACCTTAACGTAGCTTATATTTCACAGTGCGTAGGAATAAAAACACGAAAAGAAAAGGAAAGCATGATACTAACTCTGCCTCTAAACAAAATGATTACACTATTTCAGGACGGATTTGTGTTAAAATATTAATAGAAAAATATTTGGGAAATGGGGTGACTGAGCCAGTAGTTGATCAAATAAGCTCGGTGATACGGGGTTTTTATTATATTTCCTTCCTTTTATGTTTTAGAAGTAAACTAACATAATTGCCACAATCCTTAATGAATGTCCTATAATGGGAAAAAATGAAATCTGCTGAAGTTAAACAAAATTATAAGTAAATAGTTTCTTGAATTTTCATTTTCCTAGTGGTTGATCAATCGAAGAAATCAGTCGAAAATTCAAAAATTAATCTTTAAAATATCATGCTTAAAGTGTGATTAACAATAATTCATGTAAAACTATTATCTGAAATAAGCAAGATGGAAGTGGGTTATTTTAACTTAAAAGTAATTGTCTCCAACTAATCAATAACTAAATTTTTACATTTTTTAATAAAAAAAATTCATAAAATGGATTCTTTTACAGCAGGCAGGTGACAACAGTGCGACAACAGGTGCTCCAACATTGAAACAAAAATATTATGTCTAGTACCACGTGTAAAACTCATTTCCGCCTGAAATGAAAGAATATTTCAAAAATTTTACCAACTACTGGAGGGGTATCAACTACTGGCGCGGTCACCCTATGTCGGATCAAAGAACGAAGTTCATTTAATCATCGATACAAAAAGGGAGACGTTAGTGCAACTTTCATTTGAAACAAGAAGGTTTTCTTTTTCCCTTTTCGAACAGTTTTTCATGTAACAATTCAAAACAGTTTATTTATTTGATTAATCTGAACTTTCAATATCAAACTATATAGAATAGCATTTGAAACAAAGAACTATAAACTTAAAATTAAATATCCTTGTAGTGTTTCTGCTTAAAGTAAAAACATGTAGATGGCAGCACCAATAATCCAGCTAGAAGTGCAGTGAAATAAAAGAACTAAAAAATACAAAAATGACCTCTTTTCGAAATTTCCGGCTACTATAAATGTCTAGAGGATTGGAAGGGGTTTGTGAAAAGCAAAAATAATGGGGATTGTCCGAGAGTGCTGCTGTAGGCGATAATAATTAGGAAAAAAAAAATTACACCGAAGGTAAAGTAGTAAAAATGAGCTATAATTTTTCGCCTATGGTGTAATACGCCGGCTTTTATATTTTCTTGTTGTTTCCCCATTACAAGCTCGTTCTTTTAAAGACTCTTTAAGAAGACCTTAACGTAGCTTATATTTCACAGTGCGTAGGAATAAAAACACGAAAAGAAAAGGAAAGCATGATACTAACTCTGCCTCTAAACAAAATGATTACACTATTTCAGGACGGATTTGTGTTAAAATATTAATAGAAAAATATTTGGGAAATGGGGTGACTGAGCCAGTAGTTGATCAAATAAGCTCGGTGATACGGGGTTTTTATTATATTTCCTTCCTTTTATGTTTTAGAAGTAAACTAACATAATTGCCACAATCCTTAATGAATGTCCTATAATGGGAAAAAATGAAATCTGCTGAAGTTAAACAAAATTATAAGTAAATAGTTTCTTGAATTTTCATTTTCCTAGTGGTTGATCAATCGAAGAAATCAGTCGAAAATTCAAAAATTAATCTTTAAAATATCATGCTTAAAGTGTGATTAACAATAATTCATGTAAAACTATTATCTGAAATAAGCAAGATGGAAGTGGGTTATTTTAACTTAAAAGTAATTGTCTCCAACTAATCAATAACTAAATTTTTACATTTTTTAATAAAAAAAATTCATAAAATGGATTCTTTTACAGCAGGCAGGTGACAACAGTGCGACAACAGGTGCTCCAACATTGAAACAAAAATATTATGTCTAGTACCACGTGTAAAACTCATTTCCGCCTGAAATGAAAGAATATTTCAAAAATTTTACCAACTACTGGAGGGGTATCAACTACTGGTGCGGTCACCCTATGTCGGATCAAAGAACGAAGTTCATTTAATCATCGATACAAAAAGGGAGACGTTAGTGCAACTTTCATTTGAAACAAGAAGGTTTTCTTTTTCCCTTTTCGAACAGTTTTTCATGTAACAATTCAAAACAGTTTATTTATTTGATTAATCTGAACTTTCAATATCAAACTATATAGAATAGCATTTGAAACAAAGAACTATAAACTTAAAATTAAATATCCTTGTAGTGTTTCTGCTTAAAGTAAAAACATGTAGATGGCAGCACCAATAATCCAGCTAGAAGTGCAGTGAAATAAAAGAACTAAAAAATACAAAAATGACCTCTTTTCGAAATTTCCGGCTACTATAAATGTCTAGAGGATTGGAAGGGGTTTGTGAAAAGCAAAAATAATGGGGATTGTCCGAGAGTGCTGCTGTAGGCGATAATAATTAGGAAAAAAAAAATTACACCGAAGGTAAAGTAGTAAAAATGAGCTATAATTTTTCGCCTATGGTGTAATACGCCGGCTTTTATATTTTCTTGTTGTTTCCCCATTACAAGCTCGTTCTTTTAAAGACTCTTTAAGAAGACCTTAACGTAGCTTATATTTCACAGTGCGTAGGAATAAAAACACGAAAAGAAAAGGAAAGCATGATACTAACTCTGCCTCTAAACAAAATGATTACACTATTTCAGGACGGATTTGTGTTAAAATATTAATAGAAAAATATTTGGGAAATGGGGTGACTGAGCCAGTAGTTGATCAAATAAGCTCGGTGATACGGGGTTTTTATTATATTTCCTTCCTTTTATGTTTTAGAAGTAAACTAACATAATTGCCACAATCCTTAATGAATGTCCTATAATGGGAAAAAATGAAATCTGCTGAAGTTAAACAAAATTATAAGTAAATAGTTTCTTGAATTTTCATTTTCCTAGTGGTTGATCAATCGAAGAAATCAGTCGAAAATTCAAAAATTAATCTTTAAAATATCATGCTTAAAGTGTGATTAACAATAATTCATGTAAAACTATTATCTGAAATAAGCAAGATGGAAGTGGGTTATTTTAACTTAAAAGTAATTGTCTCCAACTAATCAATAACTAAATTTTTACATTTTTTAATAAAAAAAATTCATAAAATGGATTCTTTTACAGCAGGCAGGTGACAACAGTGCGACAACAGGTGCTCCAACATTGAAACAAAAATATTATGTCTAGTACCACGTGTAAAACTCATTTCCGCCTGAAATGAAAGAATATTTCAAAAATTTTACCAACTACTGGAGGGGTATCAACTACTGGCGCGGTCACCCTATGTCGGATCAAAGAACGAAGTTCATTTAATCATCGATACAAAAAGGGAGACGTTAGTGCAACTTTCATTTGAAACAAGAAGGTTTTCTTTTTCCCTTTTCGAACAGTTTTTCATGTAACAATTCAAAACAGTTTATTTATTTGATTAATCTGAACTTTCAATATCAAACTATATAGAATAGCATTTGAAACAAAGAACTATAAACTTAAAATTAAATATCCTTGTAGTGTTTCTGCTTAAAGTAAAAACATGTAGATGGCAGCACCAATAATCCAGCTAGAAGTGCAGTGAAATAAAAGAACTAAAAAATACAAAAATGACCTCTTTTCGAAATTTCCGGCTACTATAAATGTCTAGAGGATTGGAAGGGGTTTGTGAAAAGCAAAAATAATGGGGATTGTCCGAGAGTGCTGCTGTAGGCGATAATAATTAGGAAAAAAAAAATTACACCGAAGGTAAAGTAGTAAAAATGAGCTATAATTTTTCGCCTATGGTGTAATACGCCGGCTTTTATATTTTCTTGTTGTTTCCCCATTACAAGCTCGTTCTTTTAAAGACTCTTTAAGAAGACCTTAACGTAGCTTATATTTCACAGTGCGTAGGAATAAAAACACGAAAAGAAAAGGAAAGCATGATACTAACTCTGCCTCTAAACAAAATGATTACACTATTTCAGGACGGATTTGTGTTAAAATATTAATAGAAAAATATTTGGGAAATGGGGTGACTGAGCCAGTAGTTGATCAAATAAGCTCGGTGATACGGGGTTTTTATTATATTTCCTTCCTTTTATGTTTTAGAAGTAAACTAACATAATTGCCACAATCCTTAATGAATGTCCTATAATGGGAAAAAATGAAATCTGCTGAAGTTAAACAAAATTATAAGTAAATAGTTTCTTGAATTTTCATTTTCCTAGTGGTTGATCAATCGAAGAAATCAGTCGAAAATTCAAAAATTAATCTTTAAAATATCATGCTTAAAGTGTGATTAACAATAATTCATGTAAAACTATTATCTGAAATAAGCAAGATGGAAGTGGGTTATTTTAACTTAAAAGTAATTGTCTCCAACTAATCAATAACTAAATTTTTACATTTTTTAATAAAAAAAATTCATAAAATGGATTCTTTTACAGCAGGCAGGTGACAACAGTGCGACAACAGGTGCTCCAACATTGAAACAAAAATATTATGTCTAGTACCACGTGTAAAACTCATTTCCGCCTGAAATGAAAGAATATTTCAAAAATTTTACCAACTACTGGAGGGGTATCAACTACTGGCGCGGTCACCCTATGTCGGATCAAAGAACGAAGTTCATTTAATCATCGATACAAAAAGGGAGACGTTAGTGCAACTTTCATTTGAAACAAGAAGGTTTTCTTTTTCCCTTTTCGAACAGTTTTTCATGTAACAATTCAAAACAGTTTATTTATTTGATTAATCTGAACTTTCAATATCAAACTATATAGAATAGCATTTGAAACAAAGAACTATAAACTTAAAATTAAATATCCTTGTAGTGTTTCTGCTTAAAGTAAAAACATGTAGATGGCAGCACCAATAATCCAGCTAGAAGTGCAGTGAAATAAAAGAACTAAAAAATACAAAAATGACCTCTTTTCGAAATTTCCGGCTACTATAAATGTCTAGAGGATTGGAAGGGGTTTGTGAAAAGCAAAAATAATGGGGATTGTCCGAGAGTGCTGCTGTAGGCGATAATAATTAGGAAAAAAAAATTACACCGAAGGTAAAGTAGTAAAAATGAGCTATAATTTTTCGCCTATGGTGTAATACGCCGGCTTTTATATTTTCTTGTTGTTTCCCCATTACAAGCTCGTTCTTTTAAAGACTCTTTAAGAAGACCTTAACGTAGCTTATATTTCACAGTGCGTAGGAATAAAAACACGAAAAGAAAAGGAAAGCATGATACTAACTCTGCCTCTAAACAAAATGATTACACTATTTCAGGACGGATTTGTGTTAAAATATTAATAGAAAAATATTTGGGAAATGGGGTGACTGAGCCAGTAGTTGATCAAATAAGCTCGGTGATACGGGGTTTTTATTATATTTCCTTCCTTTTATGTTTTAGAAGTAAACTAACATAATTGCCACAATCCTTAATGAATGTCCTATAATGGGAAAAAATGAAATCTGCTGAAGTTAAACAAAATTATAAGTAAATAGTTTCTTGAATTTTCATTTTCCTAGTGGTTGATCAATCGAAGAAATCAGTCGAAAATTCAAAAATTAATCTTTAAAATATCATGCTTAAAGTGTGATTAACAATAATTCATGTAAAACTATTATCTGAAATAAGCAAGATGGAAGTGGGTTATTTTAACTTAAAAGTAATTGTCTCCAACTAATCAATAACTAAATTTTTACATTTTTTAATAAAAAAAATTCATAAAATGGATTCTTTTACAGCAGGCAGGTGACAACAGTGCGACAACAGGTGCTCCAACATTGAAACAAAAATATTATGTCTAGTACCACGTGTAAAACTCATTTCCGCCTGAAATGAAAGAATATTTCAAAAATTTTACCAACTACTGGAGGGGTATCAACTACTGGCGCGGTCACCCTATGTCGGATCAAAGAACGAAGTTCATTTAATCATCGATACAAAAAGGGAGACGTTAGTGCAACTTTCATTTGAAACAAGAAGGTTTTCTTTTTCCCTTTTCGAACAGTTTTTCATGTAACAATTCAAAACAGTTTATTTATTTGATTAATCTGAACTTTCAATATCAAACTATATAGAATAGCATTTGAAACAAAGAACTATAAACTTAAAATTAAATATCCTTGTAGTGTTTCTGCTTAAAGTAAAAACATGTAGATGGCAGCACCAATAATCCAGCTAGAAGTGCAGTGAAATAAAAGAACTAAAAAATACAAAAATGACCTCTTTTCGAAATTTCCGGCTACTATAAATGTCTAGAGGATTGGAAGGGGTTTGTGAAAAGCAAAAATAATGGGGATTGTCCGAGAGTGCTGCTGTAGGCGATAATAATTAGGAAAAAAAAATTACACCGAAGGTAAAGTAGTAAAAATGAGCTATAATTTTTCGCCTATGGTGTAATACGCCGGCTTTTATATTTTCTTGTTGTTTCCCCATTACAAGCTCGTTCTTTTAAAGACTCTTTAAGAAGACCTTAACGTAGCTTATATTTCACAGTGCGTAGGAATAAAAACACGAAAAGAAAAGGAAAGCATGATACTAACTCTGCCTCTAAACAAAATGATTACACTATTTCAGGACGGATTTGTGTTAAAATATTAATAGAAAAATATTTGGGAAATGGGGTGACTGAGCCAGTAGTTGATCAAATAAGCTCGGTGATACGGGGTTTTTATGATATTTCCTTCCTTTTATGTTTTAGAAGTAAACTAACATAATTGCCACAATCCTTAATGAATGTCCTATAATGGGAAAAAATGAAATCTGCTGAAGTTAAACAAAATTATAAGTAAATAGTTTCTTGAATTTTCATTTTCCTAGTGGTTGATCAATCGAAGAAATCAGTCGAAAATTCAAAAATTAATCTTTAAAATATCATGCTTAAAGTGTGATTAACAATAATTCATGTAAAACTATTATCTGAAATAAGCAAGATGGAAGTGGGTTATTTTAACTTAAAAGTAATTGTCTCCAACTAATCAATAACTAAATTTTTACATTTTTTAATAAAAAAAATTCATAAAATGGATTCTTTTACAGCAGGCAGGTGACAACAGTGCGACAACAGGTGCTCCAACATTGAAACAAAAATATTATGTCTAGTACCACGTGTAAAACTCATTTCCGCCTGAAATGAAAGAATATTTCAAAAATTTTACCAACTACTGGAGGGGTATCAACTACTGGCGCGGTCACCCTATGTCGGATCAAAGAACGAAGTTCATTTAATCATCGATACAAAAAGGGAGACGTTAGTGCAACTTTCATTTGAAACAAGAAGGTTTTCTTTTTCCCTTTTCGAACAGTTTTTCATGTAACAATTCAAAACAGTTTATTTATTTGATTAATCTGAACTTTCAATATCAAACTATATAGAATAGCATTTGAAACAAAGAACTATAAACTTAAAATTAAATATCCTTGTAGTGTTTCTGCTTAAAGTAAAAACATGTAGATGGCAGCACCAATAATCCAGCTAGAAGTGCAGTGAAATAAAAGAACTAAAAAATACAAAAATGACCTCTTTTCGAAATTTCCGGCTACTATAAATGTCTAGAGGATTGGAAGGGGTTTGTGAAAAGCAAAAATAATGGGGATTGTCCGAGAGTGCTGCTGTAGGCGATAATAATTAGGAAAAAAAAAATTACACCGAAGGTAAAGTAGTAAAAATGAGCTATAATTTTTCTCCTATGGTGTAATACGCTGGCTTTTATATTTTCTTGTTGTTTCACTATTACAAGCTCGTTCTTTTAAAGACTCTTTAAGAAGACCTTAACGTAGCTTATATTTCACAGTGCGTAGGAATAAAAACACGAAAAGAAAAGGAAAGCATGGTACTAACTCTGCCTCTAAACAAAATGATTACACCATTTCAGGACGGGTTTGTGTTAAAATATTAATAGAAAAATATTTGGGAAATAGGGTGACTGAGCCAGTAGTTGATCAAATAAGCTCGGTGATACGGGGTTTTTATTATATTTCCTTCCTTTTATGTTTTAGAAGTAAACTAACATAATTGCCACAATCCTTAATGAATGTCCTATAATGGGAAAAAATGAAATCTGCTGAAGTTAAACAAAATTATAAGTAAATAGTTTCTTGAATTTTCATTTTCCTAGTGGTTGATCAATCGAAGAAATCAGTCGAAAATTCAAAAATTAATCTTTAAAATATCATGCTTAAAGTGTGATTAACAATAATTCATGTAAAACTATTATCTGAAATAAGCAAGATGGAAGTGGGTTATTTTAACTTAAAAGTAATTGTCTCCAACTAATCAATAACTAAATTTTTACATTTTTTAATAAAAAAAATTCATAAAATGGATTCTTTTACAGCAGGCAGGTGACAACAGTGCGACAACAGGTGCTCCAACATTGAAACAAAAATATTATGTCTAGTACCACGTGTAAAACTCATTTCCGCCTGAAATGAAAGAATATTTCAAAAATTTTACCAACTACTGGAGGGGTATCAACTACTGGCGCGGTCACCCTATGTCGGATCAAAGAACGAAGTTCATTTAATCATCGATACAAAAAGGGAGACGTTAGTGCAACTTTCATTTGAAACAAGAAGGTTTTCTTTTTCCCTTTTCGAACAGTTTTTCATGTAACAATTCATAACAGTTTATTTATTTGATTAATCTGAACTTTCAATATCAAACTATATAGAATAGCATTTGAAACAAAGAACTATAAACTTAAAATTAAATATCCTTGTAGTGTTTCTGCTTAAAGTAAAAACATGTAGATGGCAGCACCAATAATCCAGCTAGAAGTGCAGTGAAATAAAAGAACTAAAAAATACAAAAATGACCTCTTTTCGAAATTTCCGGCTACTATAAATGTCTAGAGGATTGGAAGGGGTTTGTGAAAAGCAAAAATAATGGGGATTGTCCGAGAGTGCTGCTGTAGGCGATAATAATTAGGAAAAAAAAAATTACACCGAAGGTAAAGTAGTAAAAATGAGCTATAATTTTTCGCCTATGGTGTAATACGCCGGCTTTTATATTTTCTTGTTGTTTCCCCATTACAAGCTCGTTCTTTTAAAGACTCTTTAAGAAGACCTTAACGTAGCTTATATTTCACAGTGCGTAGGAATAAAAACACGAAAAGAAAAGGAAAGCATGATACTAACTCTGCCTCTAAACAAAATGATTACACTATTTCAGGACGGATTTGTGTTAAAATATTAATAGAAAAATATTTGGGAAATGGGGTGACTGAGCCAGTAGTTGATCAAATAAGCTCGGTGATACGGGGTTTTTATTATATTTCCTTCCTTTTATGTTTTAGAAGTAAACTAACATAATTGCCACAATCCTTAATGAATGTCCTATAATGGGAAAAAATGAAATCTGCTGAAGTTAAACAAAATTATAAGTAAATAGTTTCTTGAATTTTCATTTTCCTAGTGGTTGATCAATCGAAGAAATCAGTCGAAAATTCAAAAATTAATCTTTAAAATATCATGCTTAAAGTGTGATTAACAATAATTCATGTAAAACTATTATCTGAAATAAGCAAGATGGAAGTGGGTTATTTTAACTTAAAAGTAATTGTCTCCAACTAATCAATAACTAAATTTTTACATTTTTTAATAAAAAAAATTCATAAAATGGATTCTTTTACAGCAGGCAGGTGACAACAGTGCGACAACAGGTGCTCCAACATTGAAACAAAAATATTATGTCTAGTACCACGTGTAAAACTCATTTCCGCCTGAAATGAAAGAATATTTCAAAAATTTTACCAACTACTGGAGGGGTATCAACTACTGGCGCGGTCACCCTATGTCGGATCAAAGAACGAAGTTCATTTAATCATCGATACAAACAGGGAGACGTTAGTGCAACTTTCATTTGAAACAAGAAGGTTTTCTTTTTCCCTTTTCGAACAGTTTTTCATGTAACAATTCAAAACAGTTTATTTATTTGATTAATCTGAACTTTCAATATCAAACTATATAGAATAGCATTTGAAACAAAGAACTATAAACTTAAAATTAAATATCCTTGTAGTGTTTCTGCTTAAAGTAAAAACATGTAGATGGCAGCACCAATAATCCAGCTAGAAGTGCAGTGAAATAAAAGAACTAAAAAATACAAAAATGACCTCTTTTCGAAATTTCCGGCTACTATAAATGTCTAGAGGATTGGAAGGGGTTTGTGAAAAGCAAAAATAATGGGGATTGTCCGAGAGTGCTGCTGTAGGCGATAATAATTAGGAAAAAAAAAATTACACCGAAGGTAAAGTAGTAAAAATGAGCTATAATTTTTCGCCTATGGTGTAATACGCCGGCTTTTATATTTTCTTGTTGTTTCCCCATTACAAGCTCGTTCTTTTAAAGACTCTTTAAGAAGACCTTAACGTAGCTTATATTTCACAGTGCGTAGGAATAAAAACACGAAAAGAAAAGGAAAGCATGATACTAACTCTGCCTCTA
Organism: Maratus speciosus; assembly: GCA_963932465.1. Taxonomy (NCBI): domain Eukaryota; kingdom Metazoa; phylum Arthropoda; class Arachnida; order Araneae; family Salticidae; genus Maratus; species Maratus speciosus. Next base: position 130,297,652 of record OZ010789.1, on the reverse strand, counting down.
AACAAAATGATTACACTATTTCAGGACGGATTTGTGTTAAAATATTAATAGAAAAATATTTGGGAAATGGGGTGACTGAGCCAGTAGTTGATCAAATAAGCTCGGTGATACGGGGTTTTTATTATATTTCCTTCCTTTTATGTTTTAGAAGTAAACTAACATAATTGCCACAATCCTTAATGAATGTCCTATAATGGGAAAAAATGAAATCTGCTGAAGTTAAACAAAATTATAAGTAAATAGTTTCTTGAATTTTCATTTTCCTAGTGGTTGATCAATCGAAGAAATCAGTCCAAAATTCAAAAATTAATCTTTAAAATATCATGCTTAAACTGTGATTAACAATAATTCATGTAAAACTATTATCTGAAATAAGCAAGATGGAAGTGGATTATTTTAACTTAAAAGTAATTGTCTCCAACTAATCAATAACTAAATTTTTACATTTTTTGATAAAAAAAATTCATAAAATGGATTCTTTTACAGCAGGCAGGTGACAACAGTGCGACAACAGGTGCTCCAACATTGAAACAAAAATATTATGTCTAGTACCACGTGTAAAACTCATTTCCGCATGAAATGAAAGAATATTTCAAAAATTTTACCAACTACTGGAGGGGTATCAACTACTGGCGCGGTCACCCTATGTCGGATCAAAGAACGAAGTTCATTTAATCATCGATACAAAAAGGGAGACGTTAGTGCAACTTTCATTTGAAACAAGAAGGTTTTCTTTTTCCCTTTTCGAACAGTTTTTCATGTAACAATTCAAAACAGTTTATTTATTTGATTAATCTGAACTTTTAATATCAAACTATATAGAATAGCATTTGAAACAAAGAACTATAAACTTAAAATTAAATATCCTTGTAGTGTTTCTGCTTAAAGTAAAAACATGTAGATGGCAGCACCAATAATCCAGCTAGAAGTGCAGTGAAATAAAAGAACTAAAAAATACAAAAATGACCTCTTTTCGAAATTTCCGGCTACTATAAATGTCTAGAGGATTGGAAGGGGTTTGTGAAAAGCAAAAATAATGGGGATTGTCCGAGAGTGCTGCTGTAGGCGATAATAATTAGGAAAAAAAAAATTACACCGAAGGTAAAGTAGTAAAAATGAGCTATAATTTTTCGCCTATGGTGTAATACGCCGGCTTTTATATTTTCTTGTTGTTTCCCCATTACAAGCTCGTTCTTTTAAAGACTCTTTAAGAAGACCTTAACGTAGCTTATATTTCACAGTGCGTAGGAATAAAAACACGAAAAGAAAAGGAAAGCATGATACTAACTCTGCCTCTAAACAAAATGATTACACTATTTCAGGACGGATTTGTGTTAAAATATTAATAGAAAAATATTTGGGAAATGGGGTGACTGAGCCAGTAGTTGATCAAATAAGCTCGGTGATACGGGGTTTTTATTATATTTCCTTCCTTTTATGTTTTAGAAGTAAACTAACATAATTGCCACAATCCTTAATGAATGTCCTATAATGGGAAAAAATGAAATCTGCTGAAGTTAAACAAAATTATAAGTAAATAGTTTCTTGAATTTTCATTTTCCTAGTGGTTGATCAATCGAAGAAATCAGTCGAAAATTCAAAAATTAATCTTTAAAATATCATGCTTAAAGTGTGATTAACAATAATTCATGTAAAACTATTATCTGAAATAAGCAAGATGGAAGTGGGTTATTTTAACTTAAAAGTAATTGTCTCCAACTAATCAATAACTAAATTTTTACATTTTTTAATAAAAAAAATTCATAAAATGGATTCTTTTACAGCAGGCAGGTGACAACAGTGCGACAACAGGTGCTCCAACATTGAAACAAAAATATTATGTCTAGTACCACGTGTAAAACTCATTTCCGCCTGAAATGAAAGAATATTTCAAAAATTTTACCAACTACTGGAGGGGTATCAACTACTGGCGCGGTCACCCTATGTCGGATCAAAGAACGAAGTTCATTTAATCATCGATACAAAAAGGGAGACGTTAGTGCAACTTTCATTTGAAACAAGAAGGTTTTCTTTTTCCCTTTTCGAACAGTTTTTCATGTAACAATTCAAAACAGTTTATTTATTTGATTAATCTGAACTTTCAATATCAAACTATATAGAATAGCATTTGAAACAAAGAACTATAAACTTAAAATTAAATATCCTTGTAGTGTTTCTGCTTAAAGTAAAAACATGTAGATGGCAGCACCAATAATCCAGCTAGAAGTGCAGTGAAATAAAAGAACTAAAAAATACAAAAATGACCTCTTTTCGAAATTTCCGGCTACTATAAATGTCTAGAGGATTGGAAGGGGTTTGTGAAAAGCAAAAATAATGGGGATTGTCCGAGAGTGCTGCTGTAGGCGATAATAATTAGGAAAAAAAAAATTACACCGAAGGTAAAGTAGTAAAAATGAGCTATAATTTTTCTCCTATGGTGTAATACGCTGGCTTTTATATTTTCTTGTTGTTTCACTATTACAAGCTCGTTCTTTTAAAGACTCTTTAAGAAGACCTTAACGTAGCTTATATTTCACAGTGCGTAGGAATAAAAACACGAAAAGAAAAGGAAAGCATGGTACTAACTCTGCCTCTAAACAAAATGATTACACCATTTCAGGACGGGTTTGTGTTAAAATATTAATAGAAAAATATTTGGGAAATAGGGTGACTGAGCCAGTAGTTGATCAAATAAGCTCGGTGATACGGGGTTTTTATTATATTTCCTTCCTTTTATGTTTTAGAAGTAAACTAACATAATTGCCACAATCCTTAATGAATGTCCTATAATGGGAAAAAATGAAATCTGCTGAAGTTAAACAAAATTATAAGTAAATAGTTTCTTGAATTTTCATTTTCCTAGTGGTTGATCAATCGAAGAAATCAGTCGAAAATTCAAAAATTAATCTTTAAAATATCATGCTTAAAGTGTGATTAACAATAATTCATGTAAAACTATTATCTGAAATAAGCAAGATGGAAGTGGGTTATTTTAACTTAAAAGTAATTGTCTCCAACTAATCAATAACTAAATTTTTACATTTTTTAATAAAAAAAATTCATAAAATGGATTCTTTTACAGCAGGCAGGTGACAACAGTGCGACAACAGGTGCTCCAACATTGAAACAAAAATATTATGTCTAGTACCACGTGTAAAACTCATTTCCGCCTGAAATGAAAGAATATTTCAAAAATTTTACCAACTACTGGAGGGGTATCAACTACTGGCGCGGTCACCCTATGTCGGATCAAAGAACGAAGTTCATTTAATCATCGATACAAAAAGGGAGACGTTAGTGCAACTTTCATTTGAAACAAGAAGGTTTTCTTTTTCCCTTTTCGAACAGTTTTTCATGTAACAATTCAAAACAGTTTATTTATTTGATTAATCTGAACTTTCAATATCAAACTATATAGAATAGCATTTGAAACAAAGAACTATAAACTTAAAATTAAATATCCTTGTAGTGTTTCTGCTTAAAGTAAAAACATGTAGATGGCAGCACCAATAATCCAGCTAGAAGTGCAGTGAAATAAAAGAACTAAAAAATACAAAAATGACCTCTTTTCGAAATTTCCGGCTACTATAAATGTCTAGAGGATTGGAAGGGGTTTGTGAAAAGCAAAAATAATGGGGATTGTCCGAGAGTGCTGCTGTAGGCGATAATAATTAGGAAAAAAAAAATTACACCGAAGGTAAAGTAGTAAAAATGAGCTATAATTTTTCGCCTATGGTGTAATACGCCGGCTTTTATATTTTCTTGTTGTTTCCCCATTACAAGCTCGTTCTTTTAAAGACTCTTTAAGAAGACCTTAACGTAGCTTATATTTCACAGTGCGTAGGAATAAAAACACGAAAAGAAAAGGAAAGCATGATACTAACTCTGCCTCTAAACAAAATGATTACACTATTTCAGGACGGATTTGTGTTAAAATATTAATAGAAAAATATTTGGGAAATGGGGTGACTGAGCCAGTAGTTGATCAAATAAGCTCGGTGATACGGGGTTTTTATTATATTTCCTTCCTTTTATGTTTTAGAAGTAAACTAACATAATTGCCACAATCCTTAATGAATGTCCTATAATGGGAAAAAATGAAATCTGCTGAAGTTAAACAAAATTATAAGTAAATAGTTTCTTGAATTTTCATTTTCCTAGTGGTTGATCAATCGAAGAAATCAGTCGAAAATTCAAAAATTAATCTTTAAAATATCATGCTTAAAGTGTGATTAACAATAATTCATGTAAAACTATTATCTGAAATAAGCAAGATGGAAGTGGGTTATTTTAACTTAAAAGTAATTGTCTCCAACTAATCAATAACTAAATTTTTACATTTTTTAATAAAAAAAATTCATAAAATGGATTCTTTTACAGCAGGCAGGTGACAACAGTGCGACAACAGGTGCTCCAACATTGAAACAAAAATATTATGTCTAGTACCACGTGTAAAACTCATTTCCGCCTGAAATGAAAGAATATTTCAAAAATTTTACCAACTACTGGAGGGGTATCAACTACTGGCGCGGTCACCCTATGTCGGATCAAAGAACGAAGTTCATTTAATCATCGATACAAACAGGGAGACGTTAGTGCAACTTTCATTTGAAACAAGAAGGTTTTCTTTTTCCCTTTTCGAACAGTTTTTCATGTAACAATTCAAAACAGTTTATTTATTTGATTAATCTGAACTTTCAATATCAAACTATATAGAATAGCATTTGAAACAAAGAACTATAAACTTAAAATTAAATATCCTTGTAGTGTTTCTGCTTAAAGTAAAAACATGTAGATGGCAGCACCAATAATCCAGCTAGAAGTGCAGTGAAATAAAAGAACTAAAAAATACAAAAATGACCTCTTTTCGAAATTTCCGGCTACTATAAATGTCTAGAGGATTGGAAGGGGTTTGTGAAAAGCAAAAATAATGGGGATTGTCCGAGAGTGCTGCTGTAGGCGATAATAATTAGGAAAAAAAAAATTACACCGAAGGTAAAGTAGTAAAAATGAGCTATAATTTTTCGCCTATGGTGTAATACGCCGGCTTTTATATTTTCTTGTTGTTTCCCCATTACAAGCTCGTTCTTTTAAAGACTCTTTAAGAAGACCTTAACGTAGCTTATATTTCACAGTGCGTAGGAATAAAAACACGAAAAGAAAAGGAAAGCATGATACTAACTCTGCCTCTAAACAAAATGATTACACTATTTCAGGACGGATTTGTGTTAAAATATTAATAGAAAAATATTTGGGAAATGGGGTGACTGAGCCAGTAGTTGATCAAATAAGCTCGGTGATACGGGGTTTTTATTATATTTCCTTCCTTTTATGTTTTAGAAGTAAACTAACATAATTGCCACAATCCTTAATGAATGTCCTATAATGGGAAAAAATGAAATCTGCTGAAGTTAAACAAAATTATAAGTAAATAGTTTCTTGAATTTTCATTTTCCTAGTGGTTGATCAATCGAAGAAATCAGTCCAAAATTCAAAAATTAATCTTTAAAATATCATGCTTAAACTGTGATTAACAATAATTCATGTAAAACTATTATCTGAAATAAGCAAGATGGAAGTGGATTATTTTAACTTAAAAGTAATTGTCTCCAACTAATCAATAACTAAATTTTTACATTTTTTGATAAAAAAAATTCATAAAATGGATTCTTTTACAGCAGGCAGGTGACAACAGTGCGACAACAGGTGCTCCAACATTGAAACAAAAATATTATGTCTAGTACCACGTGTAAAACTCATTTCCGCCTGAAATGAAAGAATATTTCAAAAATTTTACCAACTACTGGAGGGGTATCAACTACTGGCGCGGTCACCCTATGTCGGATCAAAGAACGAAGTTCATTTAATCATCGATACAAAAAGGGAGACGTTAGTGCAACTTTCATTTGAAACAAGAAGGTTTTCTTTTTCCCTTTTCGAACAGTTTTTCATGTAACAATTCAAAACAGTTTATTTATTTGATTAATCTGAACTTTCAATATCAAACTATATAGAATAGCATTTGAAACAAAGAACTATGAACTTAAAATTAAATATCCTTGTAGTGTTTCTGCTTAAAGTAAAAACATGTAGATGGCAGCACCAATAATCCAGCTAGAAGTGCAGTGAAATAAAAGAACTAAAAAATACAAAAATGACCTCTTTTCGAAATTTCCGGCTACTATAAATGTCTAGAGGTTTGAAAGGGGTTTGTGGAAAGGAAAATTAATGGGGATTGTCCGAAAGGGCTGCTGTAGGTGATAATGATTAGGGGAAAAAATAGCACCGAAGGTAAAGTAGTAAAAATGAGCCATCATTTTTCTCCTATGATGTAATACGCCGGCTTTTATATTTTCTTGTTGTTGCCCCATTACAAGCCCGTTCTTTTAAAAACTCTTTAAGAAGACCTTAACGTAGCTTATATTTCAAAGTGCGAAGAAGTAAAAACACGAAGAGAAAAGGAAAGCATGGTACTAACTCTGCCTCAAAACAAAATGATTACACTATTTCAGGAAAAGTTTGTGTTTAAAATATGTGAATAGAAAAATATTTCGGATCAAAGAACGAAGTCCATTTAATCAGCGTTGCAAAAAAGGCAGATGTTAGTGAAACTTTCATTTGAAAAAAGAAAGTCTTTTTTTTTCTGACTGCTTTCCAGGTAACAATTCAAAATTATTTATTTGTCTAATTGTCCGAATCGCTTTCAGAATTTCAGAAAAAAAAATTAAGACGGAAACGAACTGCAATTCGAAAAATAATGATGGAAATCGTTGGAAATTTTCCGAAGAATTGTTGGAAGGAGTGAAAGGCCAGTTTAAAACAATCTTTTTAACGCCAAACGTCACAAGCTTATTGCAACCAATGGACCAGTCTGTTATAAAAACCATGAAATGCCATTACAGATGGCAACTTTTAAAGAAACTTTTGGTGGAGGGCGAAGACGAAGAAGGTGTGTTGGCTAACCACAAAAAATAAATTTGAAAGATTGCGCTTCCATGGTGGCGGAAGCTTGAAGCTTGGTTAAGGCAGTCACATTAACACGTGCGTGGAACAAGTTGAAAGGCATATCAACTCAAGAAGAGAAGGAAAAGGAGAAAAAAGAAGATCAAGAAAAGGAAAAAAGAAGATCAAGAAAAGGAAAAAAGAAGATCAAGAAAAGGAAAAAAGAAGATCAAGAAAAGGAATGGGAAGAGACAGGAGAAGATGAAGATGACGTGCCACTTGAGGAATTTATAAACATTCTTTTGAAAATTCCTGGGATGTTCAGAAGTTAGTGCTGAAGATATAGGTGAGTGGATGGTGTGTGATTCGTCAGACCCTGGGTTTCAAATTCTAAATGATAATGAACTTATTGAAAGTGTGAGAGAATAAAGTGTCGAGGAAGAAGATGACCTTAATGTCGAAGTTGAAGCAGACACGGACCATCAGCTAGTGAAGCATTTGTCGGCATTGAAACTGCGTTGAAATGGGTGGAGCGTCAGTCCGAGTTTGCCCACATGCAACTTCTCATTGTCAAGCGGATGCGCGACTTGGCTGCCCGAAAACGGATGAAGACTGTCAGACAGCTTACTTTGACCGAGATGTTCAGCAAGCAATGACTTTTCTTTTCAGTGTGGTACCAGTGGCGTGGCGTGAAAATTTTCGGTGGTCATCGCAATTATTTAAGTTTGTGGTGAAAAATTATTAACTCTAAAATTCAATGGTTGAATGTTCAAAAAAGAAACTTTAAATCTTACCTTCACTTATACATGAACTCCAAACGTTCTGCTAAAACTGGATCGTAGAGTTTTAAAAGCTTATTAAGAGTTTTAAAATATTGATTGGTCATCGCCGCATCCAGCGATGACCGGACGCCACGCCACTGTGTGGTACGTACATACTGTACTAATGTACAGCACTTGTAAGTACGCTGAACATGTAAAAGTGTTGCCTTTTCATTTAATTAATTAAAAGCTCTTTTTCTATAAAAATAGTTTTTTTTCTCCCATTTTCAACATATATGCAGCAATTAATTAAAATAGACCATTTTATCGGAAAAATCCAAATATCCGAATTTTTGATTATCCGAATGGGATCCGGTTCCAATTGATTCGGATAATTGGAGTTCTACTGTATGTTAAATATAGTTTTGGAACCAAAGAACTATAAAATTAAACTTAAATATCCTTATTGTGTTTCTGCTTAGAACAAAAACATGTAGATGGCAGAAGCAAAAATCCAGGTAGAATATTTTAATTATATTCTTACGCGTCCGTTAGAAAAACCCTTTACTTCAGAGCTGTTAACTGATTCAGAATGTAATAAGTGTTTATTTACCTCAATATGCGTTCGTCTGTGAATCAAATCTGAGATTTTACTCACCACGATTCATTTATTACTGGAGTTATTTCTTTCTTTTAGTATATTAAGTTACTAAAATACTATAATACGCATCTCCTATAAATTAATATAAAGGAAAGATAGTGTTTATATAAGAAAAAAGAAAGGAAAGATAGGGTTTTTTGCCTTCACTTGTTATCATAGGATAAATCTAAATTATTAAATAAATATTTTAAAAAATCCTGACACATAATTAATAATTTAAACAAATTTTATTATATTTTTTTTCCTTGGAAAGTTGTCAATAATGGTAATTAAAAAAAGCTAATCAAAATAGTTAAAATAGTAAATAAAATAAAGCAAAAATTAACACATAAAATACTGAAAAATATTATTTATGCCTAGTTCCATGAGTACTTGTAGTGTAAGTTACATTCTACGATTTTTGGCTATCAATACTTTAGAACGCAAAATGCGACTTATTTTATCACAGATATCTCATTAATTGAATAAGGCGAAGCAAACTTTTCGAAAATAATGGAGGGCAACAAGCATAGTAGTTATCAGCTATGTGACTTACACTACAAAAACCCATGGAACTAGCCTTATATAAGCTTGTTATAAGAATGATTATAAAGGAAAACGGATCATTTAGAAGCTTCATTAAAATATAAACAACATTTCCTTAGTAACACAAAAATTATTTATTTGAAAAGGTTCAGTTAATCTCACAAAAAGGTGTTATTTTACACAAGAAAACAATTCTGGCTATAGAAGGCCTTTTAACGGCAAAAATTTTTTTGTTTGTTTGTTTGCAACGTGTTTTGTTTTCTAAACAAGAAAATAAAAATTACATGGGTGATAAAAGCAAAAGAACAGAAAACTCTTTTATATGCAGTGCAATAATAGAACTGGGGAAAGGGAAAAAAAGAACTCTTTTCGAAATTTCCGACCACATAAATGTCCAGAAAAGGGGCTTGTGAAAATGGAAATTAATGGGGGTCGGCCCAGAGGTCTGCTGTTGGCGATAATGATTATGAAAAAAAAAATATATCACCGGAGGTAAAGTGGTAAAAATGAGCCATCATTTTTGTTCTCCTGTTGGGCGATACTCTGGCTTTTATATTTTTCTATTAATGCTGTCCCATTACTAGCCTGTTCTTATAAGGACACTTTAAGAGGACCTTTTAGCTTATATTTCAGAGTGTGACGGTGTAAAAAAACAGAAAAAAAAATAGGAGGGAAAGAATACTAACTCTGCCTTCCAACAAAACGATTACACAATTTCAGGAAAGGTTTATGTTGAAAGATAAAGTATAAAAAGTCCTTTCGGCCAGTGCCGGCCGGGAGGAAAAAGTAGCATTCATATTCCTTGTTTTTTTTTTGTTGTTGTTGTTTTTTTTTTTTAATATAGCTTATTTTACTCAAACACACGAAGCTAAAATTAGTGGAACTCAATTATGCAATTAAAAAAAAATCCTTATTTTTTGGTTTTAAAATTTTGCAAATTTTACTCAAATTTTAAAAAGCTAAAATGTGACGAACCCTATAAAAAAATATTCGTCCATACTAAATTTGAATGAAAATTGCGCCAAATTAGTAAGCTATAGCCAAGTTGACATCAATTATGGTCGCTTAGTTTTGGTCGCCACATTTGGCGATATTTCGGCAAGTGTCCTCGAGCTTGGCGAGAATTTAAAGCTAACAATCACTAACACTAATAAATTAATACCTGATTTTCTTCAATTGCTGTCTTGTTTCAAAATGTCAATCACCCTAGAATTTCTAACTGCCATCTCAACCATTTTTTAACTTAGTGACAAAGCAAAAAATACTCCAAAATCGTTGTAACAAGGCCTAACACTTAAACATAAAATAAATTTGGATTTATAAATTTTCTGTATATTTTTTTTAGTTTTAAATATTTAAATGGCCGCCAAAATTTTGGAACAAGATGGCGGATGAAGTTGGCCAACGAACTCGGTCGAGACATTTGTATTTACTATACACACAATAAATCTCGTCCAAATCGGTTTATAAATATGAGAGTTATCGCAAAATTTTTTGGAAGTGATTTCGACCGGACAATTACAAAGGTAGCTTTTGACTTTTTGTAATAAAAGCTACCTAAAAATAATCTTAGATTTTGGAAGTATGTCACATCAAAGAACGAAGTCCACCTAATCAATAATACAAGAGACAGGTGGTATTAGTGAATCTTCGACACATGATTAAACAATAACAAATGAAATCTCTTTTTGAATTGGTTTTAAGATAATAATTTTAAAAAATATATTCTCTATTACCTTTATTAGTTTGATTGATATAAAATTTCAATTCCAAAATCTATTCAACAGTATTTTAACCAAAAAATTATAAAGAAAATTTAAATATTCTTTTTATTTCGACAAAATAATATTAAGGTAAGATTATGTAAGAATGAAAATGCTTTGTACTTCAACAGAAATCGTTAAATAAATATTTTAAAATAAGCTCTGATACATAAACAGCAATTTAGGGAGGACTTCTTTATGATTATTTTCCGTAAATTGAAATTGTTAATAATGATTCCAACAAAGATGTGAGAATGAAAATAATTGAAGTAATAGTCAAAGTTTTTTTTTTTTTTTAAGTGAGTATAGCAGCGCCAGCTGTTGGGCGATTAACACCAAAACCTAATCAGCAATAATTTGTGTCAACGTCTAACTGAACCTGGAGTTTAGATGAAAAATTATGAATTAGTTCTTGAGATAGAGCAATTGCGGAAATCGTGAAAATGCAGTATAGCAGCGCCACCTGTTAGGGGATTTAAACCAAAAGCTAATCAGCACAAATTTATATCATTTATATCCAATTTATATCTGAATATAAATTGTTATTAAATTTCGTGCATTAGTTCTTGAGATAGAACGCCCACAAAATTTGTGTCACATACAGGCAGACAGAGTCAAAGACTGACAGACAGACATTTTTTAAAAGCATGTTTTTCGAGATCTCTACTCCTAAAACGTGCAAATCTGTCGAAAATTTTTACGAATCTAATACTTTCTTCTTGTACTCGTAAAGTTAGAAGAAAGTAAAAATGAGATATTTTCGAAATTTGCCGCCGCTGTAAATGTCCAAGAGGTTCATAAGGGATTTGTGAAAATCGAAATTAATGGAGGTTGGGTCCAGGGGGTTGCTATAGAATAGACGATAATGATTACGGAGGAAAAAAAAGCACCGAAGGTATACTGCTAAAAATGAGCCATCAATTTTCTCGTGTTGTACAATACTCCGGATTTTATATTTTCCTGTTATACTGTCCCATTCTTGGCCAGTTCTTTTAAGGACTTCATAAGATGACCTTATCGTACCCGATATTTCAGGGTCTTAAGAAGGTAAAAAAAAAGAGAGAAGAAAAAATTGTACTAACTCTGCCTCCAAACGAAATGATTGTACAAATTTAGGGTGAGGTTAATATAAGAAGAATAAACTAAAAGAAAAAAAAAGGGGCGGGGGGCTAGATTCTACAAATATGCTAAGTCGAAGAACGAAATCATTCATTTTTAATTCTAGAACACATATCGCTGTCTAAAAAAATATAGGGTGTCCAAGTTTCAATAGTATATTATAACAGTTTAAATTAGACTATTTACAACAAACCATACATCAAATTGGAGGTAAACTAACCTACTTTTTCTTACAAATGTTCAATAGGTGCACCTTTAGTTATACGGCGCCCATACAACCTAAAGTCCAATTCTTACCACATTTCGGTTAACAAGTCCGGAGTCATGGAAGCAATAGACTCTTCAAATCTGTGTCTCAACTCTGGCAAATCATTAGGTAGCGGCAGAACGTAGACACGATCTTTTATAAAGTACCAAATGAAAAAAATCGCATGGCTCTAACGGCTTTTAAAACTCTAACCCTGCACTAACGCTTTACGCTCATGAGTCGCCATTTTACATATGTGGCACCGCAAGCCAGTCAATAACAAAGCAGTACTCGCGCATGCCGCCCTTATCTAAAACTGTTTGAGTTACTCTTTATGTGTGACTGTAAACCGACACTGTACAACGCTTAGAGTTGATACTATTAAAATGTATAACTGGGACATTATTTTATGAGCACACTGTATAATGTAACCACAAATGAGCATATTAATAACTTCTTCCGAGTTGACCTTGCTTCCGAAGAAGCTTTTTTTATCGTTACAAACTTCAGAAACCAATATATTTTCTAGATTTAAAGGAGCATTTATGAGAGCAGAGTTTCGTTTGCTGCCACTGATTTTCGGAAACAGCTTCTAAAAAAGATTTTTTTATCATTAGAAACTTCAGAAACCAATATATTTTCTAGATTTAAAGAAGCATTTATGAAAGCAGAGTTTCTTTTGCTGCGACTGATTTTCGAAAATAGCTTCCAAAAAAGCTTTTTTTATCGTTAGAAACTTCAGAAACCAATATATTTTCTAGATTTAAATAAGCATTTATGAAATCAGAGTTTCTTTTGATGCCGCGGATTTTCGGAAACGTTTCCAAGTGAATTTTACAGTGTATTTAGAATAATATTAACTCTTAATTAAAAATTTTCAGCTGCGAATTTACAGATAGAAAAATAACAAAATAATATAATTTTAATGTCAATGTTACTGCTGTTAATTTATCATGTTTGTTCCTGAAACATGTCTTTTGAACAGGAAAATGTTTACTTGACTGCGAATTTACAGATAGAAAAACAACAAAATAATATAATTTTAATGTTAATATTACTGCTGTTAATTTATCATGTTTGTTCCTGAAACATCTCTTTTGAACAGGAAAATGTTTACTTGAAAATGGTTAGCATCTGTAAAACCGATATTCCAGATAAAGAAAACTGATTACTACACTATAAAAATTATTCTGAAACGTTTCAAAAATCAATGGCAGAAAAGCGACCATTGTTTTTCTAACTGCTTCTTTGAATATCGAAAATATTAGCTTCCGAGCTTTTTAAAGATAAATTACACTTATTGAAATCGTAGGAAACTTGGAAGAGGTTATTGCATATTTTCGTTCGTGGATGTATTATATTTCCCTTAGATTAACAAACATTTTTCTTTTTTGACAGTGTATATTGTAATTAGAAAATAATAATAATAAATCCATTTAATACTAAAATGACATTTCAATGTCGAAACGTATCAAGCAACACTGAACCTAAGAGCAATAATAATAAATTACATATAAATTATACGGCTACAGACATACATAGATAAAAATATTAAAAATAATTAAAACATAATTAAAAGTAGACGTTTCGGCTATTTCTATAGCCTTCATCAGTACTCGAACAGAGTCACAAAACATGCACGAGTCTCAACAATTCAATGTGACTCTGTTCGAGTACTGATGAGTGCTATGACAATAGTCGAAACGTCTGCTTTATTTATGTTTTTAATATTTTTATCTATGTATGTCTGTTGTCATATAATTTATATGTAATTTATTTTTATTGTTCTTTGGTTCAGTGTTGCTTGATACGTTTGGACATGGAAATGTCATTTTGATATTAAATGGATTATAATGAAAATATTGTTAATGTTATTAAATGGAATAACTGTTTTTAATATTTTTATCTATATATGTCTGTAGTCATACTATTTATGTATAATTAATTGTTATCCAGGCGTACTTATGTATGTATTTTAAATAAAAATAAAATTAAATATTCATTTAAAAAATAATAATAGGGAAATATTATGCTACGATAGAGGGTTTAGCATTTCTTAGTATCGATTACATAAAAATTGTTAAATCACCAGCCTGCGATGTTTGTGTCTTTTAACATTTAGTAATCTATTTTGATGTATTTTTTAGCGCTGAATCCGAAAATGACACTTATTTTTAACCATCGAGTCAGGAATTTTCGCAAATCGTAAATTTCGAAGGTAAAACGTAAAAAAAGTTGCAAAAATTTGATACTAAAAAAATAGAGGAGATGATTGAATTTTTTATCTTTTTATAATTGATTTGTATGTATATTTTAGCGCTGATTCCGAAAATGATTTTCCAATTTTAACCATCATGTCAGGATTTTTTTCAAATCATAAATTTCAGTGTTAAAAAATAGCAAAAATCTGATACTATAAAATAGACGAGATGATTTTGTTTTGTAATTTTTTATAATTGATTTTTATGTATTTTTCAGCACTGAATCTGAAAATGACCTTCATTTTTAACCATCATGTCCGAATTTTTCGCAAATCGTAAATTTCAAAGTGAAAAATATAGTGAAAATCTGATACTATAAAAGAGCTGTAATACTTTTTTTATTCAATTTAATTCTACTTAATTCAATAATTTATTCAATTTTTTGGCTTATACTGGGCATTCTTACAGATAAACAGCTCAGGGATCCGGTGAAGTGGGGAGGAGGTAGTTCAATTTTAACTTTTAACTTTGAAATTTCCGATTTCCGAAAAATCCGTACGTGATGGTTAAAAATGATGGTCATTTTCGGATTCAGTGGTAAAAAATTCATAAAAATCAATTATCAAAAGTTTAAAAATAAAACAATCACATTTTTTTATAGTATCAAATTTTCGCTATTTTTTTACTTTTTAACTTCGAAATTTCCGATTTGCAAAAAATCCTTACGTGATGGTTAAAAATGATGGTCATTTTCAGATTCAGTGGTAAAAAATACATAAAAATTAATTATCGAAAGTTAAAAAAACAAAACAATCATATTTTTTTATAGTATCAAATTTTCGCTATTTTTTTACTTTTTAACTTTAAAATTTCCGATTTACGAAAAATCCTGACGTGGTGGTAAAAAAATGAAGGCCATTTTCGAATTCAGCGCTACAAAATGCATATTAATCAAATATCAAAAGCTAAAAAACATGGCACAACCCAAATTTTGCAGGCTAGTGATAATCAGGGCTTAATTTGCGCCGGAGCCCACCGGAACTCAGCTCCAGTACTTCTCTGTTTTCAGTAAATATTTAAATATTTTGCGGAATTCACCGGAGCTCATAAATACAGGGCTCCGGAGCCCAGTGCAATAGCGTTTCCGAAAAACCGAAGCCTATATTACCCTTTTCTTTCCTTCCCATCTCCAAGCTTTTATCAAAACACTTATATGTGACGTAATGTGTCCCACACGTAAGGAGATGGAGATGAAACGGACTCAATTTTTATATAAGTTTTAGGCTTGGGCTGGTTCAAGTTCAATGGGTCTTACTTCCAAAATTTTATTTTTTTCACGTACATATAAAATAAAACTTTCCCTCCTCAAAAATTATGTTTTCTTTTCTATTTAAAATCATTTCAATGCTATTTTAATCAGAATGAAGAGAAAACAGAAATCGTGTTTTTCTCTTCTAGTGATAATTGCAAATTTATCTTTGAAATTGCTGGCGGCAACGTGTTGATAATCTCTGATTGCCACTCAAGAGACTGAGCGATGAATTTGCTTTCAGTTCGATTTTCTTCTGTGACAATAGGATAATTCTTAATTGACCGATTTATTTATTTTTTACTTTAGATATCTAATCTGAAAAGAATATTTTCTGTTTGTAGTGAACGAGCATCAGTTTGAGGTTTCGTTTGATTGAATTTTTTAGTCTTCTATTCTGTACGACTGTAAAAATCCCGTTAGTGATTTTTCTATTGTATCGTGGACGGGAACGCTGCCCATGCTAAGGCTCTGCTCTGCACATTTACGAAGTCACTTTCATTTGTAAGTAGCTATAATTGCCATGCATTGTTATTCTGATAGAAAGCAATCGAGTAGTGTTTTCCCGTTTCTATAAAAGCATCGAATCTTTCCGATAACGATGTCAAATTTTTAACTTAATCTGATTTTCAGTGACTCGCCACAAAAGACTGTTCTGCGGAAGGAAACGATTAATGTTTAAGATATCACCTTTTGTAGGAAATTGAAAAACGCGTTTCCATTTTTCAGCATGTAAATTTTAATTTCTATAAATTTCATAAATTTTTTCATAAAAATGCATAGCTACGAAATATTCCTTTTTTGTGTTAACACTATTTCCAAATCATAATCCCAATCACAGTTAATCGCAGAATTCTGCTGTTAATTAACATTAAAATTAGGCAAAGTCTTCTTTTCGAAAGAAGTGATAACTAAGAAGTGAAATAGTTGACAGCTAAGTATACGCAGACAGATAGATATATTTAAAAGTTTTATTTTCCTAAAGAAAAAAAAAGTCTTTAAATTTTGCAAATAATGTATGAAATATAAATATGCAGATTGAAGTGACAGCGGATGCAGGGGGTGGGGGGTGTGGGGGGGCTACACTACTGTTATTAGTATCGCAGGATATTAGGGCTCCGGTACTTTTTTTGTTAGAAATTAAGACCTGGTGATAAGTAATTAAAAAGAAATTTAAAGACGCATAGTTAATACAAAGATTTTTGCATCATTATTTTCCTTAAATAAGAGTTATAATCAAAGATAATTCCAACAAATATTTCACGAATCAAAGTAACTGAAATAACAATCAAAATAAACAAAAATGTGTTTTAGCAGAAACACATGAAGTACTCATACAGTCGCGCGATAAGAACGATTCTAAAGAAAATGGATCTTTTAGAACTTCTATTAAAAGATAAGAAAGCTTTTAACAGTTACACAAAAAATAGTTAAAAGCTGAGAAATGTTAATCATTTAATCACATGAAAGGATCTATTTTTTCCAAGAAAAAACACTTTGTTACAGGAGTACAGCTTTTAACTAAAGACATTTAA
Organism: Maratus speciosus; assembly: GCA_963932465.1. Lineage (NCBI taxonomy): Eukaryota > Metazoa > Arthropoda > Arachnida > Araneae > Salticidae > Maratus > Maratus speciosus. Next base: position 130,280,589 of record OZ010789.1, on the reverse strand, counting down.
TTTTTTTTCGTTGCATGTTTTGTTTTCTAAACAGAAACAGAAATTTATATGGGTGATAAAAACAAAATTGCGAAAAACTCTTTATATTCAGTGAAATGAAAGGATTAAAAAATACAAAAATGAGCTCTTTTCGACATTTCTAGCCATCATAAATGTTCAAAGGTTCAGAAAGGATTTGCGGAAAGTGAAAAAAATGGGGGTTGGCCCAGACGGCTGCTCTAGGTGATAATGATTAGAAAAAACAGCACAGAAGTTAAAGACGAGCTACCATTTTTCTCCCATGGTGTAATTCTCCGGTTTTTATATTTTTCTGTTAATACAAAGGATAGACCGAAACAGGTTTTTAAAACCGAAACCGAATTTCGGTAATATTCCTATTTTCGGCCGAAAACGAAAATGCCTTCCAAAAAATTAAGTAATTAATACATACATAAATATGCATAATTTTTAATTAATTGTACGTGTTCATTAAATATACATAACTATTAATTATATGCGTGGCACAAGTTGGCTCTCAGTGTCTCTGACCAAAACTTTTTTTTTCTTGTAAAATAAAATGTAATTAACTCACCAGCGACACAGAATGGTTTTCTAATTACACGAATTTCACGTAATTAACATTTTTTTTTTTAGGAATATATACCCCACTTTATCCTTTATAATGATTTTTGTAAATGATCATCTGTTATAACAGATGAGAACCTTCTGCAAAGAGTTTTCGAAACACTTCTGCGGTTTCAAACTAAAAGTTCCTATTACTGTTGAGTTGGCAGCTTTTAATGAGTACGTGGACAGCGTCATCAAAGTTTAGTCATATACGAAATGCTTACTTTATAATTTTCACTCACGTCTTAAGTGAGTGAGAATTATAAACAATGAAACTGATAACGATAAAGAGTGCCTCATTTGAGTCAATCTGAATAAAGCTCAAATCTATGAGTTATGTTGAAAATTTCGGAAGGAAGAAATGAGATCTTTGGAATACAGATAGTTTCGATCCTGCCAAATTGTCAGCAGCATTTTTGCCGAAAACGAATTTTCGGCAGAAAAGGAAAACGGAGCCGAATTTTCGGTCGACCTCTAGTTATCACTGCCCATTTCTGGCCCGTTATGCTACTGACTCTTTAAAAGAACATTGAAACGTAGCTTATATTTCAGGATGTAAAGTGGGTGGGAGGGGGGGGGGCGAAAAAATAGTAAATAGTGACTCTGCCCTCAAACAACATGATTACAATTTTTTAGAAAAGGTTTAAGTTAGAATATTACGGTATAGAAAACAAATCTTAGACTTTAGAAATATGTCAAATCAAAGAACAGAGTCCATCTGATCAAGATTACAAGAGGTAAATGTTATTAGTAAAACTTAAAAATTTAAAAAGATTTTTTTCTTTATTTCAAGTTTATTTATAAGTAATAATTTAAGATAGTTTTGGTTGACCTGTAATTTCAATATCAAAGTCTATTCAGCAGCATTTATCTAAAATCTGTAAAATTAAATATTCTCTTTTTTGATAAAGTAATATTAAGAAAAAAAAATATGTCGGGATAAAAATGTTTTGTTCTTCTTACCATCGTTAAATCTATCAATTGTTAAAGATAAATGTTTGATAACATTTTTGACACTTTATTAATCATTTAAAAATAACATTTTTTATCATTATATATAAAATTCTCAATGGTAATTCCAACAATTGTTTGTGAATATAAATAGTTTAAAAAATACTTAAAAATAAACCAAAAATAAACAAACAGAGGACTCAGAAGTAATCTTTAAACAGATGCATGATAAGAATAATTCTAAAGAAAAATGAACAATTTAGAAGTTCCATTAAAAGATAAGAAATCTTTTCTCAACAACACAAAAATTATTTATAGGTTGAGAAATGTTAATCAGTTAATCTCACGAAAAAGAAACAATTCTCGCTACAGAATGCTTTTTAACTGAAACATTTTTTTCTTTGAGTGTTTTGTTAACTAAACAGAAAAAGAAATATACATGTAGGTGATAAAAACAAAAGAATCGAAAAACTCTTTATATTCAGTGAAATATCAGAACTAAAAAAAAAATGAGATCATTTCGACATTTCCGGCCAACATAAATGTCTAGAGGTTTGGAAGGTGTTTATGAAAAGCGAAATTAATGGGAGATGGTGCAGAGGGCTGCTGTAGATAGGCGATAATTATTAGAAAAAAATAGCACTGAAGGTAAACTGTTAAAAATAGGCCATAATTTTCTCCTTTGTTATTTTATTTGCCCTTATGTTTCTTATTTGTCCGTTGTTATTTTAAGGACGCCTTAGGAGGTCCTAAACCTAGCTCATAATTCAGAGTGTTACAAAAAAAAAAGTGGAGCGAAAAAAAGTAAAAACTGGTGCTAACTCTTCTTCCAAACAAAATTATTGCAATTTTAAGAAAGGTTTATGTTAAAAGATAGAAGATTAAGTTATAGTAAAGTAATCTTAGACTTAAAAAATATATCGGATCAAATAACGAAGTTCATCTAATCAAGATTACAAGAATAAGTAAAACTCAATTAGTTAAACTTAAATTTTTAAAGAAGAAATTTTTTTTCTTTTCCAAGTGGATTTCCAAGTAACAATTTAAGATAGTTCATTAATTTGGTTCATCTGAAATTTCAATATAAAATTCTATTCAGCAGCATTTAACTAAAGAGCTATAAAATTAAAGTGAAGTGGCCTTTTTTTGAGAGAATAATATTAAAAGAAATATGTCGAGATAAAAATTTTTTGCCTTCCTTATCATCGTTAAATCGGCCAATTGTTAAATATAAATATTTGATAAACATTTCTGATATTTTATTAATCGTATAGATTTAGACACTTTATTAATAATTTCTTAATATATTTGCGCATATTAAAATTGTTAATAATAATTCCAACAACTATTTGTAAATCTAACTTGTTAAAATAATACAGGATGTTCCAAAAGTTTCCGACGCATTTTAAAATTCAATATAAAATCAAGTAATGGTCGTACAGGGGTGCAGTTTGGATTAAAATGCTTCTCCCGATAAAAAGTTTTTTTCAAGAGATAAAAATAATTTGTTCTAAACTATGATCATAGATGGCGTCACATCTCCGTATGTTTAGTTTCAAACATGCGTTTTTTCTGATTCAGATTAATTATGACGCTTTGACACAGAAATGATACTCCAAAGGAAAAAGCTAATGGCGTAGGTTGGTACTTCGAAACCAAATTGAAACTAATCTGAAAATCAGAAAAAAACGGATGTTTGAAACCAAACATAAGTTGCTTCATCTATGATAGAAGTTTGGAACTAATTTTTTATTCTCTTAAAGAAAACTTTTCATCGTGAGAAGCATTTTAGTCCAAACCACATTCCTGTACGATAATTACTTTATATTGAATTTTAAAATGTGTCAGGAACTTTTGGGATAACCTGCACTTAAACCGAAAATAAACACATAGAATCTTTAAACAAATGCATAAGACTGTTTCTAAAGAAAAATGGATCATTTAGAAGTTTCATTAAAATATAAGAAATCTTTTTTCAACAACACAAAAATTATTTTTAAGCTGAGAAATGTTAATCAGTTAATCAAAGGTACTATTTTTCCCAAGAGAAACAATTTTTGCTACAGAATGCTTTTTAACTTAAAAAAAGAAAAACCGACAAGTAGCAGCATCTATGATAGAAGTTTGGAATTAATTTTTTATTCTCTTAAAGAAAACTTTTGACCGTGAGAAGCATTTTATCCAAACCATATTCCTGTATGATAATTACTTAATTTTATATTGAATTTTAAAATGTGTCAGGGATTTTTGGGATAACCTGTACTTAAAATAAACGCATAGAATCTTTAAACAGATGCATGATAATACTGTTTCTAAAGAAAAATGGATCATTTAGGGGTTGTGCAAATATAATGTTATCAACTTTTTCGTAATTTTGGACTCCTCACCCCCCTTCCGATATCATACGTTATCATCCCTCGAACCCTCCGTAATGATATTGTCATCAATTTCTAATAATGCTTTGATTTTTGGAATTTATTTCTTTTGTTTGGAGTAATATACAAAAATGATTACATTTTTTTTTCATACTTTATTGGTTCAAGTGAAGAGAAGTCAATAAAATATCACTTTATATATGAAATAACATGTAAAAAATATAGTTACTATTTAAAAATATTTTATAATAGCTTTTTGTTACATAATGCATTCAACAGTAATAATGTCTTCTTGCACTTGCACAGCATGGAAGCGAGAAAGAGAGGGGGGGAGGGGTCAGATAGAAATTCTTATCAACAAAGCAGGTGGTCAACATTCTTTGTCTTTCTCTTTTATTTATTAGTAAACACAAGTTTAATTTAAAATATGCTTCACATATGGTTTCTCGAACAGGGATTATATATGCATACACATATGAAGAAAATATGGGAATGTCAAACGTTGGGCTCTTCCATATTTTGGAATTAAATAATTTTATAATCACTTAGTAATTTTAATAATAACTTTGTATTTTCATAAAAATGGATAACAAACTAAAAACAGATAACATACTATTTTGATGTAAAGACCATGCTACAAATAAAAAGAAAAATAATGGTTTGAACAAAAATGATATCGTATCAAAGGATATCTATCCTCCCCCTAGAGATATATTACAATATCATGTGCCAGGCCCCTCCCTCCCATCTAAAATGATAACGTTATATATGCACAGCCCCTTTAGAAGTTTCATTAAAAGATAAGAAATCTTTTCTCAACAACACAAAAATTATTTTTAAGCTGAGAAATGTTAATCATTTAATCAAAGGTGCTATTTTCTCAAGAGAAACCATTCTCGCTACAGAATGCTTTTTAACTTAAAAAAAAAAGAAAGAAAATCCGTTGAGTGTTTTGTTTTCTAAACAGAAAAAAATATATATATTACATGTAGGTGATAAAAACAAAAGAGCCGAAAAACTCTTTACACGCAGTGAAATAATAGAACTAAAAAAGAAGAAAAAATGAGCTCATTTTGACATTTCCGGCCAACATAAATGTCCAGAGATTCGAAAAGGGTTTATGAAAAGCGAAATTAATGGGGGTTGGGCCAGAGGATTGTTGGGGATAGGTGATAATGATTAGAAAAAAAATAGCACCGAAAGTAAACTGGTAAAAATGGGCCATAATTTTTCTCCTATAGTGTAATACTCCGGCTTTTATATTTCCCTTTTAATGCTGTCCCATTTCTGGCCTGTTCTTGTAAGTACACTTTAAGAAGTCCTTAACGTAGTTTATACTTCAGAGTGTGGAGGGGTAAGAAAAGAAGATAATAAAAATAAGGAGGGGAAAAAAAAAAGGGTACCAACTCTGCCTTAACATAAAATGATTACACTATTTCAGGAAAGGTTTATGTTAGAAGACTAAAGTATAGAAAACAATTTTAGATTTGGGAAATATGTCAGATCAAAGAACGGAATCTATCTAATCAAGAATACAAGAAGTAGGTTATATTAGGTGAAAGTTTTATTGAAAAAGAGACTGAAGATTTTTTTTTCCTTTACAAATTGCTTTCTAGGTAACTTTTTAATCTTTTGTGTACCAAATTAGGAATTAAGAAAAATTTCATCTCGATATTTTTCCACCTGCCTGATGGCATATTAGAAAAAATATCCCATAATATCACATTAATATCCCATAATAAAATCAATTACATTAAATGTTTCTAGCTCTGTATAAGCTCACCATCTGTACAAATGTCAAACGAAAACTAAAGCTGTTGTTTAATATTCAAGTTCAACATATAAATTTAAAATGTTAACCCTTTAGTGCCTAAATTTTTGTTTTCTGAAATTTGTTGGTAAAATTACTTGAAAATGTTGCAAAATGAACTGGATAAATACTAAAAAAATTACGCTAAAAATGTTTTGTATTTATTTGATAAAATGTAAACGTACTAAATATGGGAATCTGCATAATATTTCTAATATTATAATATGCATAATTATATGTTTTGCCTAAGTTTATATAAAATAAGCTATTAAAATGTATATTATATACTGTAATTAGTATTTTTATGAACTACTAAAAAATATATTTATCTCTTTACAGAGACTAATAACATTATAATTACTGGTAATAATAAACTAAGAATAATAGTATTTGAGGCTTCAAAACAATTTGTTTCATAATCATACTGAAAAGGATTGTACATAAATAACTGTCCCCTAAATGGCTAATAAAAATATTTACCCACTCGTGCTTAGCGCGTAAATATTTATATTAGACAATATTAATATTTCGTACATTACAAAAATGCATAAAAAATAAGCTTAAATATATAATTTCTCAATTTAAAAAAATACGTATTTCAAAGAAGTCTTCAAACTAAGATTATGAGATATTTATTTGGATCCTAGATAGAAAAAACACCAATAACCTTACTTTTTACATTTCGCCATTTTGAAAAATGAAAAATCTAGAACTCCATAAAAAGACTTCATTTAAACAAATACATATCCATCTTAAGCTGTCATCTGTCGGTAACAGATAAAGTCATTTATAGATAATTATTTCATAGAAGTTTCATGTTACAAACAAGAAGAAAATTATATAAATTTATTAAAATTCGAAGCGTCCCAAATATGGGACGCTAGGCATATATAGGTTAAATCACCAAAGAGAATAAGTCACAATAGGGCCACGTATTCTGGTGGAATTAAGATTTTTAATAAAATGAAGATATATAAATTATGCGGTCGTACTCTGATGTATACGATTTGGTGATTTAACCCTTAAATGCCGGGTGTTGCTTTTCGGCAACATACCCAAATTAGGGTCTAAGATACTATTAGAATAATATTGAAGATATGATGCCTAATGTTGCCAATAAAATACATTCTGAAAATATTATTAAATCGATTTTCAACATGTAGATGGCAACACTTGTGTTGTTTAAGAATAAAGATATATTTCTTTTTCAATTGTTGCTACATGTTCTTTTTGTTTTGTTGGAAGCTTGCGAAATACCCTATTTTGTTCTGCAGTGAGCAAGTAAAATTTATTTCTTATTATAGTTTCTAAAATTCTTGTGTGTTTAACATTATAGAATTTTATCAAGGAAAATTTTTTCAATTAAAGACCAGTATTGCCGATTAATAACAAACAGTTTTTTAGCCCTAAACCATACTTAAAACAAGATATGATTTTTTTAAGTATTTTTCCCATGATTTATTTAAAAAATTAAAGCCAAAAAACATCATTACAATGATTTTTGAAAAATCAGGCATTTAAGGGTAATATTTTAAGTTCATATTTTGAACTTGAACATGGTTACACAACAGCGTTGATTTTCGATTGACTTTTCTTCTTCTGATGAGCTTATACAGAGCTTGAAACGTTCAATGTAATTGATTTTATTATGGAATATTAATGTGTTTTATAGTTTTATTAACCGCAATGTTGCTATTAAAATAGAATACAAAAGAAATAAACATAAGGTTTCTAAGTTTCCCAATTAAGGTTCGCTACCCAAATACTAGAGTAGAGTATTGAAAGTCCGGTCTATTAACGTTTCATCTCACCTTCAGGAATTTCCTGTACAATAGAGCGCCGATTATCCGAACAAGTCGAGATCGACCCTAGTTCGAATAAGCAAAAGTTCGGATAAATGGACAGACAATTTAAGGGATGTTCCTGACTATACTAAAACCTTCACACTTTACTCAGGCTTAGAACTGGCAGCACCAGTTAGTACTGGCATGTTCAAAAACTGTTTTCTTTTGTTTTGTTTTGTTTTGTTTGTTTGTTTACTGTTTTATCATTTAAAGTTTTCTTTTTCTCTTTTTATCATTACTTGAACTCCAGAGATTATAATTTAAGCAAAAAAGCTTTCGATTGTTGATTGCTTCAAAGAAGACGGTCTTTCCAATGCTGCCATATCTTGAATTCTTCTTAAATACTTAGTTGAATAGGATCAGAGTTCTTCTGCCGTTCGAGCCATTTCATAGCTTTTTCCAAACATTCAAAGACTTCGTTATGTGATGGACCTGGGTCATTTTCATTCGTTTTCATTCCTCCAATTTCTTTTTCATCTTAAATCTCATCATCATTTAAAAGAAAAATTGAGAGAAATAGGTTGTTCGGATAAATAGAAGTTCGGTTTAAAAAAAATTTTTGAGAGAAATAGGCTGTTCGATAATTGGAAGATCGGTTATTTGGAGTTCCGATAATCGGCACTCTACTGTATTAGCTAATGGAATCTATCTACCACTCAGTTAATATTAAATAGATAACTTTGGTTATAGTAGGAGAGCTGTTGAACATTTTTGAGTAGGTATTTGAGGCACCCTGAAAATTTGTGCAACACTTCTTTTGTAATGCCTGAATACAAAATCGAATGTCTGGCTGAAGGATCGTGGCCCAAAAACTGTGCCAGACAAAAAATGGCACTTGACACGTGTCTGGCACAGTTTTTGTGCCGACTAAAGTGTCTGTCATTTTCAAAATATTTTTTTCTAAGCATAAATATTATTCTGTCTCAATCTCAGCGTGCCTCAAATACCTTTTTTGAGTAGTCAAAAAATGGCACTTGACACGTGTCTGGCACAGTTTTTGGGCCGACTAAAGTGTCTGTCGTTTGCAAAATATTTTTTTCTAAGGATAAATATTATTCTGTCTCAATCTCAGCGTGCCTCAAATACCTTTTTTGGGTAGTCAAAAAAAAATGGCACTTGACACGTGTCTGGCACAGTTTTTGGGCCACGATCCTTCCGCCAGACATTCGATTTTGTATTCAGCCATTACAAAAGAAGTGTTGCACAAATTTTCAGGGTGCCTCAAATACCTTCCCTAAAATGTTTAACAGCTCTTGGACTATTAAAATTATTATTTAATTAATAATTAGCATATAACAATAGCACATTATGATACACAGACATATCGCTCACCAGCAAGAAAAGTGACACATCTCGACAAAAGTAAATTTTACAGGAGAGGCAAAAGAAAATTTGCATGATTTCACTATAACATGAAATTATAGCACTTAACTCTGCATGCAGGAATAAAAACGTGCATAAAAGCTTAAAACCCTTAAGAATGAAGACGTTGGATGAGGTTTGGAGAGTTGGGTAATTTTACCTCTCCACACAATCCATCCCTCTTCTGTGGTCACAAATGGACATATGGCGTAATAAAGTGATTTTCCGTGTTACTACACGTAGGAAACTTTTTGTGTAGCAAGACACACCTATGACACACCTATTAATGTAATAAAACGCAAAATGAATTTTTGCGAGATGTGTCACTTTTGTGGCGTGTGAGCGATATGACTGCAAAAAAAGAATTGCCCCCTCAAGATCAGTTTTCTGTTAGATTTTGACTTTTGTAGACGTTTTAGTGAATACCATTTAGTCCGTTGATAAAAAAGTTAAAAAAGTATGAGAATATACAGGATGTCTCAAAAATTCTTGGATAATATTTGAGGTTAATTTAATAAAAAAGAGAATATTGTAAAAAAAAAAAAAAAGTCAAATAAAATTATAAAAAGCACATTCTAGAGAAAGCTTTACATCCATGGGTTATTAAACATTAAAAAAAAAAACACCTTATTTTCCAAGAAGACTTTGCCCTAGACCAGAAAGTTGAGGCACCCAAGATTGCTGGTACCCAATTAGCCGTGTTTTATTGATCCCCAAAAAAAGCTCCCTAAGTCCCCCCCCCCCAATTTAAATTTCTGACATTTTTCCTTTAAAAGAAGCATATTCTTTAAAATCCCTTGGAAAATTTCCCCATTTGTATATACATTTGCAAAAATTCTTACCAATGTTATTATTTTTCTGTGAGAAAATTAATAAATTTAGCGTTCTGTTTTGCGAAACTGTATTCAATAAAAATTATTATTAAAAATGATTATAGAGCAAGACACAACTTTATTTCAAAATCTCTGCAGAATCCATATATATTATAAAATCTATTCTATGTTGTAATTGTTCTGTTTATTGTAAATCAGAGACACACGCAATAAATTTATGAAGAAAGATGTTGAATTTAAACTTTAGAAAAGCTAAATTAGGAAAATCTTGATTTAAGGACTTACGAAATGTAATAACAGAACAAAATCTTAAATGCTGAATTGCGAGAAACTTGATTTAAGAACTTCCAAAACGTAATGATTAAACAAAATTTTAAATGAAACGTCTTTTAAGGCTAGTTCCTTTACTGTTCAGGTTTAAATCTGCCTTTTTCTTCTTTTAGCTAAAATTACTTTTCAAGCTGAGCGTGTGGTATAAATAATGTTTCAAGAATATTTTTCGAAGTGTAGTATTTTAAGATAATATTTATATAATTCTTTTAGAAAAATTTTCTGAAAAATAATGTTAAAAGTTCTGAAGGAACTCAGAATTTTCTATAATTATGTGAACGTTGTGGCTACATACGCGATTTGTTCCTCTAAAACCTCACGTAAGAAGGTAGCCATAACATTGCATGTAACAATAACAATTGTTTATTTAAAATTACAGTCGGACCCCGTTAATACGTGCCCTGCTTAATATGCGAAACCGCTTAATACGCGAATTTTCTTCGGTCCCTTGAACAACGCATATCTTTTGCATTAAAAAAACCCTCTTAATACGCGAACCCGCTTAAGATGCGAAATTTTACCGGTCCCTTGGCAATAAAAACCTACGCTTAATACGCGAATGAGCTTGGTTTGAAACAGAGGAGGTTTTAGAGAGAGAATAATGTCCAAATTTATTACATCCATGAATAGCTTTACTAAATTTATCAATTTTGAACTTCTCCTTACTAAAGGAGAAATCTTTCCCAGCGCTGATTACTATTTATAGTCAAACAGGCCAAAAAGAGAGAAGAGAAAATTTTACTGCTAACGATGTGACCCCCATGCTAACTTAGAGCAATGCCGATTCGCTGTTTGGTCAGTTCTGTGATTAGGAAGGAAGAGGATTGTTTGTCGCTCCCGGTAGAATCTGATCTACGAAATCCACGTGTGCTTTTAAAAGTTTAATCCAGTTTTTACGATGGCAAAAGGAGCAAAACATATTTTAGAAAAAAGGCTCTCTCTGTCACTGAGAAGTTACAAATTATAAATCAGTACAATTTCCAGGCTGTCCTGAATAAATCGGCGTTCTCGAAAGAAAAAGGCATTCGGAATAAACTTTAAGGACTCTGTTGAAGATTAGGGATGTCATCGTTAACCAAGCTGTTATTGGGGAAACAAGGAACAAGAAAATAAAAATCACCAAGTTTGAGGACATGGAGTAGGCCCTCCACGAGTCGTTTGTTCACGGCGCGATCTACTAATATCCCAATAAGCAGCATGGTAGCCAAGAAAAAGCTTCTGATGTTGCAGCAAAAATGTTGATGTTGCTTCTAGAAATGACGAGACAAACTGTATGAGAAAACAGATCGCTTCCGTAATTTTGAAGAATGGAAATAAGGCTGGGGGCACAGGTTCATTCTCTTCTTTCTCCTCATGCTGTTTACCAGTCGCAATTGATGTCATCCAGACTTCTGAGCTCGGAGGTTACTAGCTCTTTGTCGATATTAATTAACGTGTCTAAATCAACAAAATCTTCCCTGAAGTTTCTTGTTCACCAAGCCAGTGTTCTCCAATATCAGGATGCGAGGTCGGCTCTTTACAAATGATGTACTCACTACTTCCAAAACCCACTTTATTAAAACAGTTTGCAATCTTCGTTGGCGTGACACGCTCCCATGATACAGCAAGCATGTAAACGTCGAGTATTGTAATAACACGACACTTTTAGCAGTAATGGTTGCTGCCGTGTGCCATTTGGTGAAGGTATCGTCGCACTACGTGAGTCTTGCAATTCACCTTGGTGCTGTTAATGACTCCTTCATTCATTGGGTGAGTGTCACTGCTCGACTTTGGTGGGAAAAAATCAATTTGGGCATTCCTCAGGCCTTCGTTATTTTCTGAATGTGCAGAACAGTTGTCCACAAGCAATAACACCTGACGTGATTCTTTTCCCATACGTCGGTCAAAATTACGAACCCGTGTTAAAAAAGGGTGCCCGTCGTCCAAGCTCTGCGCTGACTTTCGTAATGGGAAGGAAGATTTTTGACGTTTTTAAAGCATCGTAGATTGCGTGATTTCCCTATGACCAGAAGCTTTAACTTGTCTGATCCATCAGATTTGGCATCGAGAAGTACGACGCTCTTTGCTTAATTTACACCCAGGACATATTTCTCCTTTTATAGCCGTTGTTTTGTTCGATGTCATTTTGTAAAAACGCCCAAATTCATCCAGGTTGGAAATATCACGGCTTAAGTAGTTTTTTTTACAAACTACAGAAGCACATAGATTTTCCAACAATTGACGTCTTCAATTTTGACAGCTACTGATTCATCACACACTTTCTTGAATTTTATTCCGTGGCGAGCTTTAAATCGATGCATCCCTTCATTGGAGTCATTGAAATCTTACAATCCCATTTTTGCTCTACGGACTTGGTTTCCTCGCCTGAACAGTCCTTCTTAGGCTATCAAATCAAATCCCATTTTTGCTGCAACATCAGAAGCTTTTTCTTGGCTACCATGCCGCTTATTGGGATATTAGTAGATCGCGCCATGAACAAACGACTCGTGGAGGGCCTACTCCATGTCCTCAAACTTGGTGATTTTTATTTTCTTGTTCATTGTTTCCCCAATAACAGCTTGGTTAACGATGACATTCCTAATCTTCAATAGAATCCTTAAAGTTTATTCCGAATGCCTTTTTCTTTCGAGAACGCCGACTTATTCAGGGCAGCTTGGACATTGTACTGATTTATAATTTGTAACTTCTCAGTGACAGAGAGAGCCTTTTTTTTTAAATATGTTTTGCTCCTTTTGCCATCGTAAAAACTGGATTAAACTTTTAAAAGCACACGTGGATTTCGTAGATCAGATTCTACTGGGAGCGACAAACAATTCTCTTCCTTCCTAATCACAGAACTGACCAAACAGCGAATCGGCATTGCTCTAAGTTAGCATGGGGGTCACATCGTTAGCAATAAAATTTTCTCTTCTCTCTTTTTGGTCTGTTTGACTATAAATAGTAATCAACGTTGGGAAAGATTTCTCCTTTAAGAAAGGAGAAGTTCAAAACTGATAAATTTAGTAAAGCTATTCATGGATATAATAAATTTGGGCATTATTCTTGGGACATTATTCTCTCTCTAAAACCTCCTCTGTTTCAAACCAAGCTCATTCGCGTATTAAGCGTAGGTTTTTATTGCCAAGGGACCGGTAAAATTTCGCGTCTTAAGCGGGTTCGGGTATTAACCGTTCGCGTATTAAGAGTGGTTTTTTAGAGTAAAAGATATGCGTTGTTCAAGGGACCGAAGAAAATTCACGTATTAAGCGGTTTCGCATATTAAGCAGGGAGCGTATTAACGGGGTTCGACTGTATTATGATCCAGTTTGGACCTAGCTAGTTCTCAAATAATCTTAATCACTTTACTAAATTTAAAACTCAATCAACGTAAAGAAAATGGCTGCTCTGGTCGTACTTAAGCAGACATCCACTTCCAAATTCTCTAATGGTGCTGAAAACACTATGAACAATATCCATTTGCAAAACAAGCCAAACGTGATTAAGGAGGCTGGTCGGTCAACTTCCTATGTCCCCTCACTAATGTAATGTCTATGAGCATTTGATGTATTCGTATATTTAAAATATCTCCTCGGGAAATTAATATTTTTAACTTCTATCTTTTGTGTACACTTCCTAAAAGATGTCTCTTTTTCTCTTAGTTCTCAAAATATTTCTAAAGTATAAACTTAATTTTATAGAAAGTGTTAAAATCTTACTCACAGTTCGCACGCTTTTAACACATAAAATATTAAATTCAGCACAGATTTTAGAAATATTTTGAAAACTAAGAAAAAAAGAGACATCCTTTAAGAAGAGTACACAGAAAAAAGATGTTAAAAATATGAATATCCCGAGAAGATATTTTAAATATACGAATGCATCTAAAGTCCATAGACTTAACGTTACAGAGGAGAATTCCGAAGCTGAGTGACCAGCCCCCTAAATGGGTAGAATTCCGAGGGCTCCAAAAATCACTTTACTTATCCAAAGTATGCTGCTATGCTGGAAAAACGGTCTTTCACTTTTAACCCCTTCGGGACGGGAGACTTTTGCGAAATTTTTAATCTTTTTTCACCGTTTTTTAAAAACAGAAATTTGTGTCTTCTTGAATCGAGAAAATGCTTTGATTAAATAAGGCAAATTTTACAGTAAAATTTTACTGGTGAGGAAAAACAAGGATTCCGAGCGCTTCATGCGGCACGTATACGTGTCGCTCGTCCCCAAGGGGTTAATCCACGTCAACCATCGCAACAAATTGGCACGAAGCTTGAAACGTTCTAGAAAGCTTCCTAATAGAATCACAGATGTGAGACTCGGCTAATCCGCTTATTTCAACTCTCACTCCCATATTTATATTCGTCAACTGACCACAGTAATCTAATTAGCATATATCGTTACAAAGAATAATCGTGAAGCTCAGATTCAGGGAGGCACAATCATACTTGGGAAAGTCAGTAAATACGCAGTCACGTGATACTTTCGCGCACATGTGTTAGATGTGGGACAACACGTTCACAAATTATGCTATCCTCATAAGTAGTGTTGCCAGGTGTCCCGATTTTCAGGTGTTGCGATACCTGCCTCGCGCGACCACTGCGCGGGGCGTCAAAGAGTCCCGATTTTTCAGGGTGCACATATTCTTTTTAATTTATTCTAGTGCCATGCTTTTCATATGTACATCGAATGGAACTTAACATAGTCAAATCTCTGATTTTTAAAGTCGCTTTTAAAGAAATACAAATTTACCTCAATAGAAGGAAAAATGTATAAAATTAATATATTGTGGTTCCGGTCGATTTCGTTTTCACGAGTTTTGCTGTACTTTGTTCATTCAATTTTGTGTAAACGGAAGCTGTTCATAACATAATTCTGTTTTGAAAATAAATATTTCACTGTCCCTACGATCGGAACAATATACAATTAAACCTGCTAAATTTGAATTTTGCCCTTTTACCTCTAAAGATTCCGCTTTCAGAGGTTTTACTATATAAGACAGTTGTTTTTATTTAGTATAATAAAATTTGCCAACACGGAATCACAAAGGAAGATACAAAATCCATTTCAAACAGGCTTTTGTCTTAGCAGAGCGCATGGCATTACTACCGTAGGGACAATGAAGTTTTTGCGCTTAAGACAAGATTCCGTTATTGACATGTTCTGTTTTCATAGGGTTTTCTGTATTTTTATGTCCCTATTTTAAAACCGATGTCCCGATTTGTTTGTCTCCGTATCCCGCTTTTTGTGACAATGGACGTGGCTAACTATAATCCAATTTGGACTCAGTTAGTTCCCATATAATTTAAATGCACTTTACTAAATTTAAAACTCAACAAACTTAAAGAAAATTACTGCTCTGGTCGCACTTAAGACGACATCTTGTAAAATACGTCAAATGTCACTAAATGGCTGAAATTCCGTGAACTCCAAACATCACTTTACTTTGAAGTACTTAAATTAACTCCTTACCAAAAGCACGCTGTTAGGCTGGAAAAACTAATTAATTCACGTCCATATTCAACGAATTTAATCAATTATTAATTATTATATATTATATATTTAATTAATTTATTTCAATGAATTGGCACGAAACTTGAAACTATTTAGAAAGCTACCTAATAGAACCACAGGGGTGAGACTCGGCTAATTCGCTTATTTCAACTCTCACTCCCATATTTATACTCTCCAACTGACCACAGTAATATAATTATCTTACACCGGTACAAAAAATAATCGTAAACATCAGATTCAGGGAGGCGTAATCATGCTTGCACGGAAAAAACTTTTGTTGAAACAACTAAATTTTGGTTAACATAGCTCCAACCAAATATTTTTGTTGGAATGATTAAATTTTGGTTAGATTAAGCAAATGATTTTGTTAATGCAACAAATCATTTGTTTAGTCCAACCAAAATTTGGTCATTCCAACCAAAAAATTTGGTTGGAGATATATTAACCACAATTTAGTTGTTTCAACAAAACAGCTCTTTCCGTGTGGGAAAATTAGTAAAATGGCAGTTAGGTGGTACTTTCACACACAAGTGTTATACTGTAAAAAAAATCTGTAAAGTTACTAAAGTTTTTCTCGTAAACTGGGATTCCTAGAACTTTTTATGTAACGGCAACAAGAAAAATTCCTGTAACCGACGCTGTTACAGGAATTTTTGTTGTTGCCCTTCATAAAAAG
This sequence comes from Maratus speciosus, assembly GCA_963932465.1. Classification (NCBI taxonomy): domain Eukaryota; kingdom Metazoa; phylum Arthropoda; class Arachnida; order Araneae; family Salticidae; genus Maratus; species Maratus speciosus. The sequence goes on along the minus strand of OZ010789.1, from coordinate 130,264,315 downwards.
CTCTAGGAATCCCAGTTTCCGAGAAAAACTTTAGTAACTTACAGACTTTTTTTTTACAATGTAGATGTGGGATAGCACGTTCACAAACTATGCTATCCTCATAAGTAACGTTGCTAGGTGTCCAGATTTACACGGGATGTCCGATTTTCAGGGATTCCGAGATTTGCCTCGCGTGACCACAACGCGGGACGCCCAAAGTCCCGATTTTTGAGAATGCACAAATTCATTTAAATTTATTCTAGTGCCATGCTTTTCATTTGTACATCGAATGAACTTAACACAGTCAAATCTCTGAAGTCAGAACTTATCTATAACGGATTTTTAAAGTCGCTTTTAGAGAAATACAAATCTACCAGAATAGAAGGAAAAATGTATAAAATTAATATATTGTGGTTCCGGTCGATTTCGTTTTCACGAGTTTTGCTGTACTTTGTTCATTCAATTTTGTGTAAACGGAAGCTGTTCATAACACAATTCTGTTTTGAAAATAAATATTTCACTGTCCCTACGATCGGAACAATATACAATTATACCTGCTAAATTGGAATTTTGCCCTTTTATCTCTAAAGATTCTGCTTTCAGAGGTTTTACTGTATAAGGCTGTGGTGTTTATTTAGTATGATAAAGTTGGAATTGCAAGGGAATCGCAAGGGAATCCCAACATGGAATCGCAAAAGAGGGTAAAAAAATCCATTTTAAAGAGACTTTTGTCTTAGCAGATTGCGTGGCATTACTACCGTAGGAACAATGAAGTTCGTACGTTTCAGACAGGATTCCGTTATCGACAGGTTCTGTTTTCCGGCGAAATATTTCCAAGTTCAAGGACGGCCTGCTGGCCATAGCCAAAAACATACAAAAAAAAATGTTCAATTTTATGCATAACTTCATCATACATTCTTCGGTGGTACAGTAATGAAATGGCACAAAAGTCGCTATTGCAGCGCCCCCTTCAGGCGGAATATTTCCAAATTCAAGGAGGACTTTATGATGGAAAATCATATATTGTTAATTAATGTACTCAAAATCAAGTTTGTTCCTAATTTACTTTTCGTTAAATTATTTGTGCTCTCATAAATCTTAAAATCTATTCATTTACTGTCTAATATAACTTTATTACCAACTTAGTTTCATCGGGACGAGAATGCTGGAGTTCTTGCTGATAACTTTTCGCAATGTACACTCTGTTTTTGATCACGTGTGGTAATTTTTAATAAAATACCACCAGACCATAGACCTGATTCAAGGAGGACCTCAAGGGGGCCTGTTTTGTCATAGCCAAAAACATACACAAGATATTGGTTCAATTCTATGCATAACTTCATAAACTTTTCGATGGTACAGTATTGGACTGTAGCCTGCTGACCATTTTGCTAGACGCCTGCTAGCCACCTGTTGACCACCTGCTAGACATTTCCACGATGCAAAGTGGACACACGGACATGACGGACAGACAGACAGTTTGTATAAACATGTTTTTCGGCATATCTGACCAATAAAACATGTAAATCCGTCGAAAATCGAAAGTCGAAAAGAAATTCAATTACAATACTTTCTTCTTTAGGAAGAAGAAAGAAAAAAATCGAAAATTTTGACCTAAAGAAATAGAACCTTCGTTTAAGTTACGGAATCCCAAAAATATCAGATGCTCTAAGTAATATTTTGCTTTAAAATGAGAAATTCATTCGATATATATGTATTGAAATTTTATTTTAGTAGTATCGTATCATTCCAAAAACAGGATCGATTGTAAAATCCTCTTTCCGAAGAATGTAACAGGTTTCGGAACATAAAGTCGACGAGATTATTTTTCGATTCATTTGGCAAGAATGTAAGTCACGCCTGTGTCTTCCAGTCACCGATGTTAAACTCGCATTTTATTCGGTAAGAGCGATTGTCGATTAATGAATGTCGGCCTTTTACCGGGGAATAATTAATTTTAACAGTCATTAAAGGAATCTTTAGATGCGTCTGGTTAATGAATTATTGATCGCAGATTAGTTTTAAATGAGACTGCTGGGGAAAAATAGATAGAGCTCATAAAAGTTCATTAGGGATATTCATAGATCAAACCTTTTATGGATGAAATGTTATTGCATATCATATTTGGGAATCTTACAATGAACTGCTTTTGGAATTGGCTTTTGTTTGTAAATAATTTATAATGAAATTTTGCAAAATTAAATTAATAATTTCATTAAAGTATGCGTAATACTTAGTACATCATCAGAACGCAATAAGCATCTTAGCCACGCATTTAATAATGGTAGTCCCAAGAAATTTTTATTTTTTAATAACCCTAAATTAAACTTAAGGATGCACAACATAAATACGGAAGCTTTATTTCAAATTATTTGAATAACTAGCAGCCCTTGGCGACCAGTTTGGTCTCCCTTTAAATTTCTGTTTGGGAAAGCATGCTCATAATTTAATTTACTTGAACTCCCTTAAATACAATTAATATAATTCCTTAAGCTAATATTAGTTTTAGTTGCATTAAAATATCTGAATTTGTTGATTTTCTGTAAGCAAGTAAACCTTATTGGTTTACAATGGAAGCCTATGGGAATTTGGCGACATATTAGAGATATCGTTGGCGGCATTTGGTGACAGAACATTGGTCTCCCCTATGGTAATCCTCTTATAGGTATGGAGATGCATTAAATGCTGTTCAGTAACCAATGAGATGCGTTTCATTCAGGCGTTGCCATTAAACAATTAACAAATAATCGCGATTTCTGTGCCACGTACGATAGCGTAATATATATATAGATTTTCCTGGTAAACCTCAACAAGTGAAGAACACCACTTGAGCACTAATTCACTATTCAACAAATTTTAATCTTTTCTCTGTATCTGGCTCGTAAATGGCTACATTTAACTAATTTTAGGGTGCTGAATTCAGTGGAATAATCAGATTTTCACAATCACGTCACATATATAGATACAGACAGTTACGTAAAAACAAAAACGAAATATTTAAAAGAAATTCACCATTTTAAATCCAAGCAAAACTTAATATTTAACAGTAAAAAAAGTTTTTTTGATTATTTAACACAAACTATGAACTAATACGAATACGAAACTGTTGCACAAAAGCCCTTAATGTTAATATTAACAATGGTATTTTTCAAAACAGGATTATGTCTTTCTTAATGGCAGTGCTGAATATTTTGATCGTTATTTTTTACAGAGAATGCATCCAAATAAAAGTTTTAGCATACATAGTCATTCATTTCCTTATTATTTGAGTACAAAATGTAAATTATAATTACCGTTTCACTACGTATTTTACCATGTATGAAAAAATTAAATTCTAAAACCCTGACGTGATAGAAGGTTTCTGATAGCAGAATCGCATTCTACATGCAAAAATACATAAAAATATATCTATTACAAATCAGATGCAAAATGTGTGTTGACTAGTGTTATTGTTGCATTTGTTCACGCCCGATTGTGACAAAGGGAATATTGAAGTTTGTCCTGCTAAAATTTATGTTATAAAGCTAAAACATGTACACGGGTAATGCGGACTTCATATTGAACAATGTGAACACGAACAAAATTCGTTATCACAACGCCGCTTTCTCATGAAATTTCTTACAAGCCTCGACTTATATCTAAATATAAAATTTCATCGAAATATATTCATAAATTATTCATTTAAACAGCAAACAATGCAGCAAATCTCACAAAAATTGCCATCCCCGCCTGGGGAAATATGTCCATTTTCAACTGGTAATTCCACAGTCAAAAATATATGTATGGAGCTTAGTTCAATTCTATTTATAACTTCGTACACTTTCGGATCATGCAATACTGAAAATGCACAAAAATAGCTATTACAGCGCCTTCTTCCGGCGGAATAGGCTCAAATTCAACTGGGACCTGCTGGCCCCAGCTACAAACATATATATGAAATTTGGTTCAATACTATGCATAAGTTCATATACTTTTTATACACAGACATTTTGTAAAAACATTTTTTTCGCGAACTCTGACCCTTAAAACGTGCAAATCCGTCGAAAACCGGAAGTCGAAGAAGCTTTCGATTACAGTACTTTCTTCTATTGGAAATAGAAGAAAGTAACAGTTATCGATCATACTCACACTGTAAAATATTTATGTAACGTTACTCCATAAAATTGGTGACAGCCTTGCTGGCTCCCTTTTATTGAGTAATTTAACCGATATAATTAGTGTTACGTTACACTAAAGTATAGTATTACACCAGAGATATCAGTTTAAGTTACACCATTACATAAGCTAAATTACTCCATAAAATTGGAGAGCAGCACGTTGCCACCAATTTTCTGGAGTAAAACATTAAATAATTTTTTCATAGTGCAGACTTGTAATCAGATTCTTTTTGTGGGATCCCGTAAATGAACGATTAATGCTTTGCACGTCATGTTCTACAAGAAAGGATATTTTCATAAACTCGCATTAATTTCATTATAATTTAAACATCATAACATCATTAAAATGTACCACAAACATTATTATTCCATAGATCATAACTTAACGGAATTCTTCTGTGCGTTCTTGTAAACGACCTATAAATTCTACTTATTCTAACCAGCCATAAAAAAGACGATGTAGTCTACCTAAGTGGTGTAATTCAATTTCGTTATGTGTGAAATCGAAACGAGGGGCAATTCATTTTCATTTATGTTTCGATCGAATTTATAATTCGTTAGAACGAAACTATAAACGCTACGCATTTCATTTTCAATAACAAACATTTCATAGTAAAACTCAATAACATGTAAACGTTACATGACAATACAAGGACATGTAGGAAAGTTAGAGCAAGGACGGGCGACCAGACAAACCGAATTCATAAACACGTTTCAACTGCCGGGTCTCCCAAAAATAACTGATGGATTTTAAAATTCAATAACTTGCAAACGGTGACAGATATTAAAAAAAAATTCTTTCAGGGGGTTTATGTATGATGTCAGGACTTTTTTACTGTGATTCTTGATTTTAGTTTGAATTTCAAACAATAGATGGTGCTGAGAGAAATAAGTGCTAATTCCTTGCCCGATTTTTGGTACTTCGGAATCAATTCAAAACATTTTAGACTCCTTTTTTCGCATGGGAGAAGAGAGGGGTAAAATAATCGAGCCTGGATTTAGCGCCTATTGCCTGCACCGCCATCTATCGCTTCTATTTGTAACTAAAGCTGGGAATCACAGCATAAAAACTCCTGACCTGTTACATAACCCTCCTGCAAAAATTTTCTTAATATCTGTCACCGTTTACAAGTTATTCAATTTTAAAATCCATCAATGATTTTTGGGACTCCCGGTATGTTGGAAAGTGTTAAAAATCAATTGAAAGAAATGAATGTGACAGAGAAATCCAATTAAATAGATGTGTTGCTATAACAAGAAATACGTTTAAAGCTTTTGAGTGTATTTGATTTTTAAATATATCAAATTTTAATAAAATTTACTTTTACAAATTATTCAAGCAAAGCTTTTGATCCTCAGCATAAAACACACGCGAGAGGAAATTTTGAAATCAATTATTTACCATAAATCTCCTAAATAAATAAAGCAGCTTAGTATTTCGTCAATATCATCAAATATCTAAATTTTTAAAACGTAAGTCTACAATCTGTCTGCATTTCAATAACTATTTTATCCCGACAAACAAAAGTGCGAGATGGGATATAATCCAAACTTAATCAGTTTTCTTTTCCTTTGTGCGAACCAATCAATATAAACGAATTACGTTTATCAATCTTCAATTGGGACCCCAATTTCATCGTTATCTCACAGAAACAGTCGCAAATCTTGAAATATTTGCATTTGTAATTTATTAGAAAAAAAAAAGTGAGATTTATTCTGCTTTATTGTTTGCATTGCAGCAAGCATATTCATTTACCAAGAAGTTTATGAAGATTAATTATCATTCTCTAAATTAATTACTTAAGGAATAAGTAGGGATTAAAAATGAAGGCATTTCAGTAAACAATGGAAGAATGAAGCGATAAACTTCTATGATAATTTTGTAAGGTAAATAATCCAGGCCTGTTTATATCTTTTTATCTGGTTAAGGTGGCAAATTGATATAAATCGATACAGAGTCTTAAAACTTCGTAACATACTTATTTTCGTTACAGTTCACGTAAAGCGTGTTGAGGTTTTGATATTGAATTTCGGGAAATATCTGTAAATTTAAGCAGAACCTCTCTTATCCGAAACACTTTTAACCGAAACTCTCAGTTAACTGAAATCCATTTTAAAGCTTTTTTTTTTTAACTATCATATTAATTGAGTGCAAGCTGTCCTTTCCGAATTACGATTACATATAAATGTTTTCGATTCCCTTTCTTAGAGTTCCTTTGAATTTAACTTGAGCTCCCGAAAGCTGCGGACTGGAATGAAGAAAACGAATAATTTAGCAATTCTGAAGCTTTTGAATGTTTTTCAAAAGGTTTAGCATGGCTGGAGCAGCAAAAAGACTGTGATACTGGTGAACTAAATAATATTAAAAAAAGTCCGTGATAGAGCTTCAAATCAAAGGCAATCGAAACTGCGACAAACAAGACATTTTTTTCAAACCCTTGTGATATATGTAAAATGTACTTAATTTCAAAATTAAATTCAGGTAATTTATTCTTGTTTCTATTTTGCTATTGCTTTATTTTTATTAAGCACTTGTTACCTTAATAAGAAATATTGTATATATTTCTCCTTAATCTTAAAATTGAAGCATTCTCCATTACCTGAAAGTTTCGATTTTCCGAAAAAGGGTCGGTCCCAATTACTTCGGATAATCGAGGTTCTACTGTATAAGGTAAACGCACCAGTAGTGGGCCACTGAGGGACATTTATCTAATTATTATTAAAGTGTTAGAGAACTCCAAAAGATACATATGTATTTTTAGCCTAGTCCTAACCTTCATGTATCGGAATAAACATTCAAAGTTTCAAAATATAGTCTTCGAAAAAAAATGAAAAATAAAAAACGTTACCTTACTCTATGCCCCAAGTAGTGGGCCTAGTCAATTTCTGATGCATGAATCTCTCATTTTTCGGCTTATCCAACAAATTATTTACAATATATTAGACTATATTAACAGTAGTTTAATTTAAAATAAAACATAATATTAAAGAAACAATTCTTCTATATAAAAAAAGTAATGCTTTAAAAATGGACCAATGAAAATCTGCATAGATACCGTGGAATGCAACTGATTGGTCAGAGCTTTATGACGCTATAAGGGAGGCTACCAAGGGGGGACCCGACTCTGTCGCCAAACGTCGCCAAGTTTGCCGCCAACTTGACGATATATCGCCAAATTTGGCGACCAAAATTAGTCGCCAACTTGGCGCTATTTCCAGTATTTCGGCAAATTTACATAGACTCCCATTGAAATACAATATGGTTTACTTGCTTGCAGGAAATCAACAAATTGAGATATTTCAATGCAACAAAAAATAATATTAGCTTATGAATAGAGCTTAATTGAACTATTTACGTTATTTTAAAGCACAAACAATAGTCTGGGGTTGGCTAGAAAATAGGAATTGCTTCGCGATATAGAATAGAAACGCTAAGTGATTACGCGGGGGGTTGGTGAGAGTAGCGAGCAGGGTGTCGGTGCCCCCCTAGTATTTTGAATAAAAATTTATCTCTTCATGAAATCGCTAAGAATGTCCCAAAAAATCTGTTTTTGGAGACACTCTAGAACAGGTTTGGCGAGCCTATTGCACGCGTGCCAGAGTTGGCACGTAAGCTAATTTTTATGGCACGGGAAAATTTTAAATTTGGTAATTGTTATACAGATAAAATCCATTTTTTATTTCTGTTACAACCAATAAAATTTTGTTCCATACCGGACAGTATATCACAAATAATGCAATTATTTTTTGCATAATTTTCTGAAAGTGACCGTTTAAAGAGCCACAGAAAGGTAAACAATACATTTTAATACAGAAATATATAATATATAATAGATGCACAAATATATAAACACCTACAAATAGGGTGGATTTTAAAGTTGTAAACTTTATACATAATTTTTTGTGCTGCATCAAAATCTTAATTTGCGTTTTCTGGAAAACTGCGGTACGTTTATCAAAAACATCATTTTTTAAGTTTTTAAGATATTGAAATAAAATTTTGTCACAAGGTTCTGCTCATCTATTGGTATGTTATGAAGCAAAATATAGCAAAATATATATTTAAAAAAATCATGTTTTGTATGCAAAATTTGGTATATGTTAGTAAATTTAAGCGTTATTGGAAATCTTTGGCTTCATAACACAGGTAAATGGTTTGCTAATATATTGTTGGAAAAAAAAATGAAATATATTGAGTAGATTTCGTTATAGAAGCTTTGCCATAAACGCTATTCTTTACTAAAATTTGACTAAATATTGACTAAATTTGAAAAGTTAATTAAAATTTCAGTAAAAATTTATATGACTTCATAGTTTTATTTAAAAGTTTTATTATAAATTTTTATTAAAAACACATGTATTTGATAAAAATTTCATATTTTCAAAAGAAGTGCCCCGAAGGAAGCACATACCTTAAGTAAACTATGAGAAAAGTAAGTATATTAAAAAATGTTAAGAGTGTTCAGATATACATCAATTTTCCACCTTAACGAGATAAAAGTTATAAGCTAACCGCTTTAAGCAAACTGTTAGGTTGAACAAAAAGTTCTGGGAAATTTTTAATCTGATAGTTACCAGAATTTGCATCGTATATAGGAGTACTAGTGGTATATTTATAGGAGTTCAGGAACTTTGACTCCAAAATGCTTTTTGAACAGCATGATTTGCGTGTGTTGACCCGGCATTATTAGAGAAAAGGCCTAACGATTCTGAAAGCAGTCGATGAGATTAATGAGGAGGAAGGTGCTGGTAACGGCGACAAACTTAGCCAACAAATCCGGAATCTGGCAGAACGGTGGCAGAAAGTCGTGGGCTATGATGGTCTCTACTTTAAAGAATAGTTCTTGTTGCTTTTGTTGTTAATTTATGCGCATAACAACGCAACTTTCACAAATTTCCCAGAACTTTTTGCTCAACCTAGTATAAGAAAAGTAAGTTTATTAAAAAATGTTAGGAGTTTTCAGATATACATCAATTTTCCACCTTAACGAGATAAAAAGTTATAAACAGACCACTTTAAGTAAACTATAAGAAAAGCAAGTATATTAAAAAATGTTAAGAATGTAGAGATATACATAAATTTTCCACCTTAACGAGATAAAAAATTATAAGCAGACCACTTTAAGCAAACTATAAGAAAAGGAAATTTATTAAAAAATGTTAAGAGTTTTCAGATGTACATCAATTTTCCACCTTAATGAGATAAAAAAAATTATAGCAGACCTGGATTATTCGCCTGACTAAACTATCATAGAATTTTATTAATTCGTTCTTCCGTTGTTTACTGTTGATTTTTAATCTTTACTTATTCCTTAACTTTCCGCCTACTGGACTAAACATGGACTATTTTCCTACTAGAAATAGGGCTCTATAAATATTAATAACATTATAATACTAATTGACTCCTACCAGACTATAAATATACTAAATATGTAAAATATATTGAATTCCAAAATATACTAAATTTCAGCCTTTTTTTTTCATGGCAAAAATCATTTTGAATATACCTGTTGGACCCATTGGACCCGTCTGGTAGAAGGAGGGTTAATGTGTGTTGAGGTTTTGATACCGAATTTAAGGAAATATCTCTAAACTTAACTAGTAATTCAAATTTATTTAAATTTTACAGGAAGAAAAATTTCATTTGCAGAAAAATTTATGCTTAAAACTAGGTCTTTAAAGACTGTTTTTTTCTTCTTTTTTTTCTTGTAGATTTTGAAAGAAATACATAAATATAAGTAATTTCTCGCTGGGAATTGCAAACTATACATGCTCATTTGCGTCACTTGTGGTATAACGTATCAGTTGTTTTTTACCGACGGTGCGCTTGAAGTCGAAAGCCGAGTTTTTAAACTTGAACATAAAGCACACATCTAAAAAAAATAATTGAAAAAAAAAATCCAATAATCTTTATCAGAAACATATATAATAAATATAAAATAATTTAGTATTCCATATGTACTACTTAAATCTATTTTTAAAAATATCTGTCTATTTGCATGTCAATAACGATTTCATCGAACTGCATTTATCAGTCTTTAATTAGAGCTCGAATTTCTCTTTATCTCACAGAATCAATCGTAAATTATAGAAATATTTGCATGTGTAAATTGTTTTTTAAAAAATGAGATTTATTCTACTTTATTATTGCAGAAAACAAATTAATAAAATAATTTTACAAAAATGTTTATAAAGATCAATTATTAAGTTTATTACTGCAGTTAATTAATCCCTGCTAGGAATAACTAGGGATTAAAATCAAACAACACTAATCAGAAGAATGAAGACATAATATTCAATACCATGAGTTTTGTCTCCGATATCCGGGTCGCTTTATATACAGGGTTGTTATAATTAAAGTTCGCCTATTCAGAAGGCTCTAGAGTCGGTTCTATGGCTCCAAACGAAACAAAATTTAACTAGTACGTAGTTGAAGAGATGCGCTCTGCGAAAATAAAAAAAAAATAATTAGTTAAAATTTTTGTCAATAGGTGGCGCTGCGCCAATATTTAAGCCGATATTTGCAAATTCCTTTATTTTGTAAAAAACAAAATACAGGAAATTTTATTTCACAGTTGGTAAAAGTAAACTTTTTCAGATTCGTTATATCAATTTCGGTCAATCCAGATGAAACACACAAAATCACAAAATTTCACCCAACGCTTGAAAAAGATCACATTTTATTCAAATTTTCGACGAACGACGTCAAAGTGACGTCGGAACTTCGAAAACTTGAAATACCCTTCAAACCACCTGACGATTTAAAACTTGCTGATAAAGTGTGTATGTGATTTCTTTGACACGGGAACAGTTGATGGTTTCTGAAAAGCATTTGAGTCTAAGCTTTGTGGAGAATGGTAACTTTGAAAGAAAAGGCACTTCTTGTAAAATTATTTTATCAAAATAACAGTAACGCAGCTGCAGCTCTTCGAGAATTCCAGAAACTAAAAGATGTTAGACGTGGACCAATGTCGGATCGTGGAGTTCACAAAATGATTAAAAAGTTCGAGGAAACAGGAAAACTCGACATTCTTCCTGGCAAAGAATGAAAGAAGTAGACATTTCTAGCACTGAAGATATTGCTACTGCTGCCGTGGATTTAGCAAGCCAGTCATCATTTGATAATGCAAGTGTGCCAGCTATTTCGAATGAAGTCGATATGCCGATTTCCACTGTGAGAAAAGTGATGCGTCAAATTTTGCGCTACTATCCATACAAGATTCATAGGGTGCAACAACTAATACAGGGTGATACCGAAAGTCGGCTATCATTTTCACTACAGTTTCTTGCACGAATGAATGTGGACAATTCTTGGCCCTGGAATATTCTATAGACTGATGAAGCGCATTTTTATTTAAACGGACAAGTAAACACACACAACTGTCGAATTTGGGCGAAAGAGAATCGTAATGTTGTCCAAGAAGTTCCATTGCATGCAGCTAAAGTGACGGTGTGGTGCCGTTTCACAGCTACGTTTATGATAGGGCCATATTTTTTTGAGAAACTAACATCCACAGGACTCATTACATGTTCCGTAAATGGGAGAAGGTATCTCAATATGTTGGCAAATTTTCTGATTCCCGAGCTGCAACAGCGAGGCTGCCTTCAAAATACCGTGTTTATGCAAGACGGTGCACCACCGCACATTACTAGAGCAGTTCGGAGTTTCTTAACAAGCTATTTTACAGAAGACCGCATCATAAGTCGTTATTTTCAAACAGTCAGGCCACCACGATCGTCTGATCTAACACCATGCGATTTTTGGTTGTGGGGATGAAAGATTCTGTATCTAAAGACAGGTGTCAGGCAATCTCTGATCTGAAAGACAGTATTAGACTTCATATTCGCTCAATCTCACAGGACAGTTTACGCAATGCTGTAGAAAGCACAATTTTGGGAATGGAATGCATTATTGAAAATGGTGGAGGATTCATTGAGAAAGCGTAATGTTATTCTTCGTTATTTCCTCCTTGCCGAGCGACATGTTTTACTTTTGTTGATGCAGATTACATCACATGAAGTTCTATTTATTTTTCTGTATTGCTTGGAGTCTAAGGTCAGCCTCTAGAGCTGTCTGATTAGGTGAACTTTAATTATAACAATTCGCAGTTCCTCGAAGTTTGTTGAAACTTTTAAATTTGCGTGCTTCGTCTGAATTGACTGAAATTGATATAATGAATCTGCAAACATCGCCTTAAATATTGGCTATCTACTGACGAAAAATGTAACTAATTATTTTTTTCGATTTTCGCAGAGCGCATCTCTTCAACTACGTACTAGTGAAATTTTGTTTCGTTTAGAGCCATAGAACCGGCTCTAGAGCCTTCTGAATAAGCGAACTTTAATTATAACAACCCTGTATATATATACTATATACATATATATATATATAAAGCGAATATGTAAACGAGTGTATATTGTCCCGTCAAAGTGTTAAATTGATATGAATGGTACAGAGCCCTAAAACTTTATAAAAATCGCATAATGTAGGTTGAGCTTCTGATATCGAATATCTTAATATCACCGTTAAACCTTACGAAAAATTTGAATTTGTTGAAATTTCACTTGGGAAAAAGTACATTTCTAGGAAAGGTAATGAAAAAGAATAAGAATAAAATGTTGCAAAAAATTCATTTTTTATTATCATATCATACTTAAGAAACGTTTTACGGATTGCCTAATTGTTATTTTATTATGGAATACTCTTCGTCAAAAATAAAGTTTTTCCACTTTCAAAATAGAACACACTTAAATAACAACAAAATGCAACAAAACACTTCAATCCAGTAAAATCACAACTGACCAACAGAATAAATAAAGCGACCTTAAACTCTCTTCAACAACATCCCATGATATCACAGGCCTTCAAACACCATTTTTAGAGTTTCGTTCATCTCACGAAACTCTTACAGTCTCGCTTCTCTGTCTGCCTGTCTTTCCGTCACACTGCTCGTACTCGAAAACTATTTAAGTTACATACTTGATTTTTTTTTTTTTTTTTTTTTTTTTTTTTTTTTTTTTTTTTTTTTTTTTTAAGTAGAGCTGAATACCAATTTCATACCCAAAATCATAAAATTTTTAAAAAGTTATGTTATTTTAATTAAATAAATTAATATAATGACCCCACCATTTTTGCGATTTCAAAACACAATCTTAATTTCAACCATCTTCTCGTGAACTCGGTAGTCATGTGGTAGAGTGTGTTATTTCTAACCGAAAGGTCCCGGATTCGAAGCATGTCGGCGGCAGTTGAAGTTTTCAAATTTTCACATTTAATTGTCCGATGGATTTAATTAAAAGAAATTTCGTATTTTTAGCCATTTTACGGGTTTTTCGGAATTTTAATAAATGTTAACCTTTTTTTTTTTTGGCGCTATCTAGTGAATGTTTGGAAACTGAAAGACTTAATATGAATTTTTTTGGAATTATTTCAGCATTTTAAATATGTTTTAGACGATTTTTTCTTATAATTTATTTATTTATTTATTTATAACTCCGCTAAATTTTTGAAATTGCTGAATTTAAAAATATTCGGATTTCTTAATTTTATTTAAATAATTTTACTTGAATGTTTTTAATTTGGTCTAAAAATATTTTTTAAATTATTTTAAAGTTAAATATAATGCTACTGCCATTTATGTAACGGTTTAATAATTATAAAGTAATATTTTTTATTTATTAATTAAGGATAAAGTGTTTAAAAAGAGATATTAAACGAAACCCTATGTGCGATCTGCAATCACACTTACCCACTTGTTTTTAAATTTTTTCTATCACTGGCTTTCACTATCCTCTGGCGTCACTACTTCACTTTCACAAAAAAAGTGTCGGTTGAGAGATAATCCAAACTCAATCGTTTTTCTTTTCCTTTGTGTGAGTCAATCGATATAAATGAATTACATTTATCAATCTTCAATTGGGACCCGAATTTCATCGTTATCTCACAGAAACAGTCGCAAATCTTGAAATATTTGCATTTGTAACTTATCACACAAAAAAAGTGTGATTTATTCTGCTTTATTGTTAGTACAGCAGAAGCATATTCATTTGCAAAGAAGTTTATGAAGATCAATTATCAGCGTCTAATTAATTAAAAAATAAGTAGGATTATAAGAGAACAATAAACAACGGAAGAATCATGCGATAAAATTATGTGATAGTTTCATCAGATGAATAAACCCAGGTCTGTTTATATCTTTTTATCTCGTTAAGGTGACAAATTGATATAAATTGATTGAGCGTTTAAAAAATTCTTAACATGCTTTACTTTTCCTGCAGTTTACTTAATACGTGTTGAGGTTTTGATGGTGAATTTGAGGAGATATCTTTAAACTCGTCAGTAATTTGAATTTATCGAAATTTCAAAGGAGAAAAAGTTCATTTACAGAAAAATCGATGTTCAATACTGAAATTTTAAGTATTGTTTAATATTCTTGTTGTTATGTGTAGAAAAAGTATGCGTAAAATGATGAATTTCTGGTATCCAGCAAAAGAAAATTGAAATAAACTATCCAGACATTCAGCCGTTTACAAAAAGTTTACAGACGTCATATAGAAAACGGTTACTGAGCCGTAATTTATCTTTATTCTGAACGATGAAAACGCTTTATAATGTAGTCACATAACCATTATGTATAAAAAGGGTTTAATGTTCCAGACAGTTTGCTGCGATTTTCTACAGTGTACAATGGTCATGTGCATCACATATCATGACGTATTATTATCTGTTTTAATTTTAAATGAACTTCACTAAACATCGCCTTTGAAAATATTACCAAATATTTAGTTAAGAAATGCAAATACAAATACTTTTATTGAACTATACTTATGTACACTGCTAAAAATCTCCAGCAAAAAGTCCAGCAATTCGACCGATTTTAAAGATAGCAGTCACTTGGCCATATTATCAAGTGCAACTGATCATAATATTGACAATATTCTGGTCGGAATAACGTTAAATTACGGTTATGTAACCGCTTTCTATAAAAATGGTCAAATTTTTGGACAGTTTGCTGCAGATTTTTAACAGTGTAAATACACTGTTACAAATTTGCAGCAAACTGTCCAGTCATCCGACCGTTTCTAAAAAAACGGTTGCATAACCGTAATTTAACTCTATTCTGATCATAATATGGTCAGACTAGCGTTAAATTACGGTTGCGTAAACTTTTTCTATATAAACCGATGGAATAAATTAACAGTTTGCTGCAAATTTTTAACAGTGTACTTAACTGCAAATTTCATCGAACCTGACCCTAATGTAATAAACAATATGGCCATAGTACTTTCATAATATGGTCAAGTAGTCATTATTTGTATAAACGGTCCAATGACTGAATTGTTTGCTGAGATTTTTAAAGGTGTAGAGTAATATCCAAGATTGTAAAAACAATTCCAGCGAATATATACTGTTATAAATCTGCAGAAAACTATCCGTTCATTTAACGTTTTTAGGTGCGTTCGTAATTATATAAATACGTAACACCTATAGTCGTCGTTCAGTCCGTCCGTCCGCATATAATAGAGCAAAAACCAACCCAACCGAATGGTCTGAAATTTTAAATATATAATTGTTGCAAAATTTTCCCCAGTCATTTCAAATTTTATGAAAATCGAATGTATAGTTCGGATGTCAATCGGATGCAATCGGGTGTTAAAGACAGGGACAGTCAAACTTTTCATACCTTCTTTCTTACATTAGGGTCAATGGGAAAAAATTGTTTCAAATGCATCTTAATGATGCTACAGCCTTTCGAACAGAATGAAATTGACATGCACTTATGATGTACACTAAAATATACATTCAGTACAATAAGCAGTGCAAAAAATATTTATAAAACAAGTTATAGTACGAACGCATCTCATTTGCCACGTTTGACTTGCAATTTTCAACTTGTTATAGGTTACGTATACTTGAAGATATAATAAACCCTCCTCATTGATCAGAACGCTAATAAATTACATTTATGTAAACACTGTCTATAAAAATGGTTGAATGACCGGATGGTTTGCTGCAGATTTTTAGCAATTTATTCTATAGGCTAATTGCATGAAAACTTGGCATGTTTGTCACACAGCTGAAAATCGCTATGCTTGTTGACTATCAGTATTTTAGAACAGAAGAATGTGACTTATTTTATCGGAAATATCTCATCAATTGAATAACACGAAGCAAACTTTTCGAAAATAACGGTGGCAAACAAGTGCAGCGATTTTCAGCTCTGTGACAGACATGACAAGTTTTCATGGAATTAGCCTATAGTCAAAAGTGCCTTGAACCTTAATATAAGACGGACTAAAAACAAGTAAAAAAAAAGAATTGTTGAATAACAGTTAGTATAAAAGTCAAAATAAATAAAGCAGCTTAACATTTCATTAATACTATCCAATATACAGGGTGTATCTGAAAAAGTGGTAAAATTTTACGAGGTGATAGAACTCAGCTATACGAGCAAATTTCGTCATAGAATGCATGGTCGGAACGCAAGCGGTGAGAAGTTAAAAAGTAGTTAGTTTTCCACTGTCGCAGTTGAAGAATTAACACAACAATGAGAGGTGATACTTCAGAAAACATTTTATTAACAGGAATGTTATTAATATACATGCTCAAAGGAATTTCACAAAAGATCTTGCGCCAGCTGGAATGCACGCTTCACAGCTGCGGGGTAGGGACTGAAGCACCAGGCGAAGACACCAGGCATTTCCCGAATATCGCTGGCAACAACGCGACTAGATCCATATCGGTTTCAATGGAGCACTCGTAGATTAGGCTTTTCATATGGCGCCAAAGGAAAAAATCCAAACACGAGAGATCCGTCGATCTTGGTGCCAAGCTATGGGACTACCTCGACCCATCTATCGCCCTGGGAGAGTGGAAAGCTACCTTTTAACTTCTCACTGCTTGCGTTCCGACCATACATTCTATGACGAAATTTGCTCGTATAGCTGCGTTCTATCTCCCCGTAAAGTTTTACCCACTTTTTCAGGTACATCCTGACCCTCTATTATTATTTTCCGAATTCCATAGTGTCAGGAAAGTACTGTAATCATGATTTATTTAGTGTGTGAGAGAATAAGTGAGTAGACACGGTAATTAATAAACGGTACTTCTGATCGTGTTCGTATTTGACAAATATGTTTTGAATCACTGTCACAAGGACTGGATAGGTGTTCATACAGATAAACCGACGGACTACGTAGGCTTTTTTAAACCGTTTTCAAACCATTTGCCTTAAGGGGACAATGGACTTATTTTATTTTATTTTTTTATTATTATTTTGTAATTTTTATCATAGAGATATGAAATTTTGTGGAAATATATATTTTATCAAAAGTAAATACACATTTCACCAAGTGCATTTACAATGGCTTTTCTAGAATCACTGGAATCCCTTTACGTTTCGGCATTTAAAAATAATCACAATAAGTCAATATAAACATTAATCGAAGCTTATAGCGCCACTGACGCCTTCAACAACTAAATGCAAACTAATTGTCAAAATACTTTTGAGCTAAGGAGGAGTCATATTTCTTCGGTGTATATTTTCTTTTATATTTTTATATTAAATAAAATAAGAGAGAATATAAGGTTGTCAAAATACTTTTGAGCGCTGCTGTATATATACTTACAGGTTGACCAGAAATACACACCCCAGTTTGAAAGTTCATTAATTCATGAACTATAATAAATATGAATATGAAATGAGTGACATTTACACCTGGTATGCCTTGAATTTTATAGACTGTAAATGTAAAAATAGTTCAGATTTCCGTCAATAGATGGCGCTGAAACGTCTCAAACTACAATAATACTCCAATAAATTAAAAAAAATTAATTGTCTTTTCGTGCTTCAATCGCTAAATAGAATAAATAATACAATTTGAGATTTTTTTATGCACATTTACAATCTACTTTGAGCGTTATTGTAGTTTGAGACACTGCAGCGCCATCTATTGACGGAAATTTGAACTATTTTTACATTTACAGTACATGAAATTTAAGATCTACCAGATATAAATGTCACTCATTTCATATTCATATTTATTATAGTTAATGAATTATTGAATTTTCAAATTGGGGCGTTTATTTCTGGCCAGCCACCCTGTATATATATATATAAGTGAAATGCCAATAAATATAATTGAAAAAGTCCGTAGGTAATAACTCTTTTCTTTGTAACCGAAAACAAAAAAAATCATAAAAATCACGTGTGTTAAAGGTCAAATAACTAGCTAAATCGATAATAACGAATCACATTTATCATTCTTCAACTGCAAATCCAAAATTCATCGTTATCTCAGAAAAACATTTGTAATTCTTGAAATATTTGCCATTTGAAATATCTTTTAAAAAATATATCTTTTGCTTAGCTTGCACTCAGTTTCCCAGAATTTTATAAAGATTAATTATTATTCTTTAATTAATTATTTAAAGAGTAAGCGGAGATTAAAAAGGAAAGCTTTCAGTTTAACAATTGAAGAATGGAGAAAGAAAATTCTATGTTATTTTCTAGGGAATTCAGTGCTAGAAATGTTTAGACCATTTTTATCTCTCTAAGATAGTAAATTGATATAAATTAATGCAAAGTCAGTATTTTTTTAAAGTTATTATATTTTCTTTATTTCATTTAGGAGATGATAATGAGTTTTAACCGATTAGCGTCGGCTGTGATTATATGAACACGGCAAAAAAGTGCAGAAAAAGCTAATAAATAATGCTAAAATATCATTTTTAACACTTTGCAACTTAGTTTCAAAAGTATGGATTCGGTTTTGCCCGTTTGTCTGACGTCTGCCTCTCTGTCTGTCTGCTCGCGCTCTAAATCGCATGAATACACTCGGATAGCGATGCAATTTATATATGTTATGAGATACAGTGGAACCTGGTTAAGACGCGTTTCAAGGGAGTGGTCAGAAGTCGCGTATTAAGCGGGATCGCGTATTAAACGTGATTTATATATTGTTGTAGGAATTGGGGTTCATTTATACGTTTACGGTCGAAAGTCGTGTTTTTTACATATATTCAGATTGAAATTTAATTGCATTCCACTTTAACGCATTGTTTCTTTTTATAGGAGAAACTGGAATAACAACGGAAAATAAATATAGATTTCAACATGAATTTATTGTCGATTAATGCGTTGCAACCAAAAATAATTTTCCTACTAGACTCATTTTTTTTAAACAGAAAGAAAAATAATATTAAATCTTTGAAGCACAACCCAGTTTTTAAAATCATATTTAGTACTTGTAATAATAAGTACCATTATAATATGTTCTTCATTATCAACATACTAAGAAAAACTATCCTTATAAAATATTGATATAGCAAAAAGTAAAGTAAACATAAAAGAATTATCCAATCGTATTTAAACTTTGCGAGTTTCATTTTCTGTTGCAAATAATATGCATTATAAAACATAGTAGCGATATAAAGTACATTTAAAACATTTCTAACAACACGTACGAACAACTCTAATCATAATAATTTTTGTGACGTATCTAAGTAACCTGAATGCGTCCATCTCTCTCTACTACGGTAAAAACATACACGAAGCGAGAGACAACGAATGTTAGGAGGTGGAATGAAAGAAGGATTGCAGTTTTGCTAATTTAGAGGGTTTTTTTTTTTTTATTCAAACATTTATTACTATTTCCGATTAGTAATTTTCGCCTTAATTAATCTGTTGCTAAATAAAAAAATATTCGAAAACAGTGTTGTTTTTTATCTTAATAATAAAAATCCTCTAAATCGTTAACACTCGAGAAAAAAGAAGGAATTCGCATCTTGATCAATGAATTCGCAACTTAAGCGTGATTTTTTTCCTCAAAGAACCGAAAATTTATCGCGTATTAAGCGGGATCGCGTCATAACCGTTCGCATATTAAACGTGATCTTTTTACATTAGCCTTATCGGCGATGTTCAAGGGATCGGAAAAAATCCGCGTATTAAGCGGGATCGCGTATTAACCGTGAGCGTCTTAACCGGGTTCCACTGTATCCCCATGGCATGTTCGGTATTGCAAATGAAGTGTGTAGCATTAATAATTCACTTAAAGGACACTCAAAATAATTCCACTATATAATGGCCTATGGGGAAAAATAATTTGCGTTGTATTTTAACGAACTTAAACTATTTCAAACACATTGAAATTGATATGCAGTAGAACATCACTAAAACGAAATAATTGGGACCGGTGCCTGTTCGGACTACAAAAAGTTCGGATTACTCGAAATTTTGATAAAAATAGAAAAGAAAGAGATATTTGCTAAAAACATGTAAGTTATAAGTACCCAGTAGTACTACTATCTCTTGAATTCAGTTATATACAGATGAAGAAATCTTCTATCGCGTTCAGAATAAGCTACAAGATGACTCTGATCTAGTAGAAACTGATAAGCCAGAGAATATTCTCGTTTCCCATTCTGATGCTGCAAATGCGCTAGAAATAACACTGCGATATACAGAGCAGAGTAAAAATGCGATATCAACAAACATTATGTTTATGTGAATTTGGCATAATATTGCTTTCCTCGTCGAAAATAACATCACTTCATCAGACACATCTGACATATTTCTCAACCCCAAAAATCGTTATGTGTATGTGATGTGTTAATGTAATGTGTCTTTATTACGTGTAAGTGTGATCCTTGAATTATTTCACTAGTTTCTTCAATGTGAACAAAATTATGCGTGCTAAAAGTACTTTTTTGTTATTAGTACAATATTTCAATCTTTTGAGTTAGTCTGTTGAAGTATAATTTTTGAAAATAAAATCGGTTCAGATTAACCGGAATTTCGGATTAGCGGGGTTCTACTGTATGTATATCTGAAGTGCATTACAGTAAGCTTACTGTAGAATATAGTTTTTATAGAGTGCACCGTTCATTTACAAGGGCACACAAAAAAATTCGGTTACAGGGCTGTCTATAAACATCAGGGCTCATTGATTATATCAATGGATATATGTCATGATATGTAACTTGATATATATCCGATATTTATTTTCAAAATATCAAGCTTTTTGATATTTTTGAATACTTGACATTTATTTTCAAAATATCGTTTGATATTTTGTATATTTGATATTTATTTTCAAAATATCAAGATGTTTGATATTTTGTATGTTTGATATTTATTTTCAAAATATCACTGTGGAAGATAATTTTAATATTTTCAGTCAAAACAAACGTAAATGAAATTTTCATCTGTTATTGACTGTGTCATTCTATAGAAAAAGAACTTTTGTCTCTGGCAGTGACTTTTTAGCTAAAGAAGGTAACACATGTTTTTTTTTTCCAAACTTTGTTTGAAGCTTTTATTTTTTAATGTAGAACTAAGAATTATGTGAGACATAATTAATTCAGAACCAGCATTGAGTGATAAACTGACTAATATAGATAATCAGTTATGTACAGCTTCATTAGAAAAGAATCATTTCTGATTTTGGTTTAGGTGAGTCTAAACAACATGTTAGGGAACAAAAAATGACAAGTTTACATTTAAGTTAAAATTCTTCTATTAAAAAAAACTACTTTGTATTTAAAATTTTGTTTTATAAATTTCCGGTTTCTTGATTCTGAATGTTGTAGTTTTTTTTTTTTTTTAAGTGTATAAAGCAAATTGTATCTATTTTCAATTATTTGATATACAATTTTGATCTAAGTGAAAAAAAAAATGAAAAAAATTCATTTTTAGAATATTGTTTGATTAAGTTTTCATATTAAGTGCAATATATTTTAGATTCTAATTTATATTACGCTTGAAAATATTTATTGTCAGCAGTGAGTTGGCTATATTGAAAATATCAGACATATATCGAAAATATCGGATATTTTTTATATTTTCGAAGACATCATGATATTTACGAACATTGATAAACATAATTGCTGGAAGTGCGTTTTTTAATTTAACTTATTTTTTTGCTTATTACTTGGTGTGTATAAATTCTATATATCATCTACAAGGAAGCACAAAAGATCTAGAGTACATTTCCGTTTATTGGAGGAAATTTTTATGTAGAATTTTCAGCTGTGTTATACGTTTTTTAACTGAATTAATTTTAGCATACTATGTAGCATGTATAGAAATCTATAGATCATACATAAGACTGCACAAAACAATTTGGATATTTTTCCAATTATTAGTAGTAATTCATGAAATTGCGTTTATCAAATTGTTTACGTAGAAATCATCTTTTATCTTATTAAAGGATGCAGTCTTGTTAAAATATTTTAGGAGAGTTGGAAAGTGTTTCATAATCTATGCTGGCGCATGACTTTTCGCTCTTGATTGAATTGTCATAGTTCAAGAAGACACCTTATTTTAGTATATTTTTATTTAATTATATTTAATAAATTATATTCAATAATAATTATTATTGTTTACATTAAACGATATTCCCCTCGTTGGCATAAACGGATTGGCCATTGAATGCCATGGCGCAAAAATTTGTGTGACAACAAAAATTCCCGGGGAACGCGAATACGTGTGCTATCAATGTTTGCACTGAAGAAAATTTATTGGTATGAAACTGTACTATTCATAATTTATCACCACGTATTTAACCCCCCCCCACCCCCTCCCAAGCACGGTGATTTCAGTTTGGCGTTCAACATGTAAAAATAACTAGAATTTGAAAACCGCTTTGTCAATTGTTTTCCAAAAAAGCAATTTCGTCATAGTCTGCGGCGCTCTACTTGTTAAAGGAAGATCTTTGCATCTAACTAAAACGATGCGATGGGGCGAAGCCACGCATCTTAAACTTGCGCGTACCTTTTCCCCAAGACGGATGCGTACTTTTACCCCATGCTGCAGTATTTTGCTTAATCGGCTACCTAAAAGTTTAAACAAATGCGATTGAGGTAAACTACATGGCATTTAGAAGCTAAGAGCTTCTGTTCTCCACTGAATTTTTGGATTTGTAAAAATTCTAGGTATTGTCAATTAAACAATAAAGTGAAAATTTAAAAATATTAGATAAAAATTCGAAAATTTAAACTTACTTCATTTTCTTGGCACAGAGTATTACTTTTTTCACAAGGTACTTTTTTCACAGCACACAACTACTACACTTGAAACCAAACTGTTACCTTGCGGTCATGATTGTAGAAATGTTGCATCATATTAAATCAGCAAGTGCGTATCTTTACCCCCCCCACACACCTACTCTACAATTAAAATGTCAGTAAATATAATGCAAAAAGCCCGAAGGTGGTATCGCTATTCTTTGTAACTGAATGAAAATCGTAAAATTCACGTAATATTTAGGCGAAAGACCCAGAACATAAAGCAAAAAAAATCGCGATAATCGGGAATTTTTTTCCCCAAATTCTATGATAAATTCGTTATATGATTAAGCCACGATTTTTCATGTATTTTTACATCATTAAGATTTACCTCTATTGTTTATTAATAAAACGCAGTGCAAAATCTCGGACAATATTGTAAAAAATTCGTTAGCCGTTTCCACTATTGAAATCTGTTTACTGTGTTCTGTTGCATAATTTTATTCGCTACGTTGACACACGCATACGAAGTACATATTTATAGTGAATGAACTACTGTTCTGCTTAATTCAAAAAAGTAAATGCATTTATTCTTCATTTTCACTCAGCCTACTCCTTACCTTATATATATTCTATTGCACACAAGGCTGTTAAACCTCAAATGTGCACTCAGTGTCTCTTCTTTTACAGATATCATGTTTCTAGTTTTATTATACTTTTATGAAAAATGCGTTGTGAACAGAAAACTTCAACGTATTTCTTTCTTTAATAACTTTACAATCCTAAGGAATCTTTATACGGCACCATTTGCAATAACGTAACACACATCCGTAATGTGTTATGTTCTGTGTTTATGCGAGTACTTTAATGTTTTCCTGTATATTTTTGTATATTAATGACGCAACTTATGTATGCAATGCATGTAGTAACTTGTTCTCTTTCCTGAGAAAAAAAATTTAACACCGAAAGAATATCAATAATGTGTCTCGAAAGAAGATCTCTGACGTTGAAAATTATTAACAAATATCCGCCAGTTAGAGTAGAGGAGTAAGGATGCGAAAACAGCGATTACGAAGTTATCTAATATATAAGAACGAAAATTTGTCTGTCTGTCATGCTATACAAATCCACAGTTTGGAAGCCAGAATTGTGAAATGTTATGTATATATGTATTAAAACACGGCCGAGGCAACTAAAGCAATCCAGAATCAAAATAACCTATAGTTAACTTTAATTAATAAAAAAACACCAATTTAACAGCAATTTCCTATCAGATTTCAACATTTTTCGTTATAGCAGCTGCCAACAATTAAAAATTCACAATAAAATCCTTTTTTTGTTGTTGTTGTTCAACCTGTAATCGCGCGAGTTCTTTAAACCAATGTAAGATATACATATTACATATGCCACGCTGCAATACTAAAAAGCTGTAGCGGATATTACGATAATTCTTTTACCTCACATGCAAATAATTAGAGATATGCATATTACGTACGCCACGCTGCAATACTACAAAGCTTCATGGGTATTACGATAATTCTTTTACCTCACATGCAAATAATTAGAGATTATTTAATTGCGCTTAATTATTACAATTCTTTTTAAAAATAAAGGCAAACATTTTATTACAAATATCAATAAAACTTTTTATTCTATTTAAACCCTTATACAAAGATATCGTTTTATCGTCTGCTGCCATAGTAACATGATAAATTAAATTTCATTAAAAAAATGCGCAGTAGTAGAAAAATATTTTGCTAAATCGAATAGTTATTTTTAATTTTGGTTTTAGAATTAAATTCATGAACTCCCGTGCATAGAATGGGTTAACTTATAAGCAATGCTTGTTTTTTCTAAACTGTAAGAAAAAAAAAGTCTGTTCACGGCCAGTACAATTTCCGCATTTTTACGGAATCTTTTTTTTCCCCCCGATGAAAGTGATTTCGCAAAAGTAACAAAAAATATGGATTTGGGTATATCTTTAGCAGATAATGATAAACTTTCGTTCCTCTAAATCTGGGGGATTAGTTTTTAGAATTACATTACAAAAGAAAAATAATCCTTAAAAATCTGGATATTGTATTGGCAAAATACGGGAATTCTTTTTAGAATACAAACCAAATATATATATATATATATATATATGAGACTGTAACTACTGTTTCTAATATATCTGTAGTCCACTAATATCTTAAGGCTGTTCTCAACTTCTCTGCTGAACAGGCGCGAAACGTTTTGACACATTTACAAATTATAATATTTACAAACTAATTACAAATTCATTTTTTAACGGAAAGATGTAAAATTGGCAAGCCTGACCGTGGAAGCGATTTGGAATCAAACTGTGTTTTCTATTTTTTGATCAACTAATTACTTATTGAGTTATAAGCGATTTTATAACGTGACACGGCATTTTTCTCCCCGTACAGGCTGGATTTTCTTCTTTCGTTCGGAAGTTCAGTTCAAAATGCCAACTTTGACAGTATTTTATGAAAGATCTATTGCGTTTACAAGAAAACGGGAAAAAACAGTTCGATGACATAGTGTCTGAATAACAACATCTTCTAATTTCATGCGTTTCCGAACAAAAATAAATTAAAACTTATGTTAGATAGTTGACGCTTTGGGTTTGAGAACAGCCTTAAAGAAAAAAACCCCAACAATTAAAATTGCGCGTTAAGGCGGTTCAAAAATACTTTAGTTCCTACTTTTCAAAGACTTTCCGATTGAATCATCTGGAATTCTATTTTTCAACAGATATCCACAACATGTCGCAATGAATAACCAAATAGTTTTCTCCTAACGAAAGAAATCAGTATTGCAAATAATAACATATTTCTGCAGAAAACTAATTACATATTTCATGACTGCATAATTGTTCTCTTCAAACCGAAAGTTTCATGGTTATCAGTATTTGATGAAGATATTGTCATTTTGCCTCACAAAATGACAGAAAATTTATTTATTAAATAAAAGTACAAAAAAGCAGCAAAAGATGTTAATAGACATGTAATAGACTTGTTAAGACCGTTCAAAAAAGCCTTAAGTCATGTTTTAAATCTTAAAAGTTGTTTGTGTTATTTAGTCCTCACGTAATTTTTCTATTCATGTCATTTTTTCGTCAATCAATGAGATTCGGATAAAATATCAAAGTATATAAGCGATATACTTACTGGTTTATTCAAGTGCAAGATACAGTCATGTAAAAATACCATTGTTTTCACAAAAATCCATTTATTTTTAAATGAGTTATAATACTAGCTGGGAACAAAAAGGCACCATTACGCCGAGCCAGTTCGCACAAAAAATTCATGATGCCAATAAAGGGTGATATTTTAAATTCCGCTTGCTAACGTTAAACTTATGGGCGTGAAATGCATGCGTATTTTTAAAATATCTCCTCAGGAAATTAATATTTTTAACTTTTTCTTCAGCGTACTGTTTTTAAAGGGATGTCTCTTTCTTTCGTTTTTTTTTCTTTTTTTGACAAACTATTTATAAAATGTATGCTTAATTTAGTATTTTACTTGTTAAAATCGTAGCAACGCTAGTAAACTGTGAGTAACATTTTAGCATTTAAAATAAAATTAAGTGTATATTTTAGAACTATTTTGAAAAAAAAAATAGAGACGTTGTTTTAAGAAGAATAAACAGAAAAAAGAAAATCAAAATATTAATTTTCTAAGGAGATATTTTAAAAATGCGAATGCATTGTACGCCCACGGGGTTAAAATTAACGAGAGGAATTTAACCTCTCTCTGAGAAACACACTTAAACTTTAAGAAAGATTTTAACACTATGAATTTTGTAAGTCAAACTAAAGTCCTACTTTCCAATGAATAACCATAATATTTGGAATCTCGTATCCCAAAGACAAACTATCTTTCTACTGAAGGAAGAAATCAATATTACAAAATAATAATAATAATAATAATAATAATAATAATAATTTAACAAATTGCAACGACCATTTGGAAAATGATTTTTTCGAAGACTAAAATGTAAGACATAAAAAATCGTACGGAGTTGATCATACATTACGTACGCCATGAATTAAACATTAATAGTGTTATTACACGTAAAAATTGCAAGCGACAAAAATCGCTTGCGACCCGTTAGATTTCTTAAAACTTACGTATTATCCATCTGAAACTTACGTATTATCCAAGCATTTCATTGCGTGTTCGGGAAAAGGCTTTTCCATCGTCCAAGAAATCTGACGACCCATTTTAAATGAAATTTCATTCTTAAACTTCTAAACATCTCACAATATTACTTTTTACACCGTCGTATAGAGAAAAAAATTTACTTTTAAATGCAATTTGTTTTAAAGCTGTATCTCAATTTGTTTCTGAGTTATTAATTTTTTTTGTAGTTTTTATTACTTTTTTGTCATAGTGGCAACAGAAGTATCCATCTCTGTTGAAAGTAAAGGAAAATACAGATTACTGTATAGACCAATCAGAAAACGAATAAAATTAAACCAATTAACCAATAAACGGATTAAACCAATAAAAAGCTTCGGATATGCTTTTGATTTCCTACCCTGACGAGGACAATAACCATTTTTCCAAATGGTTAATAATTACCCTTTTCTCCGGAAATGTAAATGTATATTTCATGACTTTCTCGTTGTGGTCTTTTGGCAGCAAGAACAGCTTATGTCAGCTCTTGTCGTAACATTCATTTTGCCACACGAGATGATCACAAAATCATTTCTCAAACGGAGGGATCTTCAATTCTTTAAAGTATAGTATTGTTAAGTTATGATCAACGCCCTTAAGAGTTAAAAAGTTCTTAACACTATGAAGCCCCTAAGTTAACTAAAATTCTATTCTTCAATGAATATCCATAATATATGGAATCCATCTGGGTATCCTAATAGCTATGCCTTATACTATCTTTCTACTGAAGAAAGAAATCAGCCCTTTCTTCAGAAAAGTGAATGTATATTTCATGACTTCCTAGTTGTGGTCTTTAGACAAAGGATGTCAGCTCTTGTCCTAACATTCATTTCGCCACACAAGATGATCACAAATGCATTCCTCAAACGGAGGAATCTTGAATTCTTTAGAGTATAGTTTTGTTAACCTATGATAAACGTCCTTAAGGGTTAAAAACGATCTTAATACTATGAATTTCCTAAACTAAGATTCTATTTTTCAATAAAGAACCATAATATATGGAATCCGTTGGTGTATCCTAATAAGTAAATATCGCTCTACTTAAGAAAATAATCCATATTACAAAAAATTGTCCCTTTCTCCAGAAAAGCGAATATATATTTCATGACTTCCCAATTGTGGTCGTTTGAGAGCAAAAAATGCGGATGTCAGCTCTTTTCGTAACATGCATTTTGCCACACGATATGATTATAAATTCATTTCTCAAACAGTGGCATATTGAATTCTTTAAAGTAGGGTAAAGTGCCCATATTTCGTCCCCTTTAACTTCTCCGCTTCTGCGAAAGTGGCGCCACTTATAACGCAAGGCACAGGGGGCGGGAGGTAAAAGGGGTCAGTGTTGAAAGTTTCGTTCGCCAAGACGCATACATAAATTAAAGATGCCGAATTTCCTATTTTTAGAAGACCTGAGTTCTTATTACGTCGTTTGTAGAACGTTATTTACTGTACTGTAAGTATTTATTTCTTATTCATTGCATGTATTTTACGTTGGTAAGATACCTACAGTATCAAACAGTGAGTTTTAGGACGCTCAGTTCATCTTACGGGAACTGAAGCTCCGCTCTATTGGGAAGTAGCATGGTCCCAATTTCGTCCCCATTGCAGTTCTTATTTTCGTCCCGGGGACGAAATTAGGAATGCCTTTTCATGACATTTTTTTTTTCAATTTTTTCCTCATGTTTAGATGGCTAATGTTTCGTTATGTTATTCTTCCACTAATAATTAGTACATTTCTATATGCCTTACTTTATTGTAAATTAAATTACTAACTCATTTAGAAATAAATTTTGATTTAGTTATAAGTTAAGCCTCGGCATATTGGATTTTTTGGGGGACGAAATTAGGACATTTTTTTTTTCTTGTACATTTTTTAGATACTTTTGAAAAAACAATTTTTCGCATTGTTAAAATTTTTTTACGATATTTGCCTATGTTTCTATATGCGTGGGTAGTTAGTCTATGTAAAATCCAAATTTGGTAGATTTTCACTGAAAATTACAATTTCCAAGGGCGTAAAAGTGACTGGGGGACGATAATAGGGCACCTTACCCTATAGGTGATGTTAAACTATGATGAACGTTCTTAAGGGTTAAAAACGTTCTTAATACTATAAATTTCCTAACCTAAGATTCTATTTTTCAATAAAGAACCATCATAAATGGAATCCGTCGGTGTATCCTAATAACAAAATATCTTTCTACTTAAGAAAGTAATCCATATTACAAATAATTATACCTTTCTCCAGAAAAGTGAATGTATCTTTTCTGACTTTCTAGTTCATGTCTTTTGACAGCAAGAAATACGGATGTCAGCTCATGTAGTAACACTCATTTAGACACACGAGATGATGAAAAATTCATTTTTCAAACGGAGGCATCTTGAAATCTTTAAAGTATAGTGTTGTTAAACTATGATCAACGTCCTTAAGGGTTAAAAACTTTCTTGACACTATGACTTTTCCAAACTAAGATTCTATTTTTCAATGAATAACCATAATATATGGAATCCGTAGGGGTATCCTAATAACAAAATATCTTTCTACTGAAGAAAGTAATCCATATTACAAATAATTACACCTTTTTCCAGAAAAGTGGTTGTATATTTCATGACTTCCTAGTTGTCTTTAGAGAGCAAGAAATGCGGATGTCGGCTCTTTTCGTAACTTTCATTTAGCCACACGTGATGACGGCAAATTCATTTTCCTAACGGAGGCATCTTGAATTCATTAAAGTATTGTTTGTATTAACGACTTTCAAAATTGACCAGTTTCCTTTTAAGTTGATGTTCCCTATACATTTATTTTTAATTGCAGAACAGAAATTATGGGATATTTCAAGAGAGAGAAAAATTCTCGATCCTATTATATTTTATAAACATTTAATAACTACAGTTATTGGCCTTCTTGGATTGAATAGTATTTTAGATGTTCAGTCATTAATTGAGTTCACGATGAATAATTCGCAGATTCTCAGTGGGTAACCTCTTTAAATCGTATATTCATACGCCTCATCCACATAAGTGAATAATTGATCTCATTCTAAAAAAAAATACAGTGGGGGATTTTTTCCCTTTCTTTGGAGGGTGGTGGAAGTACTTAATTGCATCAGAGGGGACAGCGTCAACCTAATGGGGATTTAAAGGCGACGGCGAGCCGCATAAAAAACTCATTCCAACGCCTATATTCATGCATTCATGGTTTATGGATGAGGGTTGCCGGAATGGTGTGGTTGGCGTTACTTTTCTGTTCAGAAAAAAAGAAATGTCGAAAGATAAAAAAAATCTAAGAATTTCATTCCAACGGACAGGGACGATTGTATTTAATGTCTTACTTTTCGTGTGACATGTCTATTTCCTGTAAATGTATTCAGTGGAATAAAAAATATATAAGTGAAAGTCATCCCTTTTTAAAAAAGTTTTTTTGATCTCTCTTGAAAATTTAAAAACTTTCTTGAAGTATTTAAAGAGCATAACACTATATTATTCTTAGAAACGTGAAATTATATCGATTTAAAAGATCTTATTTATTATAGATTTAAAAGATCTTACTTATAAGTATAGATTTAAAACAACTAGAGCGGGAGGCGGTTGCACAAACCATTATTTCATCGAGTTGACGGCAGAAATTCAAGGATTAGTAAAAACTAAATTCGCATACATAAAACGCAACTGGCCAAGTCATAGCTTGGGGAGAAACACCTGCAATTTTGATTTTAGTGGTTGGCTGGTAGGTTTAACATTCTGTTTTCCTTCTGGCACTCATCCATGTTTTCATACTTTTGGGTGCAAGAAAACTTAATGATAAACCTACCTATCAACCACTAAAATCGGGTCTGCAGGTGGTCTCCACCAACATTAGACTTGGCAGACCAGTTTCATTTTAATGTGCTAATCGAGTTCTGTCTAATCCTGGAATTTTAGCCGCCAACTCGATGAGGTGTGCAGTCACCTCCTAGTCTAAACGTGTTATGTATCAACAAAGTTATGTATAGTGAAAATTTAAAATTTTCATTTGGTAGGGGAGATGAAAGAAATTTTTTTGAATAGTTTCTGTTTCAAATACAAAAGCTGAATATTGAAATTGAATCAAATGAATCAAAATCAATGAATCAAATACAAAAGCTGAATCAAATATTTCAGCTGATTTTACTGCATTGTGGTTATTATATTACTGCAAAAAGTTAATTTCAACGTATTTAATTTCGGATAAAACTATCAATAGCACTAATAAAATCAAAAAGGGCTCTACCTTTTTTCTGTAGATCAAAACAACTAACACTGCCGCACATGATTTTAGGTAGATTTCGTAAGAAATACTACCTATTGCAGTCGTTACCATGGTGCGACTTTTGAAAAATTCCTTCATAACTTTTCATTATATGACCCCAGGAACCCAAAACCACCCCCACCTAAAAAGTTTATATATATATATATATATATATATATATATATATATATATATATATATATATATGTGTGTGTGTGTATGTATGTATGTATGTACTAAATTTTGTCCGCACGATAAAAGTCGCAATTATGCACGGATCGTCTTCAAACTCGCCAACAACTTTGATATGGTTAATATCTCGGCGGGGATTGAAAATGGGTTAAATCGGGCCAAGGGAATGGAAATGGGGAGGGCTCAAAATTTTGAATACCGTCTTAACATGATTCTGATAAAACCAGCTCTTACACAACAATGACAGGAAAAAATAAATATTTTTCGTTATAGCAGTTGCCAACAATTTAAAAAAAAGCAATAAAATTCTCATCACAACAATTGCTTTCCTATTGCAAGATTTCACGCGAAAAATAAATTAAATAAACAGTTTGGCGAATTGAAAACAAATTGAATATTTCGTCATAAGTTTTCTAGAGCAAGATTTCCGCATGAAAACTCAAAATGAAATAAATAGTTTGACGAATTAAAAAATATATATATATTGCGTCATATTAGAAATATAATGGACCTCAGCAGATGAATATGTATCGTCATGTGAGTTTGAAGAAACTTATTAAAACATAATAAAAACCCGACTATGGAAATAGTAACATATTTTAACACTTTGAGGTTCTCTGAATTTGCTTTAGCCATTTTTAAACCTACTCCACATACATGCGTGTGCATATTCGTGTATATTAGAATTTTCACAAAATGTTTATCTCCCTTAGAGCTCATTCTTAGTGAAGGACCTGGGTTTATCTCTAATCTTGATTTAAGTTTTGTTGGTGAATTTAGTACTTAACTTCGAAATCTACCTCCGCCTGTAGGCCTGAGCCGGCAGGGATTTTTTTTTTTTTAAATAAAAGGAATTTTAGCGAACAATAACTTTTTCAGAAATTATGATTATCATTTTAATTAAGATTTTAAATTCTGAAGTTAAAAACAGAAAAAAGTTGACCATTGTTTTCAATTATCCACTCGCCTGGGACAGTTCAAAATATTGCGTTTCTTTCTTCGCGGTTGTTATTAGAGTACCATTATACACTAGTGTATATAATTTAAGTAACAGTCACAAAATACTAATTTCGGAACATGTGACTACTGAAAAGAAAATCTATAAACAGCAAATGTATAAAGTAGGTCCTATCTTAACAGCACAGCCACTCGATGTGAACTCTCCTTGCTGTCACAAATGGTCACAAGTGTCACAATCACTGATGTTTACAATGAAGTTACCTTATGACTGTCATGTGACCGTCATTTGGAGACTCCATTGTAAAGTCATCATGATAACTGTTTTGTGACGAGTTCCGAAGTGACACTTCTTTTTACAAAGAAGCGCAATGGTGACTTCACACTAGAGTCTTGGTCACCTGAAATTCACCATGTGACTTGATAGTGACATATTCCGTGACTTCTCATAATGCATTGCTCACAATGACTTCAAAATGAAGTCTTCACATGATAGTCACATGGGGATCACAAGGTGACTTCGCTGTAATGTCGTCTGGTGACTCATGACAAAGCAAGAATCACAGCGACTTCAGAGTATACTCATTTTGAGAAGAATGAAAGACTCCCTATTTTTTTCACCGTATTGTAGTGTCTGTGACACTTCTGACCATGTGTGATGTGAGGAGATGAAACATCGACTAGCTGTGATGTAGAGATAGTACCTACTTCAATTATATTATTTCCTTTCGAGTACTCGCGTGCTCGAAATTTAGCATTTTATGATTGTTGCTTAAGTTTTTTTTTACATCAATGTACATAACATAGTGGCGAGACAGAAGAAGTAAAATATTGCTGTTATCTCTAAGCTAATGTTCTTTGTCTCACTAGTCTAATCAAACTCGCTGATGTTATAATCAATATCGACAAGTTTTGAAATGAATTGCCATAGTTTGAAGAAAATCTTCAAACATGTTATGTATAAAGACAGTACAGTTTATATGCAACATTTTTTTAGCTGCACTAAACATTTAACGCTTGCGTCAATCGCTTTCCTGTTTCCCTACGATACGCCATTAACAAAAATATCTAAATATATCAAATATATAAATAATATTATTTCGCATAAAAGCTTTCAAAAATTGTTCAAAAGGTATACATAGGTACATACATTTAGTGACTGATATTTGGTATTATATACACGAGCAAGGCGATAGGGGGTACATGCGCCCAATGTCTATTTCATATAATTAACATAGAATAAAATATTTTAAAAATTGTCAATAATTTATATTAATCCTATTAACTATTGACATCAAATCTTTTAAAAATTATCAATATTTCAAAGGATCAATATTAACTATTGTCAGTTTTTAAAAGATTTTTTTTCTTATGTTAATTAATGAAATGGACGTTGTTCATATTGGCATCATTTTCTTGGTCAAGAATGTATTAATAAACAAATGTTTGCCAATTTTTTAAATCGTTCAAATATAGTTCAAAAGAGTTTATGAATTAAGTTTGTCTGGCCGTCTGTCTGTTTGCTCTTTAACTCGCGTAAATGTTCTCGGATGGCCATGTAAATGATATATGTTATTAATGTTTAGAGTGGAATGTTTGGTATTGATAATGAAGTGTGTAGCATTTATAATTCGTTTACAAAGACATCCCAAAGAATTCCGTTACATTATGGTGTTTGGGAAAAAATCGTATGTAATGTAATTTAACGATGTTTCGCTATTTCAAATACATTGAAATTGGTATACGCCATTGAGGTGAAGTAGAAGGAGTTTACTATACAACATGGTGTGCATAGTACTTATCGTTCATTTACAAAAACACACAAAACAATTCGTGTGGTTTGAAGGAACCACACAAATGGCTGCAATGATGTCTATGAGAGGTAATTGCTGAAAGTGCATTTTTAGTTGTATTATGTATTTTTAAATGTAACTAATTTTTTATATATTACTTGGTGTATATAAATGCCACACATCATATAAAAGGTTGCACAAAAGAATTTATTTCCATTTATTGACGAAAATTGTTGATTGGAAAATTCCCGTAATGTTATGGCTTTTCTAATTGAACTACAGTTTAGCACGGTATGTAAGATTATTACGTAAGATGATTCATAAGCAGTGATTCACAAAGGAATCTGAGTATAGACAGCAATTGCTGAAATTAGGCTTTCAAATGTTATGCATTTTGTAAATTGTTTAAATGAATATCTGTCACCTGATTAAACGGAGAAGATTTTTTACACTATTCTGAATATGCTGAAAAGTACTTCCTAATAAACCAGGAGGCAACTGCACAAACCATCGCCTCATTGAAATCACCGCTAAAATTCCAGAATTAATTAAAAATCGATTACTTCCTCCATGTCACTCAGTCCTCCATGTTTTCATACCGCTGGGTGCAGGAAAACACAATGATAAACCTACCAGTCAATCGCTAAAGTAGGGTTTCAGGTGTTTTTCATCAAGATATGACTTGGCAGACCGATTGCGTTTTAATATGCGAATCGAGTTTTAACTCATTTTGAAATTTCAGCCGTGAACTCGATGAGGTAATTGTCTGTGGTGCCGCTTCCCGGCCTATAATCTATGCTTGACGCATGATTCTTCTTTCTTGTTTTATGCAATGTGTTAAAATGACATGTTCCATGTGTATCAAAAATATAAGTTTAATCAATACCTTAACTAAAAACGTACCTATGTCTGAAAGTAAATTTCTTATTTCCTAATTCGTTCTTAACAAAAGCTTCTTGTCCAGAACAGGTATTGCATCGATACTTCTTTCCAATTCTTTTTATTCTTTCCTTATCCATGGGATTATAGCCTAATATAGATTCTCGAATAATTCCATGGATTAGTCATGATGTAATATTCCCATTGATTTACTTTATGATAAATTGTTCTGGAAAAATTCAAATCCGACTCTGCTTATCAGGAGATTGGTATTAATTATATCAATGTTAAGTAGATAAACCTATTATTTCTTGGGACAAGGTCCCTTAATTAATTTTATTTTACGGATGCAAGATTACTTTATCTCATTAATCTTGGTCGCTTTTTGTTTCAACATTCTGCTACATTATATTACCTTTATTTTTACTGGGTTTGAAGCATAACAAAAATGTCATTTGTTTCGCATCTGATATCTAATATAGGAGATCTTTTATTTATTTATTTATTTATTTAAACATTTTCAGTATCATACTAAAATTAATTCCAGGTATCATAATGCAATTATCAACCTACAGTCTTAATAAGTCGCAATATAAACTGAGCTTTTACAGACGAACGTAAAACATTTATTTAAATTTTACCCTTTTTCTTTTAATATCTTCCGTTATCGTGCCTTCGAAGATATCGCGTTTTTAGGTGCGTTCGTAATTGTATAAATACGTAGCACCTATAGTCGTCGTTCAGTCCGTCTGTCCGTCCGCATATAACAGAGCAAAAACTACCCAACCGAATGGTCTGAAATTTTAAATATATGACTGTTGCAAAATTTTGTCGACCCATTTCAAATTTTATGAAAATCGGATGTATATTAATTACAGGGACAGTCCGTTACATTACGGGCAATGGGAAAAAAATTATTGCAAGTGGATTTTAATGATGTTACAGACTATGCACTTATGAAGCGCAAAAAAAAATACATTCAGTACAATATGGGGTGCAAAAAATAATTATAAAACTAGTTCTAGTACGAACGCACCTCATTTGCCACGTTTGACGAGCAATTTCCAACTTGTTTCTCTTGTCTCAGTATTCAGCAAATTTATAATACAATTGCTTTAACTTTTTTTTTATTATTTGACCACGAAATTAGAAAATAAGTAAAAAATGCACAGAAAGGAATTTTCTGTTTACTACAGATAATGAGTAAATTTATGAGATTATTCCTTTCTATTAATTCAAGAGTAATTAAGTAGCGTCTGCCATCCTAAGGTGTAACATATACAGTTTTCATAATAAAGCTAAGCCTATTCTGAAAACGAATTTTCAATCATTTCATATAAACAGCAAATATTCTTCATGAGAGGGGTTGTATCTTTCTCATAGTAAAATATAAAGTCAGCAGCAAAATATAAAACATTCCAAATTCCATCAAAAAATCAATGGAGAATATTTATGCGCTGTCACAGTGTGAATCCTCGAGGCTAAGGAGAAAGAAAGGCTGCCGCGCTATCTTTCGCATTAGGCCATCACTTGATGTAACATTTTCGTAAAATACTTTAGATTTATTTTGTACGAATTACTATTTGATAAATATTAGAAAACTTGTAATACTTATTAATTACAATTAACATTTTTCATTTTATAAAAAGAATTTAAAACCATGCATGCAATTGCGTTAAACAGAGAAAATAATTCATGCATAACCTATACTTGTTTCTGAAAAGGTCTAAAACTCGATATCAAGGTAAAATGTAAGCGAAAATGTTCTAAACACAACGCTTTTCAGTGGCACGATTCTGAATGCTGTTCCAGTGTTGCCAGTTAGTTCAAAGTCAATTTCCCCAAAATTTCTGAAATTTTCCCCAA
The DNA here is from genome assembly GCA_963932465.1 of Maratus speciosus. NCBI lineage: Eukaryota > Metazoa > Arthropoda > Arachnida > Araneae > Salticidae > Maratus > Maratus speciosus. Next base: position 130,227,035 of record OZ010789.1, on the reverse strand, counting down.
ATCAGTGTTTTTTTCCGAAAAAGTCCTCAACTCAGTTTTTACTCAAAAAGGGAGTTTTTAAATTTTCAATTTACCTCTATAAAAAATATTTAAGTAATTTAAGCTCAAAAAATTTCCCCAAATTAAGCCTTTTTTTTGAAAAAATTCCCCATTTACAAAAAACAAACTTTTAAACTGGACTGAATGCATATTCTGTCGCTACATTAAAAGATTGAGAGATATATTTTGCAGTGACAAGTTATTTTACATTTGTTTTTAAAAGTATTGTCTAACAATGTTGGACAATTGTTACATTTAGCTTCATAGCTTTAGACAATCTCTTATCAGTTGGGATTTGAATGAATCCGAGATGGTAGCTGTTTTAATTTTTTTGTCATCCCTATACTGAAGTTCATGATCATAATGAAAAGTATTTTCGCTGTATCAATCCATGTGCTTTTGTATATCATCAGAGAAAAATATCTGCTTTCCACGTATTTAAATTTTAAAAAATTTTAAGTACGGTGAAAGAATTTTTCGTATAAGTCCTTCAGATTTAGTCACATGCAGGTTTAAGCTGCTTAAGGCTTAAGCTTATAAAGAGTCTGATGCATCTATAATACGTGTGAACTGTAATGTAGTAAACAACGAACACGACCACATCCGGGAGAATAATGATTGATATTTCCGATTTCTGGGTTGTATTTTCGTTTTTCAAATCAAAATTGAGTTTGAGACAGATCAAGTTTTTCTACAGGACTACAAGAAATCTTTACAGAAAATAGTCAAAAAAAAAAAAAAAAAAATCCCCAAGTTTTTTCCCAAAATTGTTTGTAGTCCCCAAAAATTTCCCCACGAACTACTTGTCCCCAAAAAATTCTCCTAGAGGTACAAAATCCCCCAAAATGGGGACAAAATCCCCAATCTGGCAACACTGTGCTGTTCCCCAATCCCCAGTACCAGTAAACGTATTTTTATAGCCTCGAACCCAAAGGGAAGAAGTACATTATTCATTCAACAACATAAGCAGACGATTTTTTAATTCGTTCTCTCATAAATAATGTAATATATTTAATTTTTACTCTCACAACAGATGGTTTAATTTGCAGATTCATTCTCTGGTATTATTCTCTACGTTTTCAAACAAATTAGTAATTACAAATATTAAATCTCATTTTATTTATGTAAAAAAAAAATATAGATATATATGTGAAGACGAAGAAACGAACAAGTTATTAGAGCGGGAGATATCATTATAAGTTCTTTAAAAACAATTATTATTATTCTATTTTTTGTGAACTAATGTGTGTAATCTAAAGCATTTCAAAGTAAACCTTCTTTTCCATTAATTTGAGGCAACGACTGAAAAGAGTGTCACAAAAAATAAATAAATACTTAAAAATAAACAAATGGCATAAAAATCTTTGCAGTTTTATGACGTCACAGATTTATCTTTGGTTCGTTAAGTATGAAATAAAAGAAAAAAAAACAATCTTGTTCTGTTACATTTCTAATTTTTATCATTTTGTATGTTCAGCATTTTGTTCGTTTATGTTTTATGGGGAGTAATTTTAGCTTTTCCTCTGTATAAAAATGTGGCTCTTTTGAAATTATTTTAAGCGTTTTTTTTTTATTCAATAAACAAAGTTCTAAAAGTCTAAGTAAAAAAAAAAAAAAAATTACATATTTTTAAATAATCACGGGAAAAAATGTTAACATAATTACAATTATGCCTCAATACGAATTTATCACTTTAAAATATTGTGGAACAGGGATAACTCGGCTATAAGTCAGAATAACAATAAAATATAAAGTATTTCAAATTCCAACAAAAATCAATTCGATAACATAAGCAGACGAAAAATATCCTTCCCCCTTCCCCTCCCAACTTTTTCTTTTATCGGTTGGCAATATTTTATTTGTTCTATATTTCGAAGATCCCTTACATTGTGGTTGTGTTTTGACATTTTCTGTAGAATATTGGAATTTAAAAGTTGTGATGGTTCATAAGTCTTCTGTACTAAGTAAAAAATCTGTGAAAAAAAATTCCAAGGATCAGAAAGAATCTCGCACCGATCGTAAACGCAAAAGGAAGAGGAGAGAAAGAAACTTCAGCATTTATATCTTCAGAGTGCTGAAAGAATTGCATCACGACAGAAGCATTTCAGTAAAAGCTATGGCAGCAATGAATAGTTTTATGAATGATTGTTTTCAGCGAATAGCTTCTGAAGCTTCTCGTTTAATCCAATACAATAATCGCTCTACTATTACTAGTAACGATATTCAAACAGCTGTCCGTTTAGTACTTCCTGGTGAATTGGGTAAGCACGCGATATCGGAGGGAATAAAAGCTATAGTGAAATATGAAAGATCGAAATGAAGTGTTTTGATTCACAGACCGAATTTGTTCTTGTTCGTTTATTTTTTTTCTTCTTCTTTGATTAAGTATTATGTTTCTTTAAAGTACATCATTATCATTCTGTATCATATCAGTTATCATTCTGCAGTTTCAGAATTAAAATTTTTGGAATTCCAACTTCAAATCTGCTAGCAGTTTAACTTGAGAAGTTTACTGTGAAAATGTCGTCAATAAGATGTTTTACCTGGTACAAATAAAAGTAACGTGCTTTTCAAAGAAAAAAAAGCCACGATCTTTTTTAAAAAATATTTTATTTAAATAATTTCAAAGCTGTAGAACATTAAAAATTAATTTCTATAATAGATACCTGAAATTCAGACGCTGTAAATGTTTTATTGTATTAAAACATTACTCCATTTAATTTCCATTTACTTGTAATTGGTAAACTTGTGTAAATTTATTGAATAAACGTATTTGTGCTGTAAGAATTTTTCTAATTTATCATTCTCTAATATTAAGATAAATTTATGCTAACAGTTATGTTATAATATTTAAGACTAAATGGAAGATTAATTTTTTCATCTATTGTTTAGTATCATTTCCTTGGAATGGCAAGTTTGTATTGCTTCTATTTAGAATATTATAGCTGTTTAAATAGCATCAAAATTATATACTAATATTAATATTATTTAATTATTATACTATATATTATATTAATATTTATTATTTAATTATGTTATATTTTTATATTTTATTTAAAATTTTGTTTTGGAAAAGAAATTGCCAGTTGTTATTTGAGAACTAAGAATGTACTAGTCTAAGTTTCTTAGTGTTTTACAATTCTTTAAAAATAAAAGGGAAATGAATTTTTATTGATAGGATATAACAAGAAATATTATGTTCTGATTTTGAAGCTTTTGTACGATCGATGTTAGTAACATTAAGAAGCCGTGGGATAGCCCATGTCTATCTTCTTTTTTCTGTTTGAAATACCTTTCTCAGAATTACTGGAAAACAGAACTCGTGACTTTTTGCTATAATTGTACAATGATATTTTTAAAGAATAAAAAATGTGCCTTGCAGATTTCTGCCAGTGGTTGGGTATAAATGACAAATTTGCTATTTTAAACAGATTTTCAAGGACATGTTAAATTGCGAAACATTTTAATGAGGGAGTATTTAGGATAGTAATTTCGGTAAGCCGGATATATAAATATATGTATGTATATATACACATATATGTATGTATATATAATATATACATACATACACTGGCGCCCGGCTAACCGAAAAGTACCTAATTTCTATGTTAGAAGAAATTTTTCAATGAAAAAGTTAACATTGAAACAATTTTAAAATGTTAATATATATATATATATATATATATATATATTTTTTTTTTTTTTTTACAGCGTACTTTTAGTATTCGGCTCAAGACTATACGTCTCTATTGTAAACCGTATTTTGTTGTTTTTTTATGAATTTTTAAAATGTGACAGGGCTGTCAGAATACTGCGTGTCCTCTCTTATCGTTATTAAAGATGCACTATTCGGAAAAATATTCGGTATGCTCAATATTCAGTTTCGCCGAGTATCAAAATATGCGAAAAAGTCTTAAGACTGTCTCTTAAGTCTTACTCTTCTCAAATACTAATAACACAAAGCACTTTTTTTTTGTAATATTTACTTCTGAAAAGGTGTTGTTCATCAAAATGGAAGCATTTGTGTTGAATATTATTATATGTAAAATTGTTTTAAAATTTTAACTTTTTAACATCTTTAAATCCTGAAATATAGGAGTTTTCGGTATTCGCCAAACACTCTCCGTAATTCCAACCAGTTTAAAATTTAATGATAAGTGCTTTAATCACCAATAGATTACTATTCGGTGCATTCATAATCGCTATCCAATCGATAATTCCTAAACCGTTACTTTTAGAGATATAGTTCCAATTCAAAATTGTTTCAAATGTTATTGTTCATCATATCAAAAACCATTGACGTCAAAATAGCAGTTATTTTTTTATTTACAAAATTTCAGTTTCTATACTGTCTCTGAGTCTCATAAACTATACTTAGAAAACTTTCTCCACGCTGTTACAAACGAAACTCTAAAATAAAAATCCATTCTCCTATGATCCCAGTTTACTGTGCCGTAATACTTTGAATATTATGAATTTTTAACATTCTCTGCTTTTCTAACATGCTTTCCTGGTAGGAAAAGGTAGTCAATATGTGCCAACCTGGTGCAGACTTCAATTATGGAAGGTTCTAAACATTGATATGTAGAAAATATATGTAGGGTAGATGTGCCTGTAATGGACACCCTTCAGTGTCTTTTTTTATTAAAAAAAACTAAAAATTTAGCTTTTATTATTTTTTTATAAATCCTCCTTGCATGTTTTATAATCTGGGTTATTTTTGACACTCTGCATCAAACCCACTCAGGGAGCAGAAAATAATGTTTCGAAGTCCCACCGTTTTTCAGTGAAAATCTTAATGAACATGCTCCACGGCTTCACTTACCAAATTTACATAACCTTTATTTATTTATTTATTTTTGAAAAATTTGCACGTTTTCGTTTTGGTAGTAATAGAAAATTTTGAATTTTATAATACTAATTGCCGTTTAGAAATTTTCTTTTATTTTTAAGATTTTAAGGCCCGTGTCCATTACTGGGATGCTTAATTAGTCAATTTTCAGTAATGAACACCCCATGTAGACATTGCTTAAAATGCAACTTCAGTAATGTTTATAGTGCATAAGATCTTTTGACTCCTCTGAAAACCCAAGTAATCAAATTTAATTTTTAAATTGCACTTACCAGAATGTAGTAACACCAAAATTTTTACAACCTGATTTTAATTAATTTCTTGTGGTTAATAAAATTTTCAATATTTTAATCAAATTATTTTTTTTAACTCTGCCTTGCATATTTCATAATCTGGCAATTAGGAGACTGAGAATGTTGTTTAATGGCATAGGGAAAAGAGACGCTCATAGGACTCAATCCCTCCCCATTTAAATAAAAACAATCATGTTACAGAAGCTGTTAAAAATAAATTTATTATTTTCTGCCGTAAATGTTTGCTTATTCATCTCTGACAAAAAGAAATTGTAATATTAAAATATTAATTAATTTTATAGTAGTAATGAAACTAATAAATCTGTAGATCAGTGGCCTCAAACATCAGTTCTGCATTTTTTTTTCAATTATTTTATTTAGTATTTAAAACATTCAACAAGCAGTATTTTATCTTTCATATCTGAAGAGTTTCTGGGAGTGTAAATGTTAAAAATAGTAAGAAATCTATGCATTAACCAAAACATTTTTTTCTGATTTTATTATTATTATTATTATTATTATTATCCCTCTAAACACCCTATTATTTCAATAATTTTATAACTGTTATTCCCTGACATTTAGCGTTTTAAACCTTCTAAAATAATTAAAATATTGATCTTGCAATAATCACAATAATTATTTTAAACAGTGAATAATTTTCACAAATATTTTATTAATTACTGATATTCTAATTGTTAAATATATTTGAAAATAACTATTTTGTTTCATTAGTATTCTTTCATAAAAATTTGGTTCTAAATAGTCATAAAAACAATTATATCTATTATTTTTGAGGGGGTGACCATTACTGGAACAGAGAGTGTCCATTACTGAAACAGGGGGTGTCCATTATTGGCATTTTGGGTGTTTTGGTATAAAATTTTTGATTAATATTGGGAAAGAGACTATGATAATGGTTAAGAATTGTTGATAGATTAATATAATATTAAAAAAACTGGAATATAATAATTATAACTATTAATTAAGAAATAGTTTTTAAAGAAATTCCTTAAGGGTGTCTATTACTGGCACATCTACCTTGTATATTTTAATGCGATTTGTTTTTTAATATATATCTCTATTTAAATATCCCTCAAATTTTGGCATTTAAAATAAACGGTGTTTTTAATCGAAAAATGTCGAAATAGTTTATTGTAAATGAGTGTAAAATCTTGTTAAATTTTTATAAAACAAAATAATTCTAAACTTCCTTTAAATTTCCTTTTGCCCTTAAACTTTTTTTAATTTTTTTTTCGAAATTTGAGAAAGAAAATCAATTAATTGAAAAAAAAAATAGGGCACATATGTTGATTGATTATTTTTTAATCTAGTACCATTTCAGGGTCTCTAATGCATGTAACAGCCATATAAGTTTTTGTCAATATTACAATATGTATAATGGCACAAAGGGTATAACGCTTCCGGAGTGAACTCATCCGGATCTTGATAATATTTCGTTAAAATCAGCCATTTTATTTCGACCATGTTAGTCTTAAGCATTCCGATGCCGTATTATAAGTCGAACAACTGCCTTATTTAATCTACTTGTATAACATATATCCTTCTCCAGTTTTTTAAAACCTTCAAAAACTATAAAATCATCATACATATTACGCAAATGTAAAAGTTTAAGTACACACATTTCGGGACATCTGCACATGCATCAACCTTGTTCAATTTAGAGGGATTAAGAACGAGTTCTCGGTGGCTGAGGCGCTGATATTTTGTAGTGCATAGCAGACTCGAACCCGCCCGGCAAAATGATTTCTGTAATGTTTTTCGCGATAAGTTATTTCAATAATGACATATTTTATCAGGAGGAGAAGTTATATGATTTTTATTTTAATTTTATTATTATTAAGATAAAACATTTTTAATGTAATTATCAATTAAATAATTTAAGCTAATCTGCAATTTTTGTTGTCTCTTCTGACCATTATCAAGAATATATGTGTATGTGTGTCAGAAAGAAAATTTTGCCTTTCTTTTCCTTAACAAAAGAAAACGGAAAGAAAGAAAGATATTCATATAAGAACTATTAAAAAAATTACCTTGATATCCATTGTTTAATATTTAAAAAATGTAAAATAAAATTCAAGTAATAAAAATTATATGCTGCACCAAGTTTCAAATTTGAGCTTTTAGAGAATGAGACTGATAAAAATAAAATTCATGGCAGCTTTTAATGGTCATGTAGTTAAAAAAATCATAATAAATAAATAAAAATAAATACTGTTATTTTTTCGAAAAAATGAGGTCATAGAAAATAAAAATAAATGCTCTACCCACTATTTTTAGTTAAATTTCTGGTTAAAAAAAAAGCATAATTGGTTGTAAATTATAAAATTAAAATTCTGTGACTTCATTGAATAGGTTTGGCTGACTATACCCTCTATCGCTTTAAAGAAATAGGAATCACTTATGCAATATAAAAATTAGTCACAATTTCAATAATTAATTTAAAAGCAATTCATTAAAAATTCAAGACTTTTTCTAATGAAACATTCAATTTATTTACCGTCAAATCTAAGAATGATCGTTTACACATAAACTAATTTGGAATTTAATTTTATCATTTTGGTATCTGCTTGCTTGGTAGTCAACATCAACACATACCACTAAAAATTTAAAAAATATATTTATATATTTCGTCTAATTTCTCCACTTTGAACGAAGATTTTAATTTTAATCAAAATCAGTAGATTTTAGTAGTTAAACTTCTGTTGCATTTGCAATTTACTTGATTTTATTTTTAGCTAGATTATTTTTATTTCAATTGAAATGTATTAGTAATGTAATTCTCAATGAAATATATATTTTTTCTCATACACTAAAAGGAATAACATATATTATATAAAGTTTTACAAGAAGTGGTGAAAAACTTTATCATAACATATGTGGAACTTGGTAAATAAAATATCTAATAATAACATTTCATAAATATATTTTGCCAAAAGTTGGATTTATAGCCAGATTTAGTAACCCTTTCTTTTTCCATCAGCCATCTGTCACACTTCGCCTGAGGGTTCTAACGACGCCATTTTTCTGTCACCGACGCCGATTTCAACGTCCTAAAAAAATCAACCAAAACTAAAGAAAAGAGAAAAACAAATTTAGAGGGGATAGGTCCTTTTTTTTTTTCTTTCCGTCAACTCAGAACGACGTGACATATTTAATTTATGAGAGAATGTACCGTAAGGGTATAGAAAAATTTTGGAGAAAATATCCTCTCGCCAGGTGGTGCTTTAGTCAGGTGTTTACCTGTTTAAGAATACAGCGGATTTCTTACACTTTCAGAATAAATAAATGTAAATCTTTAATACTCTTTACTTAATTTGTTTGACAGAAAATAATAATCATTAAAATTGTTTATATTTTTAAGTTACTAAAGATTGTCATCTTGGCTTTAAAAAAAGTTAGAACGGTTATATTTTTTTAATTATTTTTATAAAACTGGTTTGGATGTCTATCTAAATATCTCAAAAATCTAATATGTAGACATTTTAGAAAATTTTGATGTTTTGATTATTTATAGCAGTGAGTAAAATATTTTTAATATTCTGAATAATTAAAAAATTAATTTCAAAGCTTAAAGCTAATTTGAATTCTGTTTTTTTTAACTATTGCTGTTAGAAAAGCTTTCAAAGTCAATGCATACATATACTTTCTTTGCTAGTAGACATATAATCCCTATTGATCTTAACAATTACTGATGTATTTGAATTTATCGAAAGAGCAATTCAGCATTCATGACCAGAGATCTCATTTATTAGTGATTAAGGTGGCCAGACATCTTAAGAATTCGAGGCCATCTTCAAATTTGGGGAATAGATTAGTTTCAGTTTTCCCAACCTTGATTGATTAAGCGATAATATATGCTAAAAAATTGGCGATTTTAATTGGTTAGTGGAAAATTGGGGTCACGTGGTTGAAACTTATCTCTACAGTTAAGGTATTTTTTGATTTAAAATAAATACTTATTACATTTTAAAATGATAAATTCGTCGGACGAAATGAAAATAAATAAAGTTTAAAAAGTTATTAATTTTTAAGTTACGAAAGTTTACAAAAAAGTCCACTAAAAGTAGTGTCAGGTGTTCCGCGTAAATCAGGGTTTCAAATGCTATGGACACCACTAATTTCTTACAGTTTATTTCGTCATCTTTAATCGCTGATAATTCTTCTATTAGATAAGGCGAAAAAAATTACTTTAAAAGACTTGTGTTCAGAGAATTCGGAGCCCTGATTTTCGCGCGACCCCGGCAGCACTAGCTATAAGGTTGATGATATTTATTGAAGTATCGTTATATAACAGAGTAGAGATTTACAAACAGGAAAATTTTATTGTTCTATCTAGAGAATTTTGATCGAAAACAGACAATGTGATCCTGTCATTATCCAGCCAGTGGCGTAGAATAAGTTTCGAGTGTCCGGAACAATTCAAAAATTTGCGACATTTCCTTAAAAGATACTATAGTCTTCTGTGATACTAGTTATTCATGCAACAGTATTCTGGCTTCTGGATCAATCGTATTCGGTTTCGCGTGGCGGTAAAACGATCCACGTCGGTACTCCGTAAGCACCGCGTTGACTTGACTTGACTGTCACTCCATACGCTACGCCACTCTCATTATCACCAAGGTAGTGTTTTGTCTACTTGTCTAACTACTTTAACCCCTTTGCAACGAGAGCCCTTTTCTTAATTTTTTATCTTTTACCGCCGGTTTTTCAAAACAGAAAATTTACTGTAATTGAATCGCGAAAAAGCTCTGATTAAATAAGGCAAACTTTGCAAAAAAATAAATGGTGGGAATAATGAAGGATTCTGAGCACTTAAGTGGAATGTATACCGGTCGCTCGTCCCAAAGGGGTTAAAGAAATAATCACGGGGCCCCCATGTCTGCGGGCGTAAAGGTGCTTATATGTCAAGATAACGATGCCAGATTCTACTCCATTGTAAGCGGGTATAGTTGTCTAGCAAATAAGCCTGATGTATATTCTCAAATAAATATATTAGCAAATATAGCTCATTGCAAAGTTCTAAAATATAGTTTGAACTGCCACAGGTTAGAAGGAAAACTTTAAATATTAGCATGCTTTCCCTCTATGTGCCATTATTCCAGCATAGTACACTAGTTTTCGTATAAGATTTAAAAGAACTTATGTTTCATTATACAACCGTACTCTATTCAAACTTTTGTTGCTGGACCAGAAAAGCCTAGAAGATTCGTCTCTCGGAACTAGAGGTCTGCACGGGCCCGGGCTTGGCCCGAGGCCCGTACCCGGCCCGGCCCGCGGGCCGGGCCGGGCCGGCGGAATGAAGGCGAACTTTCAAACGGGCCGGGCCGGGCCGGCAGAATTAGGACAATTTTTTCAACGGGCCGGGCCGGGCCGACAGACGAAATAAACGGGCCGGGCCGGGCCGGCAAAAAAATTAATCGGGCCTATCGGCCCGATATAAGAATTTAAGCGAAGCAGATAAAATACGAGCCATTTTCAATTAATATGATTTTTTCGAGAAGTATAAATGTGCGTCACGAGCCGATGCGAGTTTAACAACATCATTACAGAAATGTAACATGTCCATCGTAGTGATCGACATCGTACAGTTACAAGATGTCTGATTCCGAGTTTAATTTTTTTTTTCAGGAGACTCGTGCCGGGACGGAACTGGTCTTAATCGATCTCAGGATGTGTAGAACAGTCATTGTGTTTTATAGTATTAATAGTGATAATGAACTTCTCTTAAAAGTATCTTTGGAAACATACCTTAAGGTGGTTCTCATATTCACAGCTCAACAATGCGAAGCTTTCAGACACATTTTCTGAGAAAATTGTTAACTATAAAGGCATAAAATTGACAGGTCTGCCTATTGAAGACATTTGGAAACGAATAGCTCTTTCCATATTTGATAAATTACAGAGATAACAGAGATTCCTGTCACGTGATTGTACGTTTTTCTCCTTTCCTGTGCTATCGCTTCCGGAAATTCGATTCAAAACGCTAATTGTGACAGTATTTTCAGAAAGATATATTACTTTTATCTATGAAAAAAAACGACATTTACATAGCTTCTAAATAAGAATACCTGCCAATCTTACGCGTTTCCGAAAAGAAAAGAATTCATAAATGTATCGAAATGTAGCTCCTTTGGATTTGAGAAAAGCCGTAAAAATGAGAGAAATATTTTCACAAATCTACATTTTATTATACAGCTTCAAAAATTATCATGTTTTTAATCCTTTATTCTGAATTACATTAATCTTTTAATGAATCCTTATTTCCATTTTGAAATGTCTGTAGACACAATGACTAAAACACTAAGTAATCGTTAATGTTTACTATTGTGTGCTCTCTGTTTTGCGAACATCATAGTAATGTAAAATATACTGTAAAATGTTCCCATAAATATGTATGTAGTATTCATTAAAAGAATCTTAATTGTATGTTGAGAAAAAACGGATTTTTTTTTTTTCGTAGGAATTGTGTCGGGCCGGGCCGGGCCGGGCCGGGCCTGTTTTCACTGATTTTTGTACGGGCCGGGCCGGGCCGGGCCGAGAACTGTAAAAATGCAAACGGGCCGGGCCGGGCTCGGGCCGAACTTCCAATTTTTACACCGGGCCGGGCCGGGCCAAGATAGCTTTCGTTCGGGCCGGGCCGGGCCCGGGCCTGGAAATTCCGGCCCGTGCAGACCTCTACTCGGAACATTCTCCTAGTGCAAGCTCTAAAAAGGAGCTTGATCTACGTTTTCCACGCCTACTTAGCTTTAATAACATTTTTTTGACCTCATCTCGTCTGGGACGTTGTGTTGGAAATACATGCAGTACATTTCTTGGATTTTAGCTCCTCTCTCTGAGAGAATATTAATTGAAATATTTACAAAATTCCTAACAGATATGAAAAATTTTTGTCCATCTTGTATCCATTTTGATATAACAAATAATGTCTGAATAAAATTCTCACACCATTCATATAATTTTTTATTATTAAACAGTTTTCAAAATCTCTTGAAAAGGATAATAAAATTGTAGTTTTTAAAAACAAGTCCAGACATATTGCATTTAAAAGATTATATTTATAATTATATTTATAATTTTAAAGAAAATATATTTTTTTTTTCAGTTTTTTTACTCTAGATAGTTTCATAATTCGGATTTTTTTCTCTTACAAAACAAATCTGTAAAAATTCCTGTTTAAATATTATTTTATTAAAAATATTAACATTTAATATGATTGTAATTTAAAATGAAGATGAATTATTTCGTAAAGATTAAAAAATACTAAGGATGTTGGCTTCCTTCCTCTCTTTAGATGGCAGTTACAGTCAAATTTTTTCCTTAATCTCTTTAAAAGTATGAGGTCTCAATGTCTTTTACTTTCTGTAGAATTATTTGTTGTTTGGAATAATATGACACCGTTCTCCTCTTGAACAGAACCAAATTCTTCTAAAGTACTTCAAAAATATTTGTTTGATAGTAATTCTGCCAAGACGAGAATGAAAATTTACATCTCCTTCAAACAAATTCGAACTATCAAGATTTGTGAAATTTTAAATTTCATATTTATTTAAATTATTAAATATGAAGTGTAATGTGTTTCCCCTACGAAATTAAATATGTTCTATAATTAACTATTGATAAATAATTCTAACGCAAAAAAAAAAGGAATAATATTGTATATAAAAATATTACTGGCACTGAAATTGATCGTTTACTTTCAGCGTTTTGTTGTCAGTCAATGCAAAACAATTAGGCGTTACTATTAAATAGTTTTTGGATACTAATTACTGGAAAGGTGGTGAAAATATTCCACCGTGTACAGTTTCAGCAGAAATCAGTTCATTTTTAATGAATTTAGTATATTTAAGAGCAAGAAAAAAAAATGTGTTTATGAGTTGGGTAAGCATATTTATTTGCTTTAACACATTGCATGGGGGGAGAAGTATAAATACGGTTTATATAAATTAGTAGTAGAAATTAGTGTTCGCATAGAAAATTTGTGAAGAAGAAAGCATAAGGCGTAATCCAAACGTCTTTGCTTTTGCGATCTTATATATATTGTTTCTTGTTAGGTAATTACTTAAATTAGGATACGAATGTTATTTCTAGAAATTTTTAAATTAATAAAAGTATCATACAATTATCCCTAAAAGCATCAAATCCTTTCGTGCGAGGGAAAAAAAAACCTTACGCAACAGGAAAAAATGAATTATATTTTTTGAATTAGCATTGAACTGTAAACCTTAATAATTATACTTCATCAATTGCTAAAAAATATTATGTATAAGCCAAAAAGATTAATGAACTCCCTGTAGGTTTCTTCTTCACCGAAGCCTTTATCAAGACAAATCAAAATTTTCTACTGTTTCACGAAAAATAATGCAATGGCTTGAAACGCTAATCGTAGTGTTTATATTTAAGTTAAAAGTATGTAGAGGGCAGCACCAAAATTAACAGATAGCTATCCATACGTCAGCTATTTAAAAGTTCTTTTTTCCCTGTAGATGTAAATAGTTATCTTTTCCCCCGCATATTCTTTCAGAATATTGCGATTGTGTTATGTCCTTATTTTTATGTACTGTAAATAACATTCATGTGTCTTATCCAGTGCCACCTTTATTGGATTATGTAGTTATTTTAATAACTAATATTTAATGTAGTATAATGGTGACGAGTGAAAATTAATATACCCTCACTATAATTATGTTTAAAAATTGATGCAACGAACCAGAATGGCTCTACGATGTTCTATTATCGATTGGATTACGTTCTGATCTCTGCTACTAATTTTTCTCGTTCTCTCTCCGATTACTCAAGTAATGTTATTTTATTTTGATGTTTGCATACTCCGGACCAAGAAGTAACTCAACCCATAATCTCGGTAAGTTCAGTGATTCTGTATCGTTACATAATGAATTTTTACGTGTTACAATCTCTATGGTTTCTCTTATAATAGATGGATAGTATAGACTAGAGGGAAGACTTATTGTGTTTTTCATTGAAATTTACTATTTTGATATATTCTTCTTACTATAGCCCTACTAGTGGCCGAGAGGTTCTGCTCTCGAAGCTGGTAGATGGGAAGTGCTAGATTCGAACCCAATCGCGCCCGTCGGCCGAATCGTTCGGAGTTTTCGTGGTTTTCTTCGAACCGTGGATTTCCATGCGTAAATACGGGTTAGGTTCCCTTAGAAAGACACCCACAGAGAGACCCCCCCCCCCTTAGGGCCTATATCCCTCGTGTTGATAATTGGCTGTCATAAACACAACCGATCTTCTTGCTATAATTTTGCTTTTTACTTTTGTACTTTATATCAGTTATCTGTTCCTTTTTTCTGCAACTAAAATTTTTGATTGTCATGCCATTATCATAATTCTTTGATCCGTCGTCGGTTTTAATAAATGGGATTTAATATACTACTGAATAATTTTCGTATAAAAAAATGGATATCATTTGCACTAAAATTGACCCAATTCATTTCGAAAATTACCCAGAGGTATATGAAATTCCAATTATAAAAACAGACTTGTCAGAGAATTATTATATTAATCACAGAGATTGTAACACGTAAAAATACAAAATGTAACGATACAGCACCAGAGTATGTGTGGAGGTACCCTTGGTCACGGGTATGAAAATGAACATCAAATTAAAATAAAATAACGTGAGATTCAAGCGTTAGAATACGCAATCTGGTGGGGGGAAATATGAATACTGAATAATTATACTGAATTATATAAATACTGAATAATTTTCGTATAAAAAAATGGATATCATTTGCACTAAAATTGACCCAATTCATTTCGAAATTACCCAGGGGTATATGAAATTCCGATTATAAAAAACCGACTTGTCAGAGAATTATTATATTAATCACAGAGATTGTAACACGTAAAAATACAAAATATAACGATACAGCACCAGAGTATGTGTTGAGGTATCCTTGGTCACGGGTATGAAAATGAACATCAAATTAAAATAAAATAACGTGAGATTCAAGCGTTAGAATACGCGATCTGATGAGGGGGAAATACAACTTCTCGCTACGGGGAAATCCTGTGCAAGTACATTGCTTTATATGTGCTTTTAATTTGTTTATAATAGTTTTTTTTTTGCACAATTTCAGATTTTGTGTGACATTAGTGTTCTGTGTTCTATGACAAGGTAAATATTATCAGAATTTAAATATGTAAGACTTTTCTAACGCGTTTACAATAAATAATGATTTTAATGGTACTTTATCATAAGTTAAATATAGGCGATTCTCCTGTGGTGACTGCTGCGATTAGCGCCCTCTACAATCATTTATAATTTCCGTATTGACATTTAAAGCGAGAGAACGTGATAATGATGGCGCTACAAATCATTGCATTGAAGATAGTGCAACTATAGAATATTCTCATTTGTCTTGATAAAGGCTTCTGTGAAGTCGAAACATGTAGACAGTCTAATAACACGTTTTTACAGTTTTTATTAAACACTTTTTAGCAATTAATGAAGTATGTTATTTTTGGGTGTTCGTTATTTATTAAACCATAAATTAAATCATTTTTCATAAAATATTTTTTGACGACATGTGTAATATTTACATGTTTAATCCTACAGTATTCTTATAATTTTTCTTAAATATGTTTTTCAAAAACCTCTTAAAAAAGATGATATGAATATAGTTTACTGTATAAGTTCCCAGCGATATCGTATTTAAAGCTAACACATAATTTTTGACACGCAGTTTTGTGTGAATTATTTGATAGTCCAGATTTCATCTCTTGCACAGCAAATGTTTGAAGAATTCTGAATAAATATTACGATGTTTCATCACAAATATTAATATTCAATATTATTTCAAATCAAAATGAGGAATCTTCCATTAATATTTAAAATAAGTACTTGCTTCAGGTGATGACTTCATCCTCTCTTTCGATGGAAGTTACAGTCAAATTCTATATTTGCCTGATCTATTTAAAAGCATGAGAACTCGATGTATTTTATTTTCTTTAGACTAATTCTTGCTAGGAATAATATGAATACGTTCTCTTCTTGAACAAAACAGAATTCTTCTAAAGTACTTGAAGAAGATTTGTTTCCTAGCAATGAAGATTTAGAACTTGTTGAAATATATCCGATCTCAGCATTTGCAAAATTTCAGATTTTATATTTATTTAAATCATTAATAATGAAATAGTATTTACATTTGATAAAACTGAATATGTTCGATAAATAATTATTGGAAATTAATAAAAATTTACACGCAAAGTGAAAGATAAAAAAAAGAGGTACATAGATAAATGTTTTTGGTACTGTAACAGTTATTGCCTACTTTTAAAGTGTGTTGTTAATAAAATACTAGAATATTAAACATTACCTTTTAAAGAAATCAATTTAATTAATAGTGTATTATTTAATTTTTAAAAGTTAATATTATTTTTTTTTAATTTTCTTAAACACTGAGAAATTAAAAAGAAACAATCTAACTCAAACTAAGGGTTTTTTTTTTTTTTTTTTTTTTTTTTTTTTTTTTTTTTTAAACAAAAATGGGCATAGGGAAGCTAACCTTTGATATAGAATTTGTTTTCTGTAAATTTAAAGGGATTATTGTTGAAAGTGTAACATACAATTTCTTGTTATGAATAGCTTAAAAAAATAATAAAAGTAATTCATTAAATAAACCCAGTGATAATGCTTTTAAAGTAAATATATACACCGGGTGTCCTAAAATGGAGTGACTGTTTTTAGGTGCGTTTGTAATTATATAAATACGTAGCATAGTCGCATAGTCGTAGCATACGTAATGTAGTCGTTGTTCGGTCCGTCTGTCTGTCCGTCCGCCCGCATATAACAGAGCAAAAATTACCCAACCGAAGGGTCTGAAATTTTAAATATATAATTGTCGCAAAATTGTGTCGAGTCATTTCAAATTTTATGAAAATCGGGTGCATAATTTAATTACATGGACCGTCAAAAGTTCTTCGTTACATTACGACCAATTTGAAAAAAATATTTCAAGTGTATTTTAATGATGTTACAGCCTTTCGAACAGAAGGAAATTGATAGGCACTTCTGATGTGCACTAAAATACACATTCAGTACACTATGCGGTGCAAAAAATATCTATAACACTAGTTATAGTATGAACGCACCTCATTTCCCCCATTTGACGCGCAATTTCCAACTTGTTTAAATATAGTAACCTGCATATGTTGACAGCTATTTAACCCTTTGCACTCGAAGTGTTTTTTCATTCGTATTACCAGCAACTCGAAGCGATTTTAGTTATAGCTCATTATTTTTTTAATTCTTTATGAATCATAAAAATTTACAATTTAATTAAACATATTCGCACAGCAGAAATTTGAAAATTTTCGGATTTTACGTTTCTTTAAATCATTAGATACTCTGAATCTAATGTAATCTGGTATCTACATTTGGTATAACGGATATGTTCGACAAACAATATGTTTCGAATAATATCGTGTCGTTCTTTTCTTAAACGAAACTGAGATCTTCTAAAGTACTTCTAAAAGACTGTTCGACAACAAATCTGTCAAGGTGAGAATGAAAATTTACAATTTGATTAAACATATTCGAACAGCAGACATTTGTAAAATTTCGGATTTTATATTTATTTAAAACATTAAATACTCCGATTTGGTATCCGCATTTGGTAAAACGGATATTTTCGACAAACAACTTGTTTGGCATAATTCTTGAATGAAACCGAATTCTTCTAAAGTACTTCAAAAAGATTGTTTGACAGCAATTCTATCAAGATAAGAATGGAAATTTACAATTTGATTAAATATATTCGAATTGCGGATGTTTGAAAATTTCAGATTTTACATTTATTTAAATCATTAAGTACTCTGAATTGATATATACATTTGGTAAAACAGATATGTTGGACAAACAACTTGTTTGAAATAATATCGTGTCGTTCTTTTCTTGAACAAAACCGAGAACTTCTAAAGTACTTCAAAAAGATTGTTTGACAGTAATTCTGTCAAGGTTAGAATGAAAATTTACAATTTGATCAAACATATTCGAACAGCAGACATTTGAAAATTTTCGGATTTTATATTTATTTAAATCATTAAGTACTCTGAATTGGTATCTACATTTGGTAAAACGAATATGTTCGACAAACAACTTGATTGGAATAATATCCTGTCGTTCTTCTAAAGTACTTCAAAAAGATTGTTCGACAGTAATTCTATCAAGATGAGAATGAAAATTTATAATTTGATTAAACATATTCCAACAGCAGGCATTTGTAAAATTTCGGATTATATATTTATTTAACTCATTAAATACTCCGATTTCGTATCTGCATTTGGTAAAACGGATATTTTCGACAAACAACTTGTTTGGCATAATTCTTGAACGAAACCGAATTCTTCTAAAGTATTTCAAAAAGATTATTTGACAGCAATTCTACGTACAAGTTAGCAATTTAACGTATGTTCTTGACTATACTAAAATCTTCACGCTTTTCCACGCTTCGGACTGAGAGCACTAATTAATCCTGGCATGTTTAAAGATTGATTTTTGTCTTTTTAATTTTTCTGTCTAATTTTTTATATTATTTTCTGAACTCCAGAGATTATAATTTAAGGGAAAAAGCTTTCGATTATTGCTAGCTTCAAAGAAGACATTCTTTTCACTGCTGCCATACCTCCAATTCTTCTTAAATACGTTACTTGAATAGGACCTTTCGAGCCATTTCATAGCTGTTTCGAAACATTCAAAGTCTTCGTTATGTGATGACCTGGACCATTTTAAGGGCATTCGTTTTCATTTTCTTCAGTTTCTTTTTCGTCTTAAATCTAACCCACAATCTCATCATCATTTAAAATCTGATATCCAGGTTTAATAGGGTGTTTGGATAATTGGAAGTCCGTTAAAAAAAAAAAAAAAAAAAAAAAAAAAAAAAAAAAAAAAAAAAAGCGAGAAATTGGCTGTTCGGATTATAGGAAGTTCGGTTTAAAAAAGTTTTTGAGAGAAATTGGCTGTTCGGATAATTGGAAGTTCGGTTAATTGAAGTTCCGATAATCGGGGCTCTACTTTATATAGACAGAGAGATAGGAAATGTATATCAATTAAACTTTCAGAAAAAATCAATCAATCTTTTCAATTAAAAAGATTTTCGTCTATGCTCTTTACATTATGCAGTGTAGCGTTATTTTTAACCTGGTTGAATTGCCTATAATTATTATTTCGAGAATAAATATTTTCTCTGTCCTAATATGAATTAGAAACAGCAGATAATATCTGAATTAATTCTGACACACCATTCGTATAATTTTTCTTATTATATAATTTTGGAAAATGAAATATTGTAGTTTTTAAAATAATTCCATCCATTTTGTATTTAAAATAAAGAGTACAAACATTTTTTCTCGTGCACTTTCGTGTGAAATATTTGATAATTTATATTTCTTCTGTTACCTAGCAAATGTTTAAAGTTTCCTGTACAAATATTGAAAGATTCCATTGCAAATGTTAATATTCAATATTATCGCTGATCAAAATGAGGAATATTTTATAAATGTTTAAATATTTAAAATAAGTACTTGCTTCGGGTGTTGACTTCATTACTCTCTTTCGATGGCAGTTATAGTGAAATTTCTATATTTCCTTAATCTCTTCAAAAGTGTGAGAACTCAGTGTATTTTATTTTCTTTAGAGTAATTCTTGTTTGGAATAATATGACGCCGTTCTATTCTTGAACAAAACCGAATTCTTTTAAAGTACTTCAAAAAGATTTGTTTGACAGAGATATCAGTCCTGAAGAGAATGAAACTTTAGAACTTGTTCAAAGATATTCGAGCTGTCAGCATTTGTAAAATTTCTGATTTTATATTTATTTTAATCATTTAAATATGAAGTGACATTTACATCGACTAAAACTGAATGTGTTCGACAAGATAACTATAGAAAAATAATAATACACTTACTCAATAATACAAACAATGAAATAATACACAGTTTACATAACGTAAAGAAAATAATGATTTAGTGTATACAAATATTAGTGGCTCTAGAATGCTATTGATTTTTTTTTAAATGTTGTTGACAATAAATGCTGGACAAGCCTGAGAGTAATAATAATAAATCCTGTAAAAGCATTAATATAAATTTTATTTATCATCAGTGATAAAAGGATCACAATCAAATACTTCAACATATTTAAAAATGTAACGATATAAGTCAAATTTAAAAGTTTCTGCATTGTGTATTAAACAAATTAATTAAACAAAGAACATCCACTTTCGCGTATAAGATCTAGCACGAAATCTGCATTTATAAATGTTTAACTATAGACCTCTCAAGTAATTTTTTCTCATGACATAGAAAGAGTTCACATTGGTATGGGAAAAGAAAACACACAGAAACAAATAGTACAGAAAATGCATCATTTAATTAAAAACTAGATGCTGATAATTCCTAGTAGAGATTGTCATATTCTTATCGGAAAAATTCATCTAATTTTGAGTTAATTAACGACCGTTATCGTAGGAGGACTGCAGTAAAGATTCGTGGAAGTAAAAAATATATATATTAAAGTGTAGAAAAGAGACGCACAAAATTCTAAATGTAACATGGATACTATTTTCAGAATGCATTTTTCAATTTGGTTAGATTTTGTATTTTTTTAAGAAAAGAAATTTAAAAATTTGAGATCCGATGGAAAAACATCATCTAGTTTTAGTCATACGCTCACCAAGATTTTCACCACCTTTTATAATCAATGGCATAATTTGCAAGTGTATATGTATTAATAAAAAGCTTTTATCTGTGTGTATGACTGTCGGTTTGTTTTTTGACAATGTATAGACCAGATCTTTGGCACATAGAAGTCTGAAAATTTCATTCCCGATAGTAGTTGATAGGTTCGATTCTCAGAGTGCACCCAGCGTCATTATAAACAATATGGTGCCGTGACCACGATTCAAACCTGGGTATTGTTTATAATGAAGATTTATCGTGATTAAAAATTCTTGTGACACTAATTGGCTGTCTGGTGTTATTTAGCGTTGTAGGTCAATATTAACACAAATCCAGGTTTCGAAAAGTCCTTGATAAATTTCAAATAGACGAGAAGAAATCAAAGGCAAATATTACAGTCTAATTGGTTTTTATCTTATAATAAGGCAGATATCTAACAGCATTGCCAGAGAGAGAAAGAACAGGATGTGCTATTACAAGCTGAATAGTCAGACAGTGGGTGAGGGACAGTTACCAGATATTATTGGAAGTACATCTAGTCAAATATGGGAACGCCAAACTATCATAACCGTAAAGGATAGCTCATTTAATGTAATTTTGGATTTCAGCCCACCCAAGCAATTCATTAATTGGCGTAACAGAAATTTTAACGTACTTATTCTATTCCAAAGTTGTGTAATGGGAAATTTATATTTAGGAGCAACAACATAGACATTAATGAATGCCTGGCACCTTCTTTAAAATAAACAAATTAAAATGAAACAGTAATCATTTGTGTTCACCACTAATCTGAGCATTAATAATAAGTGTTTATATTATTGCAGGAAAAAGCAAAACGATCAGAGAATAACTTTTTATTTACTCGTTAACGGAAATAACAGTGTGCAACAGCATTCTTGGAGGTTTTAAGATGTCAAAATAGATTTCTCCAGATTTATTTAATTAACGGCTGGAAAGAACTCGTGAACGTTAAAAGGAATGTTATTTGTTAACCGCAAAAGAGAAGAAGAAAGAGATATATTTTTAAAAAGGAAAGAAAGTTTTAAGTAATTATATTTGTCAAATGAGAATTTTACTTTTAAATTGGGGATAATTAATGCTAAATGATGATTTGTTAATTACAGCATCATAGCCCCTGCATTGAAGACAATTCTTAAACACGTGAATATAAACACAACACAGGTATAAAATAAATTATTCAAAATCCGAAAATAAGTTCCAACACTTAAAAAAAGAAGGAAGAATTGAAGCAGCAATTTTTTTCATTAGTTTGAAAGAGATTAAGACAACAATTTATTCCCTTAAGAGATGCAAAAAAAAAACCACACAAAAGAATGAAAAAAAAAAAATCGAAAATTTTGACCCAAATAAATAATACGACGACTTTTATAATACTCTTCTTCTCTTATTAATCGAGTTCGATTCTATATTTAAACGTTTTTTCCTCATTTTGCAAACATTCTTTATCCTTAAGTTTGATCATTTCTTGAAGTTCAAGAACATATCGAGGGTGGTGGAAAAAGCATTGCGAATATTTTATAAATCTCGCTAAGAATTCACAATGAGTTCTGGTTCCCATCCATTAAACATGTCGCGTCCACCTTATCTGTCTGAGATGAAAAACGTAGTTTTTCTTTCGAATTGGATTCTTTGGTACATTTTTCGGTAACGATTTCTAGTCATTTCTGCCATCCGATGCTGCTTGCTTACGTAAAAAAAACCCAATCTACCCGTCACATGCATTCGCTTTTAAAACTCTATCACGATTATGGAAAAAAATATACTGGAGAAATATACTACGAGATGACAGCAGAAAATAAATGACGGTGAAAATTTTACATGCAAGTCCGTTTGCGTAATTTTTTTTTCCCTTTTCTTTTCGTGAAACGTATTTTATTCCCATGGTTAAACGGTAAAATGCGGTAGTAGTTTGAATCCTATAAGAATTCTCCGTTTAAAATTGGAAAAACTGAAAACCATATTTCTTCTTTTAAGAGAAATTGTGTCAACAAAATGATTTGTTTTAAATGAAGCTAGGATCTTGAAAACGTTAATAGTATACTATGTATATACTTCATAGTTAGGCTTCATTTTTTTCCCGTAAAGATTTCTAAACATTTATGTGTAATGATGTCGTGAAAAATTGAATATAGAATAAGAATTATTTTAATTTATAATTATCATTTTTGAAGAAAATACAGGGTAAACCAAAAGTCTTGCCCTGATTATAAATATTTACTGTTCTCAAACTATTATAATTCGACATATGTTTGTTTGGATACATTGTAACTACTGTTAAACATTTTTTTTATAAGACCACGTACCTCAGTGAATTCCATGTTCCCCCTTGGTAGCTCGGAGACTGTCTAAGCTAAGGTTGGTGAACTTATGGCACGCGTGCCAGGCAGGCGCGGATCCACGGGGGGGGGGGGGGGTACGCCCCCCCCCCCAAAATCCACCGATTATCGCGAATTTCGACATATGGTCTCCGAAAAAGAAACAATTTCGTGAATCGTTCGCAGGTCAAAGGGTCGCAAAAAAACGCGAATTTCGTCAAAAGATCGCGCAAAAAACACCAATTTCGTCAAAGGATCGAGAAAAAACGCGAATTTCGTCAAAAGATCGCGAAAAAACGTGAATTTTGTCAAAGAAGCGCGGAAAAATGCGATTTTCGTCAAAAAATAGCGCATTTCATCAAAGGACCACGAAAAAAACGCAAATTTCGTCAAAAGATCGCAGAAAAAACGCGAATTTTGTCAAAAGATCGCAGAAAAAACGCGAATTTCTTCAAAGGATCGCAGAAAAAACGCGAATTTCGACAAAAAATTGCGGAAAACGCTAATTTCGCGAAAGAATAGCGCAAAAAACGCTAATTACATCAACAGATCTCTGAAAAAAGGCGAATTTCTTCAAAGAATCGCGAAAAAGGTACGCAAATTTCGCCAAAGACTCGCTGAAAAAACGCGAATTTCGTCAAAGGGCCGCGGAAAAAACGCACAATTAGCACAGGGAAGCGATTCCCCTATGCGTGTATCCACAGGGGGGGGGGGGTCGATCGGGGCAAAGAAGGGAAGAACCAATTTACCAAGTTGGTTTATAAGAAATCAACACACCATGCGCATATTAACTGACTGGGATTAGGATATAATCCTTTTATTGTTCATTCATTAAATACCCTTGAAATTTACCAATGTGGGTGGCAATAACAGTACATTTTTTACACATTAGTGGCTGTCTTCAGAAAACATTAAGATGCTTGAATTTTTCAAAGGACCTTTCTTTTTCTTGTTTCTTTCTTTCTTTGGAAATTGTATGAATCCCATTCTTTTCTCAAACAATAAAGCACTCCTCAAAAATATTGTTATACAGAAATTAGAACTGTAGTTTCTTTGAAAGAACGAAAAAGTTTCAACACTTTAAAGGGATCCGCATAACGTTGTCAATTTATGTTGTAGAGATTCAACAAAATGTACACGAAGTGGCATCGTCCCCCACCTCAACCCATAGTGTCAAAAATTATGTCGCCATATGCCTTTTGACTGAACATAATCCTATTTCCTTCACTAATTGCCGAAACGTCAGTGAGGTTTACCATTGATACCCGAAAAGTGTTTGGTTTTCGTTTTCTTGTCTGTGTATTCCGCGAAAACTGCCGTTAAAAGCGTTGGATTTATATCATGGGGGGGGGGGCGACCTCCCCAATTGAACCCTCCCTCCGTGGATGCACTCCTCCTGGTGCTAATTGTGCGTTTTTTCCGCGGCCCTTTGACGAAATTCGCGTATTTTTTTCGCGATTTTTTGATGAAATTCGCATTTTCTTAAGATCTGTTGGCGAAATTAGCGTTTTTTGCACGATTCTTTCGCGAAATTAGCATTTTTCCGCAATTGTTTGGCGAAATTAGTGTTTTTTCCGCAATTGTTTGGCGAAATTCGCGTTTTTTTCAGCGATCCTTTGACGAAATTCGCGTTTTTTTCTGCGACCCTTTGGCGAAATTCGCGTTTTTTCCGCGCTTCTTTGACCAAATTCGCGTTTTTGCGCGATCCTTTGACCTGCGAACGATTGATGAAATCGATTTTTTTCGGCAACCATTTGTCGCACTTCGCGATAATCTTTGGATTTATATTTTTTGATCCAAGGGGGAGGGGGGCGATTCGCGCCTGTGAAGAGGTATAAACACCACTTAGATGACACATTTTGACTTTCAAGGATGTTAAGGCCCTTCAAATTTCTGAAGCGGATCCTTTTTCAGAGATTACCATCTTTCAGAAATCTGATATTAAAAAATGGATGTGATTGTTATGTTTTTCAGCTACGGTAATTGGTTCTTATGTATTTTTTAGTGCTGAATCCAAAAATGACCTTCATTTTTTACCATACCATCACGTCAGGATTTTTCACAAATCGCAAATTTTTAAATAGTCGAAATATTGCGAAAATCTGCTACTATAAAATAGACGTAACTTTTTTTCATAATAACTTATTCATTTTTTTGCTTATACTATGGATTTTTACAGTTAAACATGTAAAATATTGTGTATTTAAAATCCTTATAATTTTATTCCATGCGTGGAAGTTTCTTTGAACCGCTCATGCTCTGCTTCGCGCTTCTCTTTTAATCTCCTCTATGGGGTTCATCTCGGTATCCTCTTTTATTTTGGCGATTGATAAAGCTGGGAAAATTGTGGCAGATGTATTTAAATCATTTACCTTCTTTTGTTAATGCTTTGACAAATTGCTTCGAGAGATTTTCGCTATTTTTAGCCCCCGGTACGGTATGCTATTTATTTCTCCCAGCTTATTTTGTGACATCTCCAAAAAATAACGTTACCTTACAGAAGCCAGCCGTGAAACAAAGCAGTACGATTAAATACTCTGTAGCAATTTTTTTAACTTCTAAGCATCGCACATTTTCAATGTTTATACCGTCGTATTCGGAAAAAAGTACTTTTTAATGCAATTTGTTTGAAAACTGCATCTCCATTTATTTTTGAAATATTAATTTTTTTTTTGTAATTTTTAGAGCCATTTGCTTAATATTGGCAACGGAAGAGCTCCATTTCTGTAGAAAGTGAAAGAAAAATAGCAATTATATCTTTTTGTTGCCATTTTCCCATAAAAACTGGAGAAAAAAAAGTTAAAATACGTGCTATCTTCAAAAAATATGAATGAAAAATTTCTGATAAAACAGGGAGCTATTAGAAGCTAAATTTCATTTTAAATATCTATAATAATAATACAAACAAATGAAGGCTTGTGAATCTTTAGATGGCCGATTTTTTGCCGAGTTTCTTGAATGACGAAATCTCTTTTTTTTTTTTGTGTGTGTGTGTGTATTATCCAGCGATAGTGACGTCTTAACCGTACTTTACTGTAGATGTTCTTTAACACTGGATCGCAAATGATGAATTTTTCAGCGGATGTGGATGGCGTCACTTTATGTAAAATAAAATCGCATGTTATAAGTCTTAAAACCGCACTACAGTAGAGCCCCGATTATCGGAGTTTCCGCTTTCACCGAGTTATTTTCTTCTGATGGACTGATGGCTTCCATTTTTTTTTCAAAAAAAAATTATGCCCCCCCCCCCCCCATTTTGACCAGAAAATCAGAGTTCTAACTTTTTACGACTGCTCTTTCATCTTCACCTAACACTTCATTTATAACGACTGTCTCATAATAATGGAAGCCATCAGTCCATCAGAAGAAAATGATTCATTCCAAAGGTATTAGTTCGATTAACTCGGATAATCGGGACTCTACTGAATATATTTATATACATATATTTTTTTGTCATCGGGGGCGACACTAAATTCTGACAAGCAGAATTGCTGTTTTCTAGTTTTACTTTTTAACTTTGAAATTTACGATTTGCGAAAATCGTAACGTGATGGTTAAAAATGAAGGTCATTTTCGTATCCAGTGCTAAAAAATACATCAAAATCCATTACCAAAAATTAAAAAACACAATCATCGCAGGCTTGTGTTATTAATGTTGTTTACTATAACTAAAAGAACAAAAAATAAGATAAATAATTACCATAGTACAAGAGTAAAAAGAAAAAGAAAAAAAAAAGACATTTAATAAATAAATTCTGTTATAACGTTTTTAATTTTACGACCTAATAAGTAACAATAAACCATATTTTGAGAGGGCGGGATTATATAATAAGAGTGTTGGATAACCGAGTGTTTCGGTTAATCGGACGTCGGATAATCAAAAGTCTGTAATATTTTCAAATCGCATTAATTATTTCATATTCATTTAAAAATTAACTGCAAGGAATGATTTGAGCAACAGAAATTATGACTACGTTGATTATATGTCACTCGGGATCGCCCCCCGCAAAACGATTCTCTGGATCCGCCCCTGGTGCCAGGCACGTAAGACAATTTCTCTGTCACGCGAAAAAATAAATTTTATAATCATTATTCAGAAAACACATTCTTTTTTTTCTATTATAATCAATAACATTTTGTTCCACACGAGTAGACTATCATGAAAAATGCAACTAATTTTACATGATTAACACATCAAAAGAATTTTCTTTTCCTGTTATGTTATGCAGAGTTTTTAACGTGTATTTTGCCTTTGTATACGAATTTATGAAGTTGCCTTTTTCAGACTAATTTTGTTAGATAGTCACTGCAATAAGATGGCAAATGGATCCAATTTCTATGCACAATTTATAAAAGCATCAAAATATGAATCAGTTATAAAGAATTCTCCATCGAACTCTCCATTGAACATCAGCAAAAACCTTATCAATAAATTATTGATACATTGCTTCATGCAACTTGGATAATTATAACCAGATGTTACATTAATAATAAAGTAAAAATTTACTAAATTAAAATTTTTCATTTTTATTTCCTCGTTAGAGTACGTACTACATAATCATATTTACGAATTAAAATTTCGTTAGTTTAACAGATTATTCCAAAATACAGAGAAATAGCATTTACGTTTTTAATATTTTTTAATTATTAATGTGCGAAAGCAACTGATTTTTTAACTAGAATTTTGTATAAACATCGCACACTGCAAAATTATTTTATGTCAAATATAGGCACGTTACGTTGTTGATAGATATTGTTTGTGGGCACGCGCACGTAAAATCGTTCGCCGATCCTGGTCTAAGCGGTCTTCTTGTTCCTGCTAAGTGCTCTTAACATGTCTTCTGTTACAGTACACACAGTAGCTTTAGCAGCGGATATTTGAAGTTCACGAGTTGATCGAGTAGGACTCCGCTAAAATGATTGCCGAACGCGTTCAACAATTGCTTCACTCACACTAGACTTGCCACTTCTGGGCAGATCAGCAACGCTGCCTCTTTCTTTAAACCTGCCATACCATCGCTTTATTGATTTTGCATCATTAGGGTTGCATCCATAACAACATCGAAATGTTCGCAGAACATTAATGGATGATTTCGTTTCGTGAAACCATTTAATGGGCGCCATTTCGGCCGAAAATATCTTCCTTACAAAGTCTTCCTTCCCTGAGTCGCTCCATTGGAGCAATCGCGCCATTTATTGCACAAAAAACTTCTTAAAGTGACCTATCCAATGATACAACAAGTTACATTATTATACAAACGGTTAATTTGTAATGAATTATTATAATCAGAGCAAGACTTTTGATTAACCTTGTATTTCTTCACGAAATAAAAGGGGAAATATTAAAATACTACTGACTTTATAGTCGAAATGGATAATCTAATATTGAATTGAAATGCCACTTAAATAAAATGCAATTGAACTCAGTTAATACGAGTAGTCGGGTAATTATAAATGTCCTCGGATTATCCGTTACTCTTAATACCCGTAAAAAAATAAAAAATATAAAACCACATACATAATTAAACTTATTACTACTATTAATTGCCCTAATTATCTCAATGCTAAAATTAACTTTTAATATCATAAAGTTAAGGTGCAATACTGTCTTACCTTTGAGAGTGTCATTTTCTTTGCACAAGTCTTCTGTTTGGACAAAATCACAGTACTAAAATCAAAACCTCTAAAGAACGTATTAATTCCACAGTACATGAACAATGTACAACTGATTTTTTCCGTTTTTTGGAGAAAAACTCGGATTTTCATTTCTAACCATTCTGTGGTCATCAAACAAAAAAGAGGAGTCTCAATATTAGAAAGAGAAAGAGATGGACATGCCTACGATGTTTACTGGTGACATTTGACCTCTAGACATTCGATGAAAGTCATAAAACATGAAGCGGGCAGCCTAGCCACAAGAAAAGGGCAGCCGTAAAAAAAGCAATCTCTTTGAAGCTTTATATTGCTTAGTTACAAATATTAAAAAAGGAGCGGCATCTGAAACATTCTTATTTGTTTCCATTCTTTCAAGATCTCGTGGTTTTCTTCGAACCTTATATATCCTTGCGTAAATACGAGTTAGGTTCCCTTAGAAAGAATAACTACAAAAGCTACTAGCAAAATAACTACATTCGTTAGATTTCAGACAATGATGTATTCGTTAAGCTTCAGTAATTATATTTGGATAGCTACTATAGACATTATTAACACAAAAGAAATTTTTTTCTCAAAATTCATTAAAAAAATCGGACAAGTGATGAACCCTTATAAATGATGGCAGCTGCCATCGGTATACATTAGCCCAGGAATAATAATTTTGTTAAATAATTCTGTTTCAAATGAAGATTTAATAGCTAATTAAAGTTTGTTGGATATAAGGTATAATGAAACGGCAATTTTCAATTCCGATCGGAAAGACGGTATTGGCTTCCAATTGAATTAAAAATCAAATTAACAATGATAGTGTATTATTTTAATTACATCTCTATATGTGTAAATTAGTATTAACTGTTGCATCAGAAAAATTGAATTTAGCTTTAACAGTGCAATTAAAGCAATTGGCTAAAGTTTGTTGGTAGTTAAATGGTGCAACTTGGGAGAATAGCATCCATGAACCTAAATATTTTGTGGAAAACCTCGCTTATTAAGAGGCTTCGAGTTATTAAAATCTGTATCCCCTGTCGTGTTTCAACATAGATAGATTTATTTTCAATTCTGTAAATTTATCGGAAAGGTAAAAAAATCTCTAATTATCTGTTTTAAATTTGATTAAAATATTTTTTCTTGGAACATTCATTTAAAACTAATTTATTTGTAATATTCATATTTTCCTATATGCATTATTAAGGCCAAACATGTCCGTCCGTAATGCTGACGTCATTTTGACGTTGGGAAAACACCGGACAATTAAATCTCGCATTTACTGCAATTTTTTTAAACCCATAAACATCGTACATTTTCAGTTTTTTCACTCTCGTATAGAGGGAAAATATACTTTCAAATGAAATCTGTTTCAAAACTGTATAGAGATTTACTCATTTTGTATTGTTTTAAAAATTGTTTTCAGCATTTTTTTCTGTCTCGTGCAGATGATTACGAAAAATTAATCCGTTTGCCCTTAAAACAATATAGGATAGACCGGGGCTAGTTGGCCATAGGGGCATGTTGGCCCAGTCGCAATATTTTTTAAACTAGATAGTTTAGGTAACATTGTCACTCCAGCCAAGTATGCGTTTCTTCGCTTTCCTCCTCCAACATAAGCACCACTGAAGTCGGAGCGTCCGTTAAAGAATTATTGAGAATTTTCAAAATTTTGCAAAGGTGACTAAATTTCCTCTCTTATAAATAATCGTTTTTTATTTATTTGTAAATTACATTTTAGATTTTGATATATAATAATTCAGAAAAATA
Organism: Maratus speciosus; assembly: GCA_963932465.1. Taxonomy (NCBI): domain Eukaryota; kingdom Metazoa; phylum Arthropoda; class Arachnida; order Araneae; family Salticidae; genus Maratus; species Maratus speciosus. The sequence goes on along the minus strand of OZ010789.1, from coordinate 130,196,378 downwards.
ATTGTTCGTAGTTATTGTAGGGCATGTTTTTTTATTCAAATACTTTCAGAATAATTCGTTACAGTCATGAAAAACAAAAATGGCGATACGGGGTTAGTGGGCCCATTTGGCACGGGGCATGTTGGCCCGCAACGGATTAAGGGAAATGTGTTTTTTTTTCTTATACAACCTCCCTGCCCCCCCCCCCCCTAACACACACACACTTTTTTTGTTTTTAATTTCTTTTTGCTGTAAGAATTGCTCCTATCAAAAGCTTGTCAATACAAAAATTGTGTATAATATTAAGAGGATTTATGATAAACTTAAGTGAATTTGATATCTTGTGAATTGACAAAATTTATTATTTTAATTTAGGAGGCTATATTGTGTTTTCGTTCGAAAGAAATAAAAATTAAGATTTGGTAAAATTTTGATCATTCCTTAAACTTTTACACTATCAGAACATTAAAAAGTGACGTGAGCCAACTTACCCCGCAATCGGGGCAGGTTGGCCCAAGCAACTTGGTGTCAATTTGAGCTTCTAATCTAATACTTATAGTTAATATTTTCAAACTTTACTATTGTGACTTTTTCCTGAAAGTACACTGATAGTGGTAACATAAAAAGAAATTTAAAATGTCGAATTGTATTTTTTTTTTAAATTATTAGAAGAAAAGGCGGGCCAACTAGCACCGGTCTACCCTAAATAGTTCAGCACTTGATCCGGCTGATATTCCATAATGAAATTAATATTTCATCAATAAATAAATAAAATATCAAAATATAAATAAAACACAAATTTAAGATATTTAATCGAACTACGCGTTTAAATCCCTGAAATTATCAGACTATAAGAGACTTTTGTAGATAGAGAAATCTTTGACAAATTTATCCGGCTATTAACTCCTGGCACAAGGCTAATATGAAAGTGTCGCTTTTAATAAATATCAAAACTTCATTTGAATACGTAATTGATATTTTTTAATATAAAAATACTTTTTGGTGTTGTGAGTGTGCAATCTAAAAAAATCTACATATTCAATGAAAAAGTCTATTAGAATTTTCAACTAAAAAAAAATAAATAAATAAATCACTTATATTTTGTTACCCGGGAAGCCATTTTTGAATTTTCTAGTACAAATGAAAATACTTATTCGAATGTTTGTGACGTAAAAATTGTTGCATCGATATTGTAAAGTAATTACGCTTGGCGAGGGTATCTTATTCCGATTAATCGTGAAAAATAAATGGTTAATGTGATAGTGACAGTTATTTACATTTAAATGAAACATTTGACCACAAAATCAATTTTTAACTATATGGGGCATTCTCACAACCTTTTGACTTTCATGTCCCTGAATAATAATTTTTATTTTAATACACTTTTTTGTGTGTTTTTTTTATTTCATATACTGGGGAACATCCCGTTGCATGATTGCATAACAATATTAACGAGATAAATAACTTTTGGACGATGCTGGGGGTCCAAATACCAGGAAATGCTGATTTTTAAGTTTGGAACTGTCCGTATAAAATTGTTTCAATACAAGTAATTTGACGTAATTTTTTTCCGAAACTGGGACTGTTGTTTTATATAAAGATGTAGCAAAAAATTAACCTGATCACATTTTTAGGGTTGTTATTATTTTTTTAACTCTGTTCCTCGGTTTTAGATTCCTTACAGTCCCTCTTGCTAAACTTATACAGAAAATCACTTCAGATGCAGTCAGAGAATTTTTTTCAAGTGTTTTCTCATGCAAAAATACGCTAGAGAAAGAATGTCTAAAAATCTTTGACAGGAAATTTACTGCAGAATTGAAATCAGCATTTCAATATCAATTTCAAGATCGTGGCTTTATTGATAGTCTTACCGGCCCCAAGGTTTATTCCTGCACTTTTAGAGGTAAATTAAAAGAAATTTAATTTAATCCAATGTTAACAACTGTTTGTAAAAGTCAATGAACATTGTGGCTATCACTTAGTCTTAACATGATTTGCCTAAAGTAGGTGGTAAATTTCCTTACTGTCCCTTTTTTTCCCATTTCGTCCCTTTTTTCCTATACCGTTCCATTTTTTTTTACCTTACCGCCCCGTCTTTAATACCCCTTTAAGACAATGTTATACCAAAATTTTATACTAAAAATACTACATTGTTATTATTTCTTATTTGAATGCCCTGTGGACGACACTATACAAATTCATTATAAGTAAAAATTTCGAAGAAAATAAAAAGTCTGAATGGTAAAATGGTAAGGAAAATTAAACTCGCAAAGTTTAATTTTTCATAATATAAGTTTAATATAAACCTCAGTTAAATAAAAAAAAATTTTGTTGCTGACCATTTTTTCTTTATTTTGAATCATTAAGGGTGTATTCCAATCCAAACTGCTTATTTTCTGATTCATTTTTTAATTCATTTTTGCTCTCAAATACATCAGACGGGAAAATTCTCTTATTTAGAAACTACATAAGGTGCCGTGCTTCTCGATTTTTTGATAAATGCAGAAAATATTGTAAAAAATGCTGTCAAAGTGGGCGTTTTGAACCGAATTTTTCGAAGCGGGAGATCTGGGGATGAAAAAAAGGGTCATACTGAGAAAATAATTGTTTAAAAATCAAATTCTAATGAATTGAGTAAAAAATTACATCACACGGCCTCTTATACATCTCTTCCAAAATCACCTCAGCAAGTTTCATGTTTTTACTTTTAAAAATGAGTCTGAAAATGTCTCAGAAAATTTCGAGCTGTTGAGGGTGGAAAAATATTTTTTCGAATACACCCTTAAGGCATTCGTCTATCAGATTAAAATGTTATTTTAGCAAGTTTAATTTCACCAGATTTTTTCCCCAAAAGTCAAAAGATTGTGAGAATGCCCCATATCCCCAATAACTCGGAAAATTCGTAATGTTTCGTCATTTTTAAACTACAGAGGTACTACGTAGCTGCACGTGAATATAGCGGCATCCGGCGATAAAATATGCAAGCGATAGTAATAAAAACCTCCTTTAAAATTCATGCCTATTAATATTCAGTTTGAATATTTTCTAATTCTTTTTTTTTTCATTTATTTCAATTTTAACCCTTAAATGCATAGTGTAATTCAAGAGTTACGTAATCTTTTTTTGCAATTTGGCGCTTTCTATTGGTCGTTTGCTGAACTATTGTGTGTTAATTATGTGTGATAACATTCATTTAAGGTCGTGTAGTCTGTTTTCGTTCTAATTTGTTATCACGGGGAGGTTATAACATGTTTTGTTCATACTGCTTGCAATGCGCTCGACTGGCGTTTTTTCTCTATCTTTATATAGCCATTATTAATCCTGCAAAGTATTAAAAGCATTATAAAAATATTTATATCATTGAATAGTTGTCATTGTGCATGTGCAGTGTAAACACTTTAAAGTGAATATATAATTTAAAATTATAATTTTTTGAGTACTTTTTGTTATGTAACTCAAATTGACATGATGGCATAATGTCCAACAGATAAATAAACTTTTCCACTATTCTTCTAGGGAATAATTACCAAAAATAGACTCAAATATGTTTTTCCGAACAAAATTTAAAAAAAAAACATGCATTAAAATGTTAAACTGTGTAGTCATTTTTGGACACCCTGTATATTTCAATATTTGTGCTTATATTCTATGAACAACTTAGTAACTGTGTACTACATATCTCATAATCTTTCCTGTTATTCCAAAGCGTTATTGATTTCACGTTACCAATTTTTCATCCCAAATGATTAATCATGTAAGTGTACGATATTCGAACCTACGATCGTTAAAACAGACACGTTAACTGACATCCTTTTTGTTTACTGATCACTGCTGATAAACAAGAGCTAATGGTTTAATCCATGAATTACAGCAATCAGCTAATTTCTCTGATAATTGTTTCTAAAGAATGTTTTGTCTTTAAGTTGTTGTATGGTAAAATTATTTGTGCTTTTCCTTTTTTTTTAATTATTTTTAAGGATCGGACCGAAACCGAATTTCGGTAATCTTCCTATTATCGGCCGAAAACGAAAACGTCAAAAAATTTAAGTAATTAATACATACATAAATATACATAATTATTAATTAATTATACGTGTTTATTAAATATACTTAATTATTAATAAATTGTACGTATGGGCCAAGTTGGCTCTGTGTGCATCTGACCAAAACGTTTTATTTTCTTATAAAATAAAATGTAATTAATTCCTCAATGGAACAGAATGATTTTCTAATTACACAAATTTCATCGATAAAAACTGTTTTAGTTATACATACCTCGATTTATCTTTTATAGTGGTTTTTGTAAAGGATCATCTGTTGTGCTAGAACTTTCTCAAAAACCATTCGAAACACTTCTGCGGTTTCTAACTAAAATTTTTCTATTACTGTTAAGTCGGCAGCTTTTAACCAGCACATGAAAAGAGTCTTCAAAGTTTAATCATATATGCATTGTTTGCTTTATAATTTGCACTCACGTCTTGAGCCAGTCATGGCTGATAATTATAAACAGTGAAGTTCATAGCAATAAATAATGAGTGTATCATTTGAGCCGATACAGCTTAAATCAATAAGTAATGCTGGAAATTTTCGAAATAAGAAACGAATACAGATAGTTTCAGTCCAACCAAATTTTCGGCAGCATTTTCGCCGAAAACAAATTTTCGACGAAACTCAAATTTTGGGCCGAAAACGAAAACTAAACCTAATTCCTGGTCGATCGATCTTTATATATATATATATATATATATATATATATATATAGGATGTATCTGAAATGCTTCAACAAACTTAGGGGGATGATAGTACTCATCGAGACGAACAAAAAATGCTATGGAACATGGGGTCGCAAATGACGTTTAAAGGGTAAAAATCGCAAAACTATTGAAATATCGAAATGTCGCATGCTGCTTTTCTGCAGAACTGGCTAGTAGCACGAAGCTGGTTTTCCTTTCACTTTGTGCATACCCGGTCAGAAAGAAATAACAAAAGCTTGGAAGAAAGCCAAACAAATCTGTGAGCAGGAATCCATGTATGCAGGACACTCGAAGTGTTCGAGCGTGTCCGCCAGTCGTTCCTCCGTAGATGTACTCTCTGTGTAAATATGTCCGCGGTCGACACTTTGAGCAATTGTTGTAAAATATTTGTTTTCTCTGGACATCACGAGCTGTGTTGTACCTATTCTATGCAATAAATAATTTTCTGGAGTATTTCTTTCTTGTTTCAGTTTGTCCATTTCCAGACGCATTTTCTCGATTTTCATCATTTAAACGTCATTTGCGACCCCATGTTCCATTGCATTTTTTTTTTGTTCCTCTTCATGAGTACTATCGTCCCTCTAAGTTTGTTGAAGCATTTCAGATACACCCTGTATATATATAAAAATGATCTCTTGAGATCTGAAGTTAAAATAGCTCTAAAAATGCACATTCAATGCTTCTGCACAAGTAAAAGGACCTATAGATGACAGAATGATCCTTTTTTCTGAAATTGATACTTTAAGGGGCTTGTAATTTAGGTTCACAAATAATGGATCTAAAATGACCAACTCCCTTAAAATATCAATTTAATTATCAATAACCTAAATTCAAAAAACAATCAATAACAAATTTAAACGCTTTAAACAAGTGAATGATCTACAGTCCCTCAAAATGTTTTATTGTAAAGAATTTAAGTTAAATAATTATAAAAATTTCTTACATTGTTGATCACACTGTCTTGAAGGCATCTTGTAAACTCAGATGAAAATAATATTTATTTTGTGCGGAAATAAGCATCAATGATGCCGTCTATTGGTTTTGTTAAAAAGACAAAATATCCAGCTATGTAGAAGTAAAATAAATATGAAAAAAAAATTCTAACAGTTTTGTTTTTATGGGAGAAATAATAGAGGTCCACACTTGTGTACCTGACATCTGGAAACGTTAAATAGGGATTTGATTTTATAACTAAAAATGATTTTAATAAATTTAATGAATCTCCCAACTTTACAGGTTATTAAAAGAAAATAAAAAGAAGTACAATCTTGTTGTTCATCGAAAATCAGAAATAACAGTTGAAAGTTTAAATTCAATACAGTTATAAGTATTCAATGGGAGTCCTTTGAGAAACACGAACGATATCGAGGCGGTACGATAATCCTTCCCACACTTTTCTCAGCATAATTTTTTGTTGGGCCTCATCAAAGATCAGGTGTTTTTTCCACCGCTTCCAACAGACATTGACAAACTTATGGCACGCATATCTGCAGCCATTCAAAGAGTCACACCGGACATTGATTAACATACAAGACCGAACACTTCCATAGAGCGTAATTGTAATACTATTGCGGTCGCAGCGCCTTTAGTGACATTAGGGAAGAAACTCCCCATCCTATATTTTTGTTATTGAGCGTCTACCTTATTGTAATCTTTCTTTTTTTTAATGTTGCATGTTTACGTATTCAAAAGAATGTTACACCGATACATGAACATAGAATAGATATTCTATTCTGTATGTTTAATATCTATTCTATGTTCATTCACGAATATATATTTTTCTTCTTCGTGCATGATGGGTGAACGATTTAAGTGGAACGGAAAACAAGCTAAAAATTTCCGTGTTGAATATTATACGTCAAGTAAATATGATATAACTGGATTTTAAGTTACATAAAGCGATGGCGCAATGTAAAAATATACGAAGTATTGCACTCTACAAGTCCTAGAAAATTTCATAAATATTCCCATTTGGTAGAAAAAATTTTATAGCCGATGTTTTATTAATTTATGAAGTTTAACGTATTAAACAATCGTTACAATAACCTTTTAGAATTTACGCATTTTCACTTTCTCACAGATAAAATAAGAAGATTGTTTTTAATGTAAATAACGTACAATCAACGTATTTCTTCAACATAGGTAAATTTCAGAGGCTTGTTAATTCTTCCCCCTTGTCCGTAGTGACGCTAGTACTGTTTCCATTACAGATTTTGCCGTAAATATCCCATCTTGTATGTTAATCTATGCACTGGACATGCTGAAAAAAGGTGTAGGATGAATTATCAAACCGCTTCGATATCGTTCGTGTTTCTGGAGGGGATCGCATTGAACACTTTTAACTGTGTTGAATTTAAACTTCCAACTGTTATTTTTTATGTCCGATGAACAACAAATATTGTACTTTTTTTGTTTTCTTTAATAACCCTGTAAAGTTGTGATATTCGTTTATGTATACCCTGAACTATAGTACAAATATACATTTACAAAAATTATATGCAATATATTATAATATATTTAACTTTGTGTTTTAATGCTAAATCAAAGTTATATTTCAAACATTGTACACCTAATGATTGCAACAACATTTTTTGGAATGCTCTGTCAGAGCATTTACTACTTTTATCCAGAATCGAATTACCAAATATGTAGTAAATGACAACAAACCTTGACAACAACAAATAGGAGTCTGGAATCAACTAATTATCTTAAGTAAAGAACTATATAACAGAAACTATTTTCAAAGAGTTTGATATATGTATAGTGCAGTCAAATTAGGTTTTTTTCTGAACATAATTACGAAAGTTTTGAAACTTGGTAATATTGTTTGAAAGGCTCTACTAATAAACATACTAAAAGTCCGGATGAATGGGGGGTGAGCGCGAGGGGGGGGGGGGGCAAAAGAAGGTACCTTTTTTTCGGTTTTTTGTTAATATCTCGTAATCTATAAGTCCTATATAAAAACTGCTAATACAAAAAATAAAGATAATTAAATTCTCTACAAAAAAGAGGTTATAAATATTTTTCTCTACAGGCCATAGTTAACGAGATAATCGTATTCGAAAATGAAGAAGTTTGCCTAACGTCACACCGGTGCCAGAGAGTGGGTCAATGGAACTTACATTGCATCTACTTAACTTAAATTTAAACAAGTGTTAATAAATGTTTTAATCAGGTGAATGGAAGCCTGAACAATAACTTCAACAAATGACATTTTTCTTAACTATAGATTATGTTATATAGATTATATGTTTACTTTTAGTATATTTGTTAGTAGAGCCTTTCAAACAATATTACCAAGTTTCAAAACTTTCGTAATTATGTCCAGAAAAAAAACCTAATTTGACTGCACTATACATATATCAAACCCTTTGAAAATAGTTTCTGTTATATAGTTCTTTAGTTAAGATAATTAGTTGATTCCAGACTCCTATTTGTTGTTGTCAAGGTTTGTTGTCATTTACTACATATTTGGTAATTCGATTCTGGATAAAAGTAGTAAATGCTCTGACAGAGCATTCGAAAAATGTTGTTACAATCATTAGGTGTACAATGGTTGAAATATAACTTTGATTTATCATTAAAACACAAAGTTAAATATCCGTAATCGGGTTTGAAGTCATTTTAAAAAACGTGGTTTAACGCCAATTTAATTTCCTTCTGTAACTTTTGTTTGGCATACTTTTTTACATAGATTATAGACATGTTGAGCCTTCAATCCGTAATGACCGAAGAGGAATACAAGTTTGTTCGACAGAGCTATTTCACGATTCGACGCAGTGACACGTTTTGGACAGAAGTTTGGTCTGTCATAAGCATTGAGTAAACACCAATGCTATCTATGAAATGCTCTGGAGGGCTCACACATGGACGAGGAATAAGTGACAGAGTTTTGAGTAAATGGGTTCTGGGCACCACAGCTACCTTTCATATTTGTACCGCTCTGGAAGAATTCTGTGGTTTAATTCTTTCTTCTTGTAAACACCATACGGATTTTTGCGAAGCTCGGATGAATAGAGATGCTGCGGTTATCTTCAAACTCTCAACTTGGTTTGAAAATCACCAGCCCTTTCCTCAGATAGATATAATTATATCAATATTTTCTGGGGTTATTAGAGATGAAACTATCACCTGCTTCAAAACCTTGGAAATCGGAAGTAAAAAGATGATTCAGGTGTCTAGCAAATGTTATTCAGATGTGAAACTAACTCGGAAAGGTATAGCACAATCACTCAACCGTATGCACAATTCAGTAAAACTTCATGATACTACTAAAACTGTGGATCCTCTAGTTATATTCCAACGGATTTCCTTGTGCAAACGTAGTAATAATGATTTAGAAAATTACCTACAATATGAATTGGCTTCTTATTCGCTCTCGCTTTTCAATGATTGCGGAATGTGCAAGGCAAAGAAAAGTGCTTTGTGTCAAATATTTGAAGAATCAGATGAGATAATAGACCAACAACAAACATAGTTGTGGATGGTGGCTTCCTGTTACATGAGGTGGTGTGGAAGAAGGGATCAACAATACAGGATATTTGCAACACCTAAATAAAGTACATTAAGAAACATTATTATGGAAAGGGACGCAGAATTGTTTTCGATGAATACGCTGACCTTGTAAACAGTACCAAAGTAGCTGAATGAAGTAGAAGGTGTTCAGTTAAAAGGTCAGTTGACATACATTATGAAGCACATATTGTCATCAGTGTTCCCCAAAATCAGTTTCTCTCAAATAAGAATAATACAATGTTGATTCTCATTCTATCCTCTAATTTAAATGACAAAGGAGTCTCATGTCAGCAAAGTCCTAATTATGCTCTGACTGTTGAGATTGCTATTGATGCACTGAGTGAAAGTGACAACCTTACTGTTGTTGGACAGGATGTGAATATACTTGTTTTCACAGCCCTAACCTCTTCAGATAAAAATATATGCTTACAGATACAGCTGTGGTAGGGAAATGAACTGTCTCCAGAGATTTGGGTTTGGAAACAGATAAAAAATAAATTGCAGGTTAAATGAGCTTGAATAGACATAAATAACTATAATATGAAGTATTATATCATTTCGATAATTAGTAAACTAATTAAAAAGTGTTCTAATAATAGGACACCAGGGCTTAAATTACGTAAAATGAGCAATTTTATTTTCGGTGCACATTTACAATTATGTAAGATATAAAGGACATGAGAATAAATAAAATGTGTTTATTTCATATGAAATCCTTTAAAACATTTGCTCTGTGCGTGAAAACATAAAAATACTGATATTTTTCACAAAAACAGGTACTTTTATATGTACAACAACCTTCCATTTTGCATCTCTGTTGCTTTTCACTCCTTTCAATCATATGGTTCATTCCATCAAATCTAATATCTTTAGAAAGCCTAACAGCAGTATTCATTTTGTTCTTTGGAAAAACAGAGCTTCTTGATGACGGCCTTCCACGTTTGATACGGATTAGCGACTAGTTTTTGAGTGATAGAGCTTCTGCTATTTCAAATGTGAAATTCAATAAATCCATTGATTTTGCAAAGGAACTTCCAAGCATTTTGCATTATTTTTATACTCTAACCAAGAACTTATAATGGCCATACTAAAATAATGAGATATTACTCGAAGTGTCTATATTTTACACTTTATAGCAGTTCAATACAATGACGGTAAGAAATCATGCTTACCGACTTCCCCGCATGATTTTATTGTACAACTTCACAACTTCTGGCCTATATACATAAATATGTGGAATCTTTTTTGCTCTATCTTTTAACAATATCATTCGCACTATCTGACAGAAATGTAGATGCTAGTGTCACAACTTTATTGTAATATCACTTTACAACAACGATTTTACCCTATTTGCTGGCACAAGTGTCACAAGTTCCGCGTCCATATTTTTTTTAATTCGGCATCACTGTTTAATGAACAGTTTGTCAGCCTATTTATGCACACAAAACTGGCAGCAATAAAATCAGGACGCTGGTGCTATAAAAGCATCGTATGTCACTTAAAGAGAGTTGTCTCAATATATCTCGCTTATCTTTTAAGTCCGTTCATAAAGATATGATCAATATTTTGCATTTGAAACGCATCGCCACACGACTGATTTCGAAAGAGCTCAATTTTCTCTTATTGTTCTGCAAGAGTTTTTAGCCAAAAATGCAACTAATATCATCAACCAAGGATCAAACACACTTGGTATGGGCTCGAGTGACATTTTTCTGTTCACGAAGCTAAAATTATCATTTTCAGGAAAATGTTTTGAGTCAATTGAGGCCATAAGAGAAAATTCGCAGAAGGAACTAAAAGCCATAAAACCAATTTACCTATATAAAGAGTACGGAAGATCGGGACGTGTGCTGGCGTAGTTGCGTTGAACTCAGCAGGGCCTACTTTGAAGATGGCAAAATAAATTTTGATGAAAAAAATATTTTTTTGTGCGTTTTATATACTAATTCTGGGTACTTTTTACACACACTTTGTTAGCCCTAAGGCCTCATGTCCTAATACTAGAACAAATGTTTGATTCTTAGTTATAATGTGATTTATCATTATTTTCTAAGTTAGATCACTAATTTAGGTAGAAAAAGCCTTAATTTATAAAATATAATTAACAAAACGTCAGTAAATTATTATTAGTATTTTTATTGAAAAGGTTAAAAATGTGTACTTACGTTTTACCCTTAAACTGGTAGAAGCCGACATTTTACTGCTTACTGAGGCATGTTCTGCCATGTGTGATCACAAATGTGATTAAATTGTTAATCTGCAATATATTATTAGTAGGACACTGGGGTTTGAACCTAAAATTCTTAAAAACGAATAATTTAGAGCAATGTAAAGATGTGTTCTAATAATAGGACGCCAGGGCCGAAGGGGTTAACGAAACTTAGATTAAGTAAGTGCAATGTAAGTACCGTTCACTCGCTCTCTGGTACTGGTGTGACTTTTGGTAAACTTCTGCATTTTCGAATGCGATTATCTCGTTAACTATGGCCTGTAGAGAAAAATGTCTATTACCTTTTTTGTAGAGAATTTAACTGTCTTTATTTTTTGTATTAGCAATTTTTCAATAGGACTTATAGATTACGAGATATTAATATAAAACCGAAAAAAGGTACCTTCTTTTGCCTTCCCCCCTCGCGCTCACCCCCCATCCATCAGGACATTCATTATTAGACTCTCCCAAACAATATTACCAAGTTTCAAAAATTTCGTAATTATGTTCCAAAATGGCCCAAAATCTGCCCGACTGGACTAGTAAGTATATATGCCCTTACTAATTCATTTCCTTGTTTTGTCTTCCGTTCGTCTTCTGAACTATAGCTACCAGCCCATCTAAAGAAAAAGACAGGCTACCGCACTACCTTTCGCAGTAGACCGCTAGAGTCACGTGATGTTCTTTTAGTGTGCTTGCATTCTTACATTCGAGAATCACGTGACTCAAACGGTCTGAAAAAAGAGACATGTGCATCGTACCGTGGCAGTCTGTCTTTTTTTTTAGCTTCCGTACGCATCGAGGCTAACGAGAAAGACAGGCTACTGCGGTGCATTCCACGTATCTTTTTTTACAGACCGCTGGAGTCACGTGATGCTCGAATGCTCCAATGAAGGTGTGCGGAAAGAGTATCACGTTACTCTAGCGGTCTGTAAAAAATACACGTGGGATGTACCACGGTAGCCTGTCTTTTTCGTTAGCCTCGGTACGCATACTGTGACGTAAGCAAGCGCCCCTGAAAGCTCTTGTGCTTCCATCTTTCGCGAAGACGGTAAGCTGTCTAGACGATCTCTACTAATTCAACACGGTTCTGCTATTTTCTGTTTGAATGGGAAATGTTATGTAATCACCTAATCAGTATTCACATAACACAAAATTAATCTCCGACTGACTTTAAATGTCATATAGATTTAGAAATTGTGTTAATTAAAGTTGTAAATTCTATCAAAATGTTTAAATACTATACCATATTTCACGTCGAAACAAAACCAGTAAATATATTAAGTACATTACAGATCAAATTCCACCCGGCGATCACTTTACATTGGGCTAGATTAGTCAACACCTGTGGATCTAAAATCACAGAGGTGGTAAATATATAAAGTATTTGGCAAACTGTTTTGCTCCCAGTGTATCTACTAGTGAATACATATTCCGTAGTGCTATTTGATCTGGGAACTTGAGTTCTCCATCAGGTTGGGTAACCATAAACTCGACCCGATCCGCGGTTCAGGACGGTTTCAGTTTTGGTCTTGGCTCTTTCGGATCGGGTTCGCGCTACCCGATTTTTCAAAAGAAATTTCTGAATATTTTTCAAGTGGAAAGAATATCTATTTGAGTTTTAGCGAGTGTATATTTGTTCATTTTTATGCACAAAATATATAACTGATATTGGAGATAAAATTGTATTAAAATATGGATTGGTTTTCTTTATCTTCGGATTCTGGTCGGTTTCGAGTTGACAATTTTTTTTGTCGGGTTCGGGTTGACTTTAAGCGGAATTTTCGGGTTCGATCGGGTACAGACTTATTCGTGCAAGACTCTGCTGTGAGTGGAGGTGTCAAAACTTAATATTTTCTTCCGAACCGTTCATTCTTACAGGAGCGTTAACAAAATAACTCACGGGACGTCATTCCATCTAAAGTAGTCACTATTTTCAATTTAATTTCTTAATCATTAGAACTAAATAAAAACTAAAAGGTACGCAAAAACACACCAGATAAAATCGTAATTTATTATATTTTTTAAAAATAATTTGTGTATATCTATTTAAGTAAAAGACGTTTCAGTAAAATGCATAATTTACAACGAGCGTGATTTATTTTTTCCGCTAAAAAAAATAGAAGAGAAAAGTTGCATGATTTGCATGAAGTCACGGTATATACTTTGTATCAAAAATATTTTTATTTTATTTACTTCTCAAAACAAAAATCCTAATTTTGTCTTTTCAAAAAATGCGCTTCTTCCACGTACCAAAAAAAAATCTAATATGCAAATCAACATCTTAGAATGTTAAAAATTCTTATAACTGAGTAAACTCTATTTATGTACCCGTGGAAAGTGAATTTTTTGTATTCTAAACACAGAACAAAGGCGCAGAAAATTCAAATTCTTCCTAATGTTCTTTTAATCATAAAATCGATGCCATTCGGTTAAAGAGAAAACCGACTTTAGCAAAACGTACAAAAGGTTTTGAAAGCAAACGATAACAAAATACCAAGTTTATGTCTCAATCTTCTCATGATTATTCCGAATGAAATGTTACGGTGGTCCTTTTGTGTTCTCTTTTATGCAACGTTTCATGAAATGCAATAGAATTATGTTTGTGACTTTTGGCAACACACCAATAAATTACGCATGCATTACTGTTAACGTTGAAAGAAAGACACCAAAGGCGAGAACAAAAGGAAAGAAATAAGCAGCTGACATGAATGAATTTTTATTAGCTTAAGGTGACGAGATTATGTATGTACTAATTTAGAAAGTATGATATTTGGTGGAATCTTAAAAGAGAGATAATGGGAACCTAAATGATTTAATTACACCTTCCATAATGTTAGATACAAAGAAATTGTGGTATGCATTTATCATTCTATCATCTGTTGATTTTTTCAGCCGATGATTTATGAGTTTAGCGTCAGACATTTTCTATTATAATTCTTTCATTTTTAGGTTCTTTGTTGGTTTCGATGATTGTTCAGATCAATGCATTTACTTATGGTGATATTTGATAGGGTTACAGTTGGTTACAATTCACAAAAAACTCATTTCAACTTAATTTATATGGATAAATTATGGCATACGGCTATCTTAACCCTAGAACTACCGGAAATTTTACTCAAGTTTTATAAAAACATTCTACACCAGAATTTTTACTTAAAACTATTTAATTTGTTTATTTAACTTATTATTGTCTGATTTATACGTTTAGTTTGTTTTGAAGAAATTTTCTGGTTTGAATAGATATTTTGAACATACATGTCGGGTCCATTGGACCCTTCTGGTAGACAGAGGGTTAAAGTAAAAGGCTGAAAAAGCTATATATTTTTAAAACGAGAGAGAAGTGCTGAACTTCTGTTTTCATAGTAAGTATTGCCAGGACAAGATGTTTTTGTGACTGAGAAAAATAGTTATCAAAATCACCGATGGATGGCGTAATCATACTAAAAAAATATAATAACGAAATTTGTGTACAAATGAATGAATTGTGTACTTTCATTGTGTTCATTAGAGAAGCTACCTGTAAAATTTAGCCATAGGAATAAATACTCGACTACTGATTATTTTATGCTAGACATATTGGCACAGTGGCGTAGCTACATATTCAGCGCCCTGGAGCAAGTAAAATTTGTGCGCCCTCTTGTCACTCGAAAAAGTTATGCGCAATTTTGTTTTGAAGTTTAAAATTTATATATTATTCTCATACTTTTATTTGAAAGTCAAAGTATTTTGTGAAATTTCGCAAACCTCTTCTTTTCTCAGCCAGACTGATTAGGCGCCAGTGATCCCAGGTCACGTGGTCTGACTAGAGAATTAATATTAAAAAACATTTTTTCTTTCTTGTTCCTTTTTTAGTTTAGTTGGTTTTGAGAATGTGAATCTTGAACGTAGCAGGTAATAAGCTGCGTATAAGTTTTTTATCGTGGTCTTCTATTAGAAGAAATGATGTTTAATTTTAAAAAAAAGGGGAAATTTATTTCCGAATATGAAATCATGTTTGACTTCTTTTTAGAAGAAATAGTTGCTGAAGTATTAATTGTTTTAAAAGCATTTCTCTTGTTTTTAGTTCAGTTTTAATGTGAATCTCGAACGCAACATTCTGGCTGTACAATTCTTGATCTTCCGCAAAGGGAGAAATGAATATTCTTGAATATATAAAAGAAATATTTGATTCCCAGTGAGGAATAATGCCTTTAACAAATATTATTCAAATGTTTTCGTTGTAAATATTGTACATATTAAAAGTGTAAATATACAAAGTTTTTAATTATCCTGTGCTTGACTTGGATTTATACTGAAAAACACCAGCGCCATTTTCAGTTGTGAAATATGTTTTATTATTTTAATGTGATTTTACATGAATCGTGAAGTTTTCAATTATGCTCTCCCAACCTTGGATTTAAATCGTGATAACGTGAAATTTCGTGGAACATATGAAGATTATTCTTCATATTTTAACAACGTATTAAATACAAATAATCAAAAATAAATAATGAATAATGAAATGAATTATAATTCTTTAAGTATAGAGTACCTACCGATATTTTCTAAATTGGGCCGGATTTCCATTTTAAATGTGCCTGTCATTGTTTGTCAAGCATTGCGCCGTCTTGTCATCAGTACAATCTGCCATCATTAATACCTGTTTTACTTTTCAAGTGTTTTGACGCATTGTAGAATACTAATAAAAAACACACTATTGTCAAGGTAATTCAATTTTTTTTTTTCTTTTCGATGAAACACGTTTTCTCTTTTTAGTACCAGAAAATACTAAAATTCCACAAAATTCAAAGTATAATAACTCGGTAAGTTTTGGTCGCACAAAAAGGAAACTTTTATTATTCTGCCTGTTAAAGTACGGAGGAGATTTTTCTAAATATAACACATAGAACCCCAGGAACGAATAAAAAGGTGAACTCGTAACTTTTCAAAAATAACTATTTTGACATAAAATACTTTTAAGAAGATGAAGAAAAACTTCGAAACTTTTTTGCTATTGGAACTATATTTCTACAAATAATGGATCAGAAAATTAGCCAATGAACAACGATAAAAGTTGACACCGGGGTTCTCGCGGGCTTTTGAATAATAGGAGCAATTTGGCTAATCGTTAGAGAAAAACTTGCCAACTCAAATAATAGTAAAAATAGATTTGTCGTGAAACACTAAGAATATCAAAACACAAGTAATGAATTACAACACAGAAAAGGTTTCGTCGTACAATAACATCCTTCAGAGTGTCGCCGAAAGAAAAAATATTTCTTGAACTTTGGCGATTTCAATCTTTACTTTTCTCGCCAAATGAAACGTTTGGGCGCAGTGGCGATCAGCAGCGAGAACCTTACATATACAATGTAAGGAAGGAAATAGGAAAGTATTGTAATCACAATAAAAATAAATTAAAATAGTGGAAATAATGGTATATTTTTACATTTTCAAATACTGCTCATATTCAAAATATTAGAATAATTGAGAAAAGGTAATAAGAAAAAAATATTTTTCATTTATTTATTTTTGATACTAAGTAAATGCAATTAAATTTCTTATAAATTAAATCTGAAATGTTTATATAAGATTTTAACATTTACAAAATATAAAATACAGTACAATAAAGTAGGTATACAGCTTTCTGAAACATATCAAAATATTAGAATAAAATTTAGATTAGTTCCAAATATTAGAATATTTTATTTTACGCAACAATATTACTTTATGAATATGAAGTAAATGGTAGTTAATATTTTGTAGCATCCTCTTTAGCTTTCATAACAGCGTACAATCGATCTTGCATACTACATACAAGGTGTTTACAAACATCTCTATCAATATTATCTCAAATAGACTTTATACGTGCCACTACCACAGTTTTACTGGAAAGAGGATTTTCTTGGGGTTTTTTCTTCGTTATACACAATAAGTTTCCGATGGGATTAAGGTTTGGTGAGTTTGGTGGCCAAGGAAGTACCTTAATGTTGCATTGGCGGAACCAATTCTTTGTTGACACTAAGGTATGCGGTGACGCTAAATCTTGTTGAAAGATGAAATCATCTTCAAATAAATCTTCTGATGATAGAATCATGTAATATTCCAAAATTTCTTGATATATCTGAGAGTTAACCTATTCATAGACGATGCATAACTTTCAAGGTCCTTCTGCACTCATGCAACCCCAAACCATGACGCTAGCAGCAAATTTTACGGAACGTTTAAGGCATTCTTTATCAAATGCTTCTTGCTTCATTCTCCAAACTAGAATACATTGATTACCATATGAAACACAAAACATACTTTCATCACTAAATAATATTTTTTCCCAATCTTCTTCGTTCCATAAACGTCTTGATTTACACCAATTCAATCTTATACGCTTTTGTTTTGCAGTCATGAGAGGTTTTATTTTCTGTGCACGAGATTCAAACTTAAATTTATTGACACGCCTTAATGTTGTCGATTTAGAAACTTCAACACTTTCTTCTTTCCATTTTCGGTGCAAGAATCGCACACTTTTAAAACGGTTTTTCTTAACTATAAGCTTCAGTATCCTGTCATCTCTAGCAGATGTTTTTGGGTTTTGGCCGCCATTTCGGCAATTATTTTGAAATTTTCTATTTTTCGAATATTGCGTTAGTATTTTACAATGTAAATAATTCGCTATATCACATTGATTTTTACCGTGCCGATACAAATCAAAATCAACCATACGAAGTTTAATAGATTCAGAAATATCACTAACACGACCCATTTTAAGGCGAAAAAGCAAACAAACTGCAAAAAGAATACTGATTTTAAATAAAATCGTCTGAATTTAATCAATGATGCCGCCAGTTATGAATTGGTAATGATTAAAGGCGAATTAATGTGAAATAATATTCTAATATTTTGAACCACTTGAATAAATATTCTAATACTTTGAACCACTTGAATAAATATTCTAATATTTGACTTTTCAAAATATTTTTTTAATTAAGCTTTTCAAAAATGATATTAATTTTAAGATAATAAATAAGTTTAATCAACAGTAATTTCTTAATAAATATATCGTTTGCATATTTTCATTAAAAGACTTTAAATTATCAAACGATATTTTCATTTGTAAAAAAAAAAGTAATTATTCTAATATTTTGAATATGAGCTGTACTCTGAATACGTTCTCACAATTTTTACAATGATTCAACATGTATGTGTGTACGTATGCCTGTATATTAGAATTTCCTCACGTTTTCAAATTCCCTGAGCACGCTTTGGTGTGTTTTTGCTGATGTCGGCAGATATTTCATAAATCTGTCACAAGAATTTTATTAATTTTCGAAGAAATTGGCCGATGACTTTGGTATCTAAACTAGTTTTCAACCATTCTGTGACGATAACCAGGATATTTTTTATGATATCTCAATTAAATTATTTTTATTGCTCACGTTCATCTTATAGCTGAACAAGAACATTTCATCACGCAGACAGTGGCGGCTCGATAACGTGTTCAAAATCACTTTACTACCAGTAATTTAATGAAAAAAAAATTCCCTGTTCAATCGTAGAAAATCCCACGATTAAAAGAGATCAAAGTTTATATACCAATATTCTTGTAGGAAAATAAATGTGAACCCCTGAAAAACCGCTGCTGAGTACAAAGTCAGACTCGGTCACTGTCAAATATACAGACCTTGGATTTTTGGAGTGTGCAATTTTAGAAACTCATTATTTTACCACCTTGCTAGTAGAAATCAATAATATCCATTATGATTCCAGTTTTTCTTTCTACAGATGCTTTCAATTTCGGAACTGGATCCGAAATTGAAAGTATCCTTAGAAATAAACAAAAATTCGAAACTGTATAAAGATAACCGTTTAGACATCGACCTCATATATTCTGTGCAATAAAAATAATCATTTTAAAATATTGAAATGTAAATGAGAAATTTGTACAGAACGCTGCCATTGGTTTAACATCAGCTTGCAAGTGACTAGTGTATGATTTAAAATATACAGAATTTTAGTACTAAATAAGAATGTTACGATCAATTGAAACCTATTTTAAACTTTTTTTGCAGCGGGAGGGAAAAAAAAATCTTAATGCTGCTAGTAATATTAAGAAACATGTAAATGTTGTTAATTTTAAAACTAAGTATCTTTAAAATAGATTTTCATACAGTAAACTCTTTCTAAAGCTCTATGTAAGAAAGATTTTCGTCTTATGCAGAATGTACTGTATTTAAAAAACTCTAGCAATAGGGTATAATCGAAGGGGTGCAAAAAGAACATTCAAAGGGCGCCGCGTTGAACAGTCCTGTACTAACGTAAATACAAACTACCTGATCGTCGTTCTGATTATAACATTTATAGACAATATTGAAACAGTCTCTATTTCATATTAAAATGTAATTTTTAAGAAAATATTCTTTATAAATATTTTTGTGCGTCAAGTGCAAAAATCTATATAATAAACATTTATATAGGAGAAATTATAATCAATCATAAAATTACATTGTACGAATACACGAAGCCTACACATTTCGAATAAATACTTAATAAATGACTTTACAAAAAAATAAAAATAATAAAAATAACACCTACATACATTTTGAAATAGAGACGAAGCTCTTTAGTACCAGGCAGGCTGAAAATTGTTGAGGCAGATCATGTCGCCATTGATGCAGAGAGAATTACAGAATATACGAATACATTAGGTTTTAAAAGATTTTGAAATTCGTCTGAAACAAAGAAACTTTCTAGAAGAAGAAAAAAATCATTTCTTCTGCTTTGCAAGAGAAAAAAAATGTTTCAAAAAGTTAATTTTTTAAAAAAAAATTATTAAATAACAATATTTTTCAAATCTAATCCCTGAAGCAAATTTTGTAACTATTAGCTTCAGCCGAGGGAGGGCGCAGCTTTACCTGGTTTAGGGCGCACCGACCCGCAGGTCTGTTGCCCGACGCGCCAGTCTGGAGCGTGCCAGAATGGGACTTAATTTAGTAAAGCCCCCCCCCCTTTTTTATATTATTCACACGCATTGTTTCAGCATGGGCGGAACGAAAATTTGTTAAAAATCATGTCATTAGAAAAAATTTTAAGCTTGGCATAGAAATTTTTTTAAGCTTTATGAATGAAAGTGCGCGATTCCTTTAAAACACGAGGTCTTTATCACCAGTACCACCTTTGTATAAAATTAGAATCCAAGTTTTTATTCATTTTTATACTGTTTTGAAAAACAGTATTTCTGTAAACTGTTCGGAAAATTGAGTGGTGTAACTCTAATTTTTTTTTTCATTTTATAATCCGAAAATTCATTGACTATTAATATGTGAAATCTGATGGTGGTGCAGCGGGGAGGCGGTGGGAGAGCCTTATTACGGCCTAAGCAAACTCATATCACTATTTTTGAGAAATATGTTTTGCCTCATTTAATCTTAAAACTCTGCAATTAAACAAGGTTTAATGCGGAAAATTCCTTTTCGGAAAAGCGGTGTATAGGCGCTAATCAAGTCCTAAGGATCACTGAATTTGATACTTAATTTTTCACTCTTTTTGAAGGAAAGAACTTATCAATTCTGCATTTCAGATTTTCCATATTTTCAAAATCTCAAAAACAACACCCACAAAATTTCATTTCCCGCTTCCCCCTCAACACCCCCCCCCCTCTAAATTTTGCCGCCGTGGATTGGTGTGGAATATGCCTAAATCCGGAGGTTTCCCAGCGGTGGCTTCTTTGGGTACCATTATTTCCGTACAATTAATCATCATGATAAATTTCCAAAACATTTTCAATAGAAATGTACCAGGAGGATTACTGTTTGGAAATAGTGGTAGCCAATAAAGTGACTGATGTAAATAAGTTTGTTAATAAGTTGTGATTATTTTAAGATTTGAAAATCTACAACTGTCGTCTACAGAAAAAGTTACAGAAAAAAAATCAGGCATACTGAACCGGTGTTGAAGAAGTTACTTAGTTACTTGAGGCTACAATATGGCATGAATTAAAATTAAAACTTCGCAAATAGAAGTCATATCTTTTAACTGTGTATAAAAACATGTTTTAAATTGAAATAGTTGATTTAAACACAAGGTAAAATATCATAGGAACATGCTGATTGTAACAAGATTAATCTATAATATCTGATTAATAATTTAAAAAAAAAATGTGCAAATATTTTTTTAAATCTTTATTTCGCTCTTCCTAATTTTGCGCCCTTAGGATTCGTGCGCCTGGAGCAGTTTGCTCCAACTGCTCCACGGTAGCTACGCCCCTGTATTGGCATATTGTCCAGCTTATTCAACAGTGTTAGCGCCATCTATCGGTAATATTTTAATCTGTTTTTATTTCAGCGTACCAAAACGAACAATGCTGACAGTATTTTCCACACAAACCACATTTCAAACCAAACATCTTTCACATTTTATAAATTTTTAATGTTTTTATGAATTTTTTCTCATCCGGAACATAAGCAGTTTGGTTTTAATCACTGTAAACTTTTTTTTAAGAAGCGTCTTCGTTCAGTGCCTTCATGAAATTGGGATGTAGCTGTGCTTTAAAATGTGATGATGATTTGTAATTGCGATTCAGATATCCCGAGTAGCTCATCGGATCGACTCCTTGACTGATTGTTGAAATTTTTGTAGCTTTTTTGTAAATTTAAAATAACCCCGTTTGTTCTTTGCATACATTTTCCAGAATGTAATCAATTTTAAATATTTTTCGAATATATGAAGTTGTTATCGATCAGAGAAACTTTTTACTTCATTTCTCTATTGCGTTCTGGACGTGATTGATGACCGCTGATTTCCAGAACGACTTGAGCTCTTGAGCATAAATTTCTTATATTCAAACGAAAATCTGTTATTAACTGTATCTAAAATCAAATCTTGTGTGGAAAAAAATATACGCAGCGTCATTGTAAGGTAATGCGTGAAATTTTTTTTGGAACATTTTTTATTTCGATTATGAAATTTTAACATGATCACGGTTGTATTCTAACACGTGCAAACTTCCACCAGTATTTCGGAATAGTAATTTTTTGTATTATTTATCTGAGATTAAATAGGACAAAATTACTGTTCTAAAATGCCGATGGAAGTTTGCACGTATTCCGAATACGTCTCTGATTATGATCGTGAAGTTGTTTTAAGATGATGAATTTGTGATATGATCATAATCATAATTTATGATAAGGGTTCAGCGAATTAAAAGATTTTTTTGTGTGTGTAGGGGGGGGGGGGGCTTCAGAGATAACAGCTATTGAAAGAAGTATCAGAACTGTAAACATGTCTGGGTAATGAGTGTTATACTATTATGAAATTTATATATATACAGGGTGATTCATAAATATCGAAACAATAGGCTATCTCCTTAAATATTTCCCCTAGGCACATACTTCCAATTGCAAAGTTTCATAAAAAAAGGTGCAAAATTTGATGAGATAAGTTTCAACTCCATGCGGGGGGTCTATATGAGAAAATACAAAAATTAAATTTTTATACGGCTCCCCGTAGAATAAAATTCCCAATTAGGAATTTTTTCCTTATCCATTCCTGGATTAAACACAAAAAAATTCGTCTCGATATCTTCAAAATTCGCAGAGATATCAAAATCCAAAATTCGTGACTTACACCATTTATCCATGACTCTGTGCGACGAGTTTTTTGACTCATTTTGAATGCAAGATAGGGATCATCCACAAATTGTACATTATTAAAAGTCGATATAAGACAGTGCCTCTCCTTTAGACATAAAATAGGCAGCGTATAGATTTTACTTTAAACCTGTTTTCAAAGTATGCTGGTGGTCTGTTCTAGAGGTCTGCACTGATCGAAATATCTAGGTCCGGACCCGAACCGACCCATAGGAAAAGAGTTCAAATCGTAGCCTGGCCCGGCCTGATTGAATTTCTACATAGTTTTTTTACATCGATATGGTTAAAAGTTGTTTCGTATGGAGGAGTTCTGACCAAAAATACTTATTATATCTTTTCTTTTTTCATGTTAATAATTATTATTTTTAAAGAAGCGCCAAAATCTGTGATTATTTGTTCTATTAATGAATCTCTATTTATATGTAAATGATTCACTTCTCCTTTAATATCGTTAATCCATATTCCATGTGTTGGAGACAATGAAAAATGCTATAAAGTAAAATCTTTTAAGATGGAATCACATAGGAAAGAAAAAAAAAGCGTTATAGACAAGTTCCCTTCTTAGGAGTTGTAAATGCAGTCTATTTTTTCTCAGGTATTATTATATATATATTTTCCATGGATCAACAGATTTTTCTATTTAAGAAAGGATTCCGTCATAGGCAGATTTTTTTCACTAGTTTTACTGTATTTTAATTTTTCTTGACTTAAAATCTACTATCCTTTAAAAATATGAATTTTAAAGTTTTATTGTAAAATAATGGCCATTTAAAAATGTATGCATTTTTTGTAAAAGTTTTTGGGCTTAGCCAAATTTTAGTTATTTTTGCACGGATTAAGTCAGTCAGAGATAATGATTTTAATACGGGTTGTCTCGAGACCGGGACTGAAAATTTCGCCCAGGGGAGACCTAGGAATAAGGTTCCGTATAACCAGTGGCCGAGAGGTTCTGCTCTCAAGGCTGGTAGACGGGAGGTGCTGGGTTCGAACCCAATCGCGCCCTTCGACCCAATCGTTCGGAGTTTTCAGTGGTTTTCTTCGAACTTTGGATATCCTTGCGTAAAAACGGGTTAGGTTCATTTAGAAAGACCTCCACGAAAGGCACTCCACCCCTTCGGGCCCATATCCCTCGTGTAGATAATTGGCCGTCATAAATCACACCAACACCCGGTTTGGTATGAAAAATACGTTAGGCCCGGCCTGGCCTGGCCGAGTCTTCAGAAAAAGTCGCCAATCCCGGGTCTGGCCCGGCCCCCAGAATACAGACTTTTTTAACGGCCTTGCCGGGGCGATAAAAACCTGATTGTGTGAGGACTAAAATTATGAAAAACTCTTAACCGGCATGTTAGAAAAAGCATTGTTTCAAATTACACATTTATTTATGGACATCTAAATAGTACAAAAAGGGGTGGAAACGGCAATGTCCAATCAATGTTTAAAACTTTAAATGCGTTTTTCTGCATGATTTTTTTTTTTTTTAACAATTTCTTGTCTTTAAATTAATATAAGTCAAGAATCATAAATAAAAAATGTGAAAACTTGGAGCATGTCTTTTTTGATTAGTTTGCATTATTTTTGTTTCGGCAAATTTGAAAAAAATTTTACTTTTGAAAATATGATTTTTTTAAAAAATAAGTTACATAATTCTTTGAATAAATATTTTTTATATTTTTAAAACTAATATTAAAAAAATCCTGAAACAAAACTAAAACTATACTTCCCTCTTTAATTAAATGAAAAAAAAAATTGAAATTCGATTAATAATGTTTCGAGATATAAAAATTTTAAATAAAATCCGCTTAAAAAAATACTAATCATTTATTTTTTTTTATTTTTTTTTATGAGAAATATTAGGATGTGATTTTGTTTCCAAATTATATGATTAATCATCACAAAAAAAGAAAAAAAAATCAAAATTCTAGCTCAACAAATATATATTTTACATGTTTCCTTGAACTCTTAAAGTAACATTGTTTCTTGGATTGCACGCATTTCAATTTGTGTCTATACCCTTAAAACCTGATGATTTATTTAAATGGCCATAACTCTGCGAGTTTTTTAGATATGAAGATGCAATTTTTTGTGTTTAATTAAGGAATGGATAAGGAAAGTTTTGCTGATTGGAATTTTTACACTACGGCGGCCGTATAAAAATTTAATTTTCGTATTTTTTCAAATAGACCCCCCATGGAGTTGTAACTTATGTCATTAAATTTTGCCCCTTTTTTATGAAACTTTGCAATTGGAAGTATGGGTCTAGGGGCAATATTTAAGGAAATGGCCTATTGTTTCGATATTTATGAATCCCCCTGTATATATACAGTGGAACCCTGTTAAGACGCGTTTCAAGGGAGTGGACAAAAGTCGCGTATTAAGCAGGCGCGCATATTAAACGTGATTTGCATAAAGTTGCAGGAACCGGGCTTATTTACACACCTTATCGTCTAAAATGAACTTTAGAGACTTTCTTTATGTTTACGGTTTTAAATCGTGTCTTATATTTAGATTTAAATTTAATTGTATTCAACTTTTATTGTTTCTTTTTAGACTTGGAATAATAACTGAAAATAATTATAGATTCAAACATGGTTTTATTGTCGATTAATTGGTTACTTATTACCAAAGATAAAACAACAAAGTAATTTTATTTCTAGTCCCATTTCTTTTTTCTTTTTCTCTTTTTTTTTCAGAAAAAAAAATAATTAAATCTTTGAAGCACAATCGAGTTGTTAAAATTATATTTAGTACTTGTGATAATAAGTGCCATTATACAGTCGGACCTCTATTTAACGAACCTCTATTTTGCGAATTTCTCTACTTTGCGAACTTTTACTTGGAACCAAGAACATTTTGCAAATTTCTTCGTAAAATAACCTCCAAATAGCGAAGTGTATTCTCTATTTAACGAACTTTTCCTTGGGATCTAAATTTTTTTTCTCCCTATTTCTTAAAATATTACTGGACATTTCAAACTTATTTTTTCTTTTAACACATTTTATGATGATCAATGACCATGAACAGATCTTACCAGGCACCTAACTCATCGAGAGCAGTAAAATCGTTGTGATGATCGCTTTCCATCCAAGAAGAGCAAACTTTCAGTATCCCCCCTTTTAACCCTCAATGGAGCTGCCCCGTGTCCTTAAACTATAGTTTCCCGTTTTCTAGATTGTTGATCATGATCAATCGTGTTGATAATTTCGGTTCTTGTAGCTCGAAAATGTCGAAGCGAAAGTGTTTCAGCATCAAAGAAAAAAAAAATTACTCTTGATGAGGTGGATAAAGGCATGAAGAAAAAGTATACTGCTTTAAAATGTGGTATTCCTCCAAATAGCTTATCAACCATAATAAATAATCGTGATTTTAATGTAAAATAATTTTTTTAACTGAAAATACAATGTATTTCCAGACAATGTTTTGTTTCATTCTTACTTCCCTTGCAGATTTCTTTTTGATTGGTAAAATAAGTAAAGCAAATAGATATAATTTATAAAAAAAGTGTGACTAATTATTTTTTTTAATTATGTTTAGTGTTTATGGACTTAAAATGTGTTTTACGTAGTTTAAAAGTATTATAAAGGCTGACTCTCTATTTAACGAATTTTCCATATAACGAACTTTTTTTCCGGATTTAGCGACTTCGTTAAATAGAGGTCCGACTGTAATATGCACTTCTTTTTAATATGAAAAAAATTCCTTATTAATTTTTATGCAAAAAATATTATAGCAAAAAGTAACGAAAACGTAGAAAACATAAAAGAATTATACAACCGCAATCGTATTTGTTTAATCTTTGCAAGTTTCATCTTTTATTTATTTTGTCTATAATATGCATTATAAAACATAGCAGTGGTATAAAGCACATTTAAAACTTTACTACCAACAAGTATAATCATTTCTAATCATAAGAATTTTTATGACGTGTCTGACAAGGGAACCACTTTTGATGCTGCTCGCACCTAGCATTGAGACCTGGTGCATTTTAAAAAGCCCTATATTATGAGGTTTGAGAATCGATAAAATTTTTCTGTTAAAATAATATTTCTTGATTATACAGCAGCATAACTTTCCGAAAATGCAATTTTCGAGGCCACTTATCGAACTATTAACACTGATTTTTTTTAAGGAAAAGCATTTAAAAATAAAAATTAGTTAATAATAAGTATAAAATATTGAAAAAAGTTTGAAAATTCCTTCAAAAACCCACGAATTTGATTTTGAAAAATTGCAACATTATATTCATATTTTTAACGGGGAAACAGTTAGCGATTATTTTCAAAAGTAGAGCTTTCCGGCAAACCCTAGCCAAATGTCATAGCTGAATTTCTAATAGCTAGAAATTGCAATGTCCGACCTATTTCGCCACAGTAATTTTTCGAAATTGTGTAAAAGTATTAATTTACTTTTTGATTACTTTTACCGAAGGACCCTTTAATACAGCAACATTTTATTTTAAACATTCGAAACTTTATTTCATTCGATTTCAAAAGAAAATAGTTTGCTTATTTTGTATTTCACTAAAAAATAGTTTTCAATGATCTTCGAAGCTTTTATAGAATTATATTTATTACTTATATATTTATCGTCTGCATACAAAAAAAAAAGAGAAAAACCTAATATTTGTTTCTTATGCTATCAATTATATATATATATAAAAAAAAAAAAAAAAAAAAAAAAAAAAAAAAAAAGTCGCAATCTGACATAATTCTAGTAATATGTTCTGTACATTTACTCTTTGGATAAAGCGGGCGGAAAAATTGCAGCGCTATATTTGGCGACTTAACTCACTTTTGGCGTGAAACAAACAAATAATGGTGTAATAATAAAAAATTAAAAGTATTAAAAAAAATGCAATTTAACAAATTACAACGATCATTTGGAAAATGATTTTTTCAAAGACTAAAATTTAAGACATAAAAAATCGCACGGAGTTGATAATGCATTAAGTACGCCATGAATTAAACATTAATAGTGTTATTACACGTAAAAATTCCAAGCGACAAAAATTGCCTGCGACTCGTACATATTATCCACCTGAAACTTATGTATTATCCAAGCGTTTCATTGGCTGTTCGGGAAAAGGCTTTTCCATCGTCAGATTTCCAAGAAATCTGAAGACCAATTTTAAGTGAAATTTCATTCTTAAACTTCTAAACATCCCACAATATTACTTTTTACACCGTCGGATAGAGAAAAAAAATGCACTTTTAAGTGCAATTTGTTTGAAAGCTGTATCTCAATTTGTTTCTGAGTTATTAATTTTTTTTTGTAGTTGTTATTACTTTTTTGTCATAGTGGCAACAGAAGGTATCCATCTCTGTTGAAAGTAACGGGAAATACAGATTACTGTATAGACCCATCAGAAAACGAATAAAATGCGGATTGAACCAATTAAAACCTTCATATATGCTTTTGATTTCCTACCCTGACGAGAACAATAACCATTTTTCCAAATGGTTAAAAATGCGGATTAAACCAATTAAAACCTTCAGATATGCTTTTGATTTCCTACCCTGGCGAGAACAATAGCCATTTTTCCAAATGATTAAAAAAATATATAAAATATGATTTTAACAGAGAAATTTTATCGGTTCTCTAACTGTTATGCATAGGGCTACAAAACGCACCAGGTCTGGATGCTAGGTGCGAGCAGCACTAAGAGTGGTTCCCTTGTGAATATTCTGAATTCGCCTATCTCTCTCTACTACAGTAAAAACATACGCAAAGTCAGAAACAATGAATGTTAGGAGGCAGGATAAAAAAAGAATTTCAGCGGTGCTAATTTAACGGGAATTTTTTTATTCAAATTTCTACCACTATTACCGATTAGTAATGTTCGCTTTAATTAATCTGTTACTAAATAAAGTAAATTTTACTATTCGAAAACAGTGTCTTTTAAACAAACAACAAGAACAACAACAACAAAACAGCTAAATTGGCAACACTGGAGAAGGAATTCGCATCTTCATCAATGAATTCCAGTCTTAAAGGTGATTTTTTTCCCTCATAGAACCGGGGTCGCGTAATAACCATTCGCGTATTAAACATGATATTTTTGCATTAGACTTATGGGCGATGTTCATGGGATCGGAAAAAAAATCCGCGTATTAAGCAGGATCGCGTCTTAACCGGGTTCGACTGTATATATATATATATATATATATATATATATATATATATATATATAAATCACGTTATATAAGCAAGCAAATTTTCCTTGCAGACATGTGAGAAAGCTATAAGCCAAATGACGTCTTCAGCACATTGTTAACCTGTAAACTTTATACTAGTGCGAAATCGCACCAACCAAAATTTCAAATGTCGGCGTTTTTCGAAATTATGCTTTCACTAATTTTCATTAGCAAAATGAAATTTTTGATAAAAATAAAAATTACAGTTCGATGCCTCGTTAACTTTCGCTGAGGAATCATGCATTATACCGTAAACCGAGACAACTGTGCCACTTTTTTTTTACTCTTACCCAAATTCTGCTTACTCATTATGCTCAATAATGCTTCAAAATCATCTTAAACCATTAGTCTTGAACCCTAGTTTAAGAATATGTGGTAACAAGGTAATTTGAGTTCTCATTTCTACTTTTTGTTGCGCGTAAAACCGTATTGCCAAAGTAAACTGGGAAACGGGGCAACTTTACCAACTGACTAAAAATAGTAAAACGCAACAACAGAAAAAAAAAAAAAAAAAAAAAAAAAAAAAACAGACAGGGAAATTGAATTTTATAATTCAGATAATGTATTTAAATCATGACATATATATTTAAAAAAAAAGATAAGCCAAAGAATAGCAGTTAGAAAAAGATCGAGCATTCTTCTCAGAAAACGAGATTTTTCCTCTATTTTCTATGTAAGTTGTTTCAACAATGTACACAACATTAGCTACGTTGACGGACACTGCATCCGTAACACTGGGAAAATGGAAACTTCACCCTCTATCTTTCGTTCTAAGGTTTCAAACTCTCCAGGTCCATAATAATGGGCGATTTTTGCAGCGTAATGTTTCACACCTTTTTTTCGCCAAGAACTTAACGATTACAAACATCCCAACCTTGAATTGTATGAGGTTCTTATCATCTTGGACTAACTTGATGTCTTCAGTCCTTGATGATTAATCATCATCTTGAGGAATAATATCCTGCACTAACTCTTTACTGGGTTCTGTAGGTTGCTCGTGTTCTGCATCTTGTTCGGGTTCTGCTTTTTTCTCTGGTACTACACATTGCTCTGATTCCGATTCAGATGTGTCATAATAATTGAAATAACTCCGATTTGAAGAAAAAGTATGAAAGAATTTTGGGAAATGACAAAATTTTATTTTTGCAAAGTTGCTCCACTCTTCCCAAAATTCCTGGTGCAACTTTGCCAACTAATATTATCAACCATAAAATTAACATTAGATCTATTCCAAAAGCTATTCTTAAAGCTTATTACATACTCTATCAGGCAAAATAGGCAGTTTGTACTTCCGTTTGGATTAAAAACGTGAAATGGAACACTTTTTAGACGTCCAAAATCGTCTGTTTCGTAGTTACAAAATATTTTAAATGATAAAGGCCAGAGAACAACTGATAAGACAAAAAACGAGAGGGAATTAGTGTGATACAATGTCTTATTTGTGAAATGAAAACACTACCGCGTATTTTAATTGGATCTGGAACTTCCTAGAGCACCAAACAACTTATTTTTGAAAAAGTGGCAAAGTTATCCCGGTTGACAGTATATTTCATTACCATTTTATTTCCAACAAGGCTAACACAGTTGCAGTTAGGGGATCCCAAATCGTACTAGCGGGTAGTTTGCAAGGGTTGAACCGAAATGTGAATTCCACGGGTTAATAAAAATAGAAAAAATAAGACAAAATACATATATATATTATTAAAGCTAAATAAACACGTTAAAATATTTAGATGCAATATTTATTCAATATTAAAAAAAGGAAACATTGCAAAATTATAAAACATTTAAAAAAGTTTTTTTTCATAACTTAATATATTTTTCTTTGTAATATAATTTTAGTTCTTATTATGGTTTTTTTTTTAATAAATATTAATCTAAAATATCGTTCAATTGAATTTACCAAGAATAAAGAATCGAATATCTTGAGGGTATAAAAATATATCGGAAACTTTTAAATTGTTACTTTGTATTTCAGATTAAAAATAAATATTTATATACAGATTTTTAAAACTAATGCAATTATAATGTCAGCTTTATAATCCGCCGGGTTCGTTTAAAAAATATTTCTAGAATGTTTTCTTGGTAAGTTAAATTTTATGTATTTTATCAATGTATTACTGTTTTCTTATTTTTATAAGAGAAAAAAAAAAGGTAATGAGATTTCTTTTAATTTTTTTCCCTTTGCAGTAGAATGTCGATTGCATTTATTAACAATTTAGATTTTTACTTATTTTCAATTTAAAATACTTTATGGAGTAAAACTTATTCATAGTGGAATCGCAAAGAATCGAATTTTTTTTCTGAATTAGATACATTTCTTACATTCTGCATTACACACAAAAAAGGCAAATCTACAAAATAATCTATACTAATAAAATAACAAATCGCTCTCTCTCTCTCTCTGTGTGTGTGTGTGTGTGCGATGGCTAGCAAAATCTACGGCACGTACGAGGCTCAAAATTTTTGTGAAGAGACTCCAAGGCCTCTCCTAATGTACCTGAACCTCAGAATTTTAAAATTGTTATAGTTATTTGAGTTATTAATTAACAACCGTAACTCACTCTCATAAAAAGCCATCAAACGGTAAAATTTAAAAAAAAAAGCATTTATCTCCTTAAAAACACACACTGACTAGATTTGGACACCGATTTCGAGATTCGAGGCTAGCGTAAGACTGTCCAAACAAAAC
The DNA here is from genome assembly GCA_963932465.1 of Maratus speciosus. NCBI lineage: Eukaryota > Metazoa > Arthropoda > Arachnida > Araneae > Salticidae > Maratus > Maratus speciosus. The sequence continues at coordinate 130,164,414 of OZ010789.1, read as the reverse complement.
GCTCCTCTTGAAATCTCACTAGCTGTGAGACGAGGCTAGCGTATTGCAGAAGTTAAAGACATTATGTATGTTTTGAAAAACACCTGTCTTTATTTTGGAGAGTGGATAAAAACCACAGTTTAAAATTTTAATGGAAGTTCAAACATAAATCAAAAATTTAAAAAATACTGCATTTAGAGTTTTGAAACTTATGCATCTAGGCCTATATTTGAACACTAATTAAGAATATGTAAATTAAAAAAAAAATTGATTCAGAATTTTTTGTTTTATAAAAAAAATCGATTTTCAAAAAGAAAAAGAAATGAACGCAAATTTGTTAAAATTCGGAAAACGAGCTAACCGATCGACTTAAAACTTTCAGGTAAGCTATAACAGTCCTTTGACCACTGTATCGTAGAGTAATGTTTATACAGAACATACTGCGCTCCCTGTCGGTGGAAAATTTAACTAACCACTATTTTCGAATAGTAATTTAAGCAAATTTCTTAATTTCTTATTGTAGTCATCATCCTTATTTTAACACAATCTTTTAGAATCATCTAAATAGACCAGATTTACATCTCCTACAAAAATTTTGAAACATTCGGAATGGTAGAAATCTCTTTTAAAAATAATATGTGTGAAAATGTCCACGAAATCAGAGAAAACCTGTGTGCTTTGTCGCGGTTTCGCTCGCTTTCGACACACATGGACTCCAAAAATCATATTAAGTAAAATAGCACGTACCTTCAATTAAATATTTTACTTACGTTTGTTTCATTTAAAAATATAAATTTGGACAAAAGAGAATTTAAGGCATAAAATCATACAAATTTGAAGCTAATTTAACCTTTAAATGCCTGATTTTTCAAAAATCATTGTAACAATGTTTTTCGACTTTCATTTTTTAAATAAATCATGGGAAAAATACTTAAAAGAAAACATATTTTGTTTTAAGTATGGTTTACGGCTAAGAAACAGTTTGTTACTAATCGGCAATACTGGTGTTTAATTGAAAAAATAATTTTCCTTGATAAAATTCTATAACATTAAACACACAAGAATTTTAGGAACTATAATAAGAAATAAATTTTACTTGCTCACTGCAGAACAAAATAGGATATTTCGCAAGCTTCCAAACAAAACAAAAAGAACAAGTAGCAACAATTGAAAAAATATATGTCTTTATTCTTAAACAGCACAAGTGTTGCCATCTACATGTTGAAAATCGATTTTATAATATTTTCAGAATGTATTTTATTCGGAACATTAGGCATTATAGCTTCAATATTATTCTAATAGTATTTTAAAGCCTAAATTGGGTATGTTGCCGAAAAGCAACACCCGGCATTTAAAGGTTAAGATTCATTTATCACGGGCCCGGGCAAAGGCCGGGCGAGTCAGCTAGTCAAAAATAAAAAGATCTACAAAAATATATAATGTTACTACGAATATATGAGTGATTGTAAAGGTTCGTGCTCTATTTCTCAGATGACAGAAACTTGGAAGTTTGATTGTACTCTATAACCCTATTATTAACTGACAGTAATCTACATGTGTCGTGAGTGAACATGACGTTAAAAAAAAGTTTTTCTAATTAATTTGTGTGCAAGGTTAATATTCAAAATGGAAAATGAAATGTTACATTTTCGTCATGTTATGCTATATGAGTTTAAAAAAGGAGTGAGTGCTGGACGGGCTACAAAAAGAAAAGAAAAAAAAGAAGCAATTTAACAAATTACAACGACCATTTGGAAAATTATTTTTTCAAAGACTAAAATTTAAGACATAAAAAATCGCACGGAGTTGATCATACATTACGTACGCCAAGGATTACATTTTTCGGTACTGTAAATTTTTAAACTTCTACGGAGCTGATCATACATTACGTACGCCATGGATTAAACATTCATATTCCTGAACCCATTTTAAATGAAATTTTATTCTTAAACTTCTAAACATCCCACAATATTACTTTTTACACCGTCGTATAGGTTAAAAAATGTACTTTTAAATGCAATTTGTTTGAAAGCTGTATCTCAATTTGTTTCTGAGGTTGTTTTTTTTTTTTTTTGTAGTTTTTATTACTTTTTTTGTCATTGTGGCAACAGGAGTATCCATCTCTGTTCAAAGTAAACGGAAAATACAGATTACTGTATAGACCCATCAGAAAACGAATAAAATGCGGGATTCAACCAATAAAACGCTTCAGATATGTTTTTGATTTCCTACCCTTACGGAGGACAATAACCATTTTTCCAAATAGTTTAAAAAAAAAAAAAATCAAGACGTTTATTTGGATCGTGCTCCCTCTCTTAGGATAGTTAAAAAGTGGTTTTGTCTATTTCGAAATGGTGATTTCAATCTAAACGATAAAATTCGCTCTGAGTGACCTTCTGGCATTGATAATGACTTAATCCGTGATTTAGTGAATAATAATCTACGGATTACTACTGTAGAGATTGCTGAGAGACTAAATGTTGACAATTTGACTGCATTTCACCCTTTAAGGGGGTCCGGGACACATTTTAAATAATTTTTATTCTTTGAGTTAAAATTTTGGAAATTTTTTTATGGTTAACCATATTATTTATATACAAAATCACATGATAAAACTTCTCACAATTTTTTTTTTAATTTTAAAATTCATTAAAAAAGTGGGGTAATTTAAAATCATTATAACTCGAAATATCATTTGTAGAATTTAATTTTTTTTCATTTAAATAAACAGAAACATATAAGTTTTAATTTAGATTCAGCATTTTAAAAAATATTAATTTCAATAAAAATTTTAAATATTTAAAATAAAAATTTAAAAAAAAAGGTGCAACTTTTTAAAAAAAAAAATCATATTTTTAAAAGTAAATATTTTTTTCTAATTTGCTGAATCAAAATTAAGGTAAAACAATTGAAAAAGACATGTTTCAAGTTTGAACCATTTATCTTGAACGGTTCTTGACTTATAACAATTTCAATATCAGAAATGGAGAAAAAACCCATCATGAAGAAAAACGCATTTCTACAAAAAGTCGTTTCCATGACAACCATTGTTTGAAAGCTAGATTTTGAGAAAAATCAAAACAAAAAAATTTATATTTTCTGTTCCAATTAAGATAGAAACGTGATTTAAACGTCATTTTAAGCAGGGAAAAAAAAAACCAGAAAATTTTAATGCAATAAAAGTTTTTTGGTGATTTCTGTTTCCCGGACCCCCTTAATCCGTGATTTTGTGAATCCACGAATTCCTAATTCCTACTGTGGAGATTATGAGAGACTAACTGTTGACAATTCGACTGCATTTCGCCATTTAAAACAGCTTGGGTACACCTCAAAACTCGATGCGTCGGTAATCTGGCACAAACTTTTTCTATCACTCAATATAATATTACCGGAAGAAAATATTTTTTGAGCCTGAAGGAGAAAGACAAAGTTCCTTCAAGAGGCTTTGCGCATTTCTTTATTTTTTGGTGTTTCTAAGGCGTTCTTTTGGTCTTATTGATATACAGGGTGTCCACTCTTAACGGTGTCCAATGGCTAATTCCTAAACCGTTAGTCATAGACATACAGTTCCAATTGCAAAAAATGTTTTAAATGAGGTAAAGAACCATTTTAAAAGCGATTTGGGTAAATAAAAACATTTTTTTTAAATAACGAAATTTAAATTTTATACGGGTACTCGGTCCTATAACTTATATTTAGTAAAATTTTCCTATTACACTAACAAGTAAGACAAAAAAAAGTCCCGTTCGTGTAACATTAAAATTTACCGAGTTATGAAACTTTTAAAATGCATGACTTATACCACTTTCCAACATATGAACACAAATCAGCTAGGCCATGGTTTGAGGGGGCCATATGCCAAGTGCTTAAAGTATTCGAAAAACTTATTTCATGTGTATCTGCGCTTTGAAAAAAAAATCGTACAAGTATTACGATTGAGTTAATTTAATTAAGTTTCAGATTGGCTAAAATTAATGTATATTAACATGTGTTTTATTTTCTAGGGATTTGAGACAGTTTCTTTCAGGATTTCTTTTAACAAAACATTATGTTATTTTTATAAGTTTTTATTTAACTTCAACGATCATATGTATGTTTTTCCAGTTCAAAATTTGTACTACTCCAACTTTAACTCAATTCCAAATATCCAATCGAGATTAAATTTCACATACTGACGTAAATCTGATGACAATCTAATATTATTATGAATTTCGGTGATTACCTCTTATACATTACAGGATTTTACAGGATAACACAAAAAAAGTTGGATAGAGTACCGCCAAGAAGTTTAAGGAAAAGTTTTATATTAGACAACACAAGTCTACGATGGTTGTGTTTTTTAACTTTTACGTATTTTTTAGCGTTGAATTCGAAAATTACCTTAATTTTTAACCATCATGCGAAGATTTATCGCAAATCGAAAATTGTCATGTTAAAAAAACACAAAAATCAGATACTTTGAAATGGAGGAGATGGCTGTGATTTTTAACTTTTGTTAATTGATTTCTATGTACTGTTTAGCACTGAATCTGACCTTCATTTTTAGCCATCACGTTAGAATTTGTTTGCAAATCGTAAATGTCAAAGTTAAAATATAGCGAAAATCTGATACTGTAAAACAGATGTAAAACTTTATTTTATTTTATTCAATAATTTATTCAATTTTTTGGCTTAAACTGGGATTCTTAGAGATAAACAGCTGAGGGGTTCGATGAGATGGGGGAGAAGATTCCATTTTAATTTTGAACTTTTTAACTTTGAAATTTACAATTTGCGTAAAATCCTGACGTGATGATTAAAAATAAAGGTCATTTTCGGATTCAGCGGTTAAAAAAAAAAAAAAAAAAAAAAAAAAAAAATCAATTATTCAAAGTGAAAAACACAACAAACACATCTATTTTTTTTCTTTTTTTAACTTTAAAATTTACGATTTGCAAAAAAATCTTTAGGTGATGGTAAAAAATGAAAGTCACTTCCGAATTCAGCAGTACAGTATACATAAGAATCAATAACATGACATAGCCCAACTTTTGCAGACTAGTGTAATCTAATAACATTTTAAAATATGTATCATTTTGTGAAGATTTGAGGCTGTTAATTTTCATCATTTTATTTAACAAAAATTCTGGTTTTTTTTTCTTCTAATATACTTATCACAAATTGTATACTTTGCATTAATATATCAGAATGTTTACAGATTTCAAACTTATATTTCAGTGTTAATTTTACTCTCAAACATTTTTTAATATATCTGACGAAATTATATTTCTACTAAATTTGTAAATGACCCCTAATTTGCAGCAGAAAATATACTCCAACTTTAAACAGCTATTATTCGGTCAATTTTAATCGTAGAATAACGGAACTTTTTTTGTCTTACAGTCTTCTTTGTCAGTATAACAGGAAAATTTGACTAAATACTAGTAAATCTGCAGATCAAGAGCCTCAACGTCATCTCTGCAACTCATTGTTTTTATCAAACTTTGCGTAATATTAATCGTTCTACAAAAACAAAATTTAAACTATTTAAATTACACAAACATTTATAAAAGGAAAAAAAATATTTCGATGGTTTCAGACATTAAAAGCGTTAAATTAAACACGTTGTTATGTAATGATATTCTGAAATTCTCACGAGCTACTTATTCTAGTAATTTTTATATAATAAAGCAAATTTCTTCAGGGGGCGCCCCCCTGAACCCCCCGTTGTGTAATTTATTTTGCATTTGTAATTTTCTACTGATTGAGTTAATGATTACCCTATATCTTAGATTTCTTTTTACACTGCAATTTATAAGGATAAGCAATAATTCGGTCAAGCATTTTACGTTATCCTAATATCCATACAGCAGTATTTACTTGCCTGCTAACCACAAATACCTGTATCTAATGGATAAAGAACTTTTGGAAATGTAAACTGAAACATCTAATTTAGAAATCTAACACCTTTATAAATTTTGTTTATAAAAAAATAATTTTGATTACCATTCTGCAATATTTATATCTAAGATCTAATCTAAATATCAAAAAATGTACTCGATAGCATTAACTTACTAAAATCACCCTAAAGTAGGGGTTCTTCTAAACCTAACAGCTAATAATTCATCATCGTTAAATAGATAAACATGATTTGGCGCCTTTAAGTATTTTTTGTGATTTTCTTTTAATAGTATCTACATTTAATTTAAAATCGTGATGTTACAAATACCGTTGAAATTTGACGCAAACCTATGTTCAGGTCAAATTACGAAAGGTTAACTAACATTTCATTTCCCTTAGCCGGACTTTCTGTTTCATTTTTCGTAATAAGGATTATTTTAATAATTTAATTTATTTTACACTCTACAAGCTGTTACACGGACGTTGTTCACGTAGCATTAAAATAGAGATAAATGCATTAAGTAAAACATTTCACTCCCCACCAGACATGCCAAGTCTCAAGCTTTTTGCACATCACTATTATCTTAGAGAAAATGTTCTTTTAAATCGTGCAAATGTTTCAATTAAATAAAGTAACATTTTCTGTATTAAAATACTGGTATCCAGAACGCCGGAGGATTGGCAGCTCTGCTCCTCTTAATAAAAACATATATGATTAACCAACACTTTATCACATTTTATAGGAGACAATACGGAATTTCTTATTTGTATGGCCTTACATATATCTCAGTCATAAAAATGTAAAATTTTGTGCCAATTAATGCACGCAATTGCGAAAATGAAATCGCAAAGAATGAGAAAAGGAAGGCCAAGTAAAATCGTGTAAATCGAGGAATCTTTCTTCGTAGTGCTGGGAAAATACTGCTACAAAAACTATTTTAGGTGGTATTTGGTGTGAAATGTTTATATGTATTCATTCCTGTCCTATATATCATTTTTTTATTTTTTATTTGCTTATTCCATTTTTCTTTTGCACGTGAAAATCTTACAAATTAAAATTAACTCTTTGGGAGAAATTGTTATTCATTTTTTTTTTTTTTTTTGTCAACAATAAAGTTTATAAAATTTAACAGAATAATGTCAGTTTATTCTGTATGAAAATAACGAACTTTTTCATTTATAATCAAATAGTTGAATAAATAAATGAAAATATTATTCTATATAGTATATAAATACTATTTTCATTTCTGCGTTTAAATAAATCTATATGCAAATATCTATACAAAGGCATTCATTAATTCATTCCTTTTGCTTTGATTTGACTTCAAAAAACCATACATACTTTCACATTTATGATATTTTTAGATGAGATGCTGTTGCTACGCAACGGTTAAAAGAAAAAATGAAATATAAGTAAATTCATAAAATAAAATGTTTTATATTATTCGAACACATGTATAAAATTCTATCATAAGTTATACACCTAATTTAAAAGCTCTGACAAATGTTTTGACAAAATTGCAAACTAATAAGAATAATTTAATACTCTTATTTAAAAATTTCAGCATCCAAAATTTACCATTTAAATCTATTATTCTTATGAGCGATTTCTTTCAACAAATGAAAATTTGAGAATCGTCTGACTTCCCATAGAAAAGCATTATATCACAAAATAAAATGTTCTGTATATTCCGAACGAATGAACCAAATTTAACCCAAAACTATACAGCTAAATCCGGGGAGCTCATCAACATGCCCAGGGAATTTCAAGCCGATCGGATGCTTTTTGCGGCAGTTATCGCGGAACAGACAGACAGACTAACGGAAACCAAAACTTTTCGTGTCTCCACAGTAAGCCTTCACTGACGTTTCGGCAATAACATATTGTACCCGGGAACCGTATAAAAATTTATATATCGTAATTTTTTAAGAAATGTTTTTATTGACCCAAATCGCTTTTAAAATATTTCTTTACCTCATTTAAAACATTTTTGTAATTGGAACTATATGTCTATGACTAACAGTTTAGGAATTAGCCATTGGACACCGTTGAGAGTGGACACTAGGGTGGTCACCACAAGCAACATGGGAAAATTTTTTTAACGTTTTCTTCGGGGGGACCCTCCTAAAAGTTGCCAATTAGTTAGAAAATAAGATTAGCAAAGTTTCAGCTCAAATGAATAACATTAGCCCGTGCCAGGGTTCGTTGATATATATCATGATATATATCTTGATATATATCCGATATTTATTTTTAAAATATCAAGATTTTTGATATTTTCGATATTTTTAAATTCTTGATATTTATTTTCAAAATATCAAGATGTTTGATATTTTGTATATTTGATATTTATTTTTAACATATCAATGTGTAAGATAATTTTGATATTTTCTTCAGTCAAAACAAGTGTAAATGAAATTTTCAACTGTTACTGACTGTGCCATTGTGTAGATAAAAAACTTTTGTCTCTGGCAGTGACATTTCTAGGCAAAGAATACAAGAAAATTTTTTTTACAAATATCTTTTCTAAGCTTTATGTTTGAAACTTTTATTTTTAAATGTAGAACTAATAATTATGAGAGACAATTAATTCAGAAGAGCCATTGAAACAGAAACTGTAATTTACATAATCTTATAAACAGCAATATTAGAAAAGAATATTCTGATTTTGGTTTAATTGAGTCTAAACTGTACTATAGGTTAGGGAATAAGATAAGCTTACCTTTATGTTAAAATTCTTCAATTAAAATAAAAAAAAAACTAATTTGTATTTAAAATTTTATTTTATAAAATATAAAACTTTCTCGATTCTTGATACAAATCCTATAGTTTATATACATATGCAAAATGTATGCAAATATATGCAAATTGTATCTGTTTTCAATTAGTACATTTTCACTTTTGTTCTAAGCAAAAAAAAAATAAATAAAAAGAGAGAAATGCATTTTAGAATGCTATTGTTTAAGTTTTATATGTTAATTGCAATATGTTTTAGATTCTAATTTATATTATGCTTGAAAATATTCATTATCAGCAGTAAGTTGACTATTTTGAAAATATCGGATATATTTTGAAAATATCGGATATATATCAAAATATCGGATATTTTTGATATTTTTGAAAATATCATGATATTTACGAACCCTGCCCATGCCTCATCGAGGTTAAATTCTTGAAAATTTGCAATTTTGGGCAAAAAGTTGTCGTTTTTCTTTCTTTACGTGAAAACTATTTGTCTTAGAAACCTGATTCTTGTATTATTTCATAAACTGTTGTTACTTTGAATTTTTACTCTCATCAAAACTTATATTTAATGAACATTTAGTATTTTTCAGGTCAGCTCGTGAACCATACTCTCAAACTCTGCATTTTTGAAACATAAGTGAAAAATGACAAATTAATAATTTTATTACTTTTGATAATTTTTTTGTATTATTTTCATTAATAGGAAAAAATAAGTGAACAATTTTTGTAACTTTAAAAATATATCACGGATTATAATTGATTATTAGTTATCTTGTTCTGTGTCTAGTAAGAGCTTCTCGATTTGTATTTCAGTTGAATCTCTGAATTTATCTTTTTATTACAAGGCTGTATTGTTACCTGTTATCGTTATCTATTTTTAGAATTGACGAAACATTCCGTAAAACACCCTCCCCCTTTTGATATGATGGCAGAAATGTAAGATTTTTTAAATTGGCCACATGTCTCATCAAATCATCGACAGTAAGCTACCAAGTAATTGTCAAGTTTTATGTATTATTTTATTTTATAATATTCGTAAAATGAAACTGAACGCCAGAGAAGCTGCTAGACTTAGAGTACATCCACCAGTTAACCACAGATTTTAATTTTAAGTAGAAGAGCAATCGACTCCGCAAATAACTATTTTGTAAACAAAGAACTGAGCTCATCAAAACAGATTTAAAAATTCCGGTTTAGAGAGAACTGTTGTTCACTGGGATGGAAAACTGCTTCACCTTTTTTTGAATAAAGAAAATGTAGAGTGTATAGAAGTTTTAATTAGTTGTGGGGATGAATAACAGTTACTACGAGTTCCACAGCTTGAAAATAGTATCGGAATAATTCAGGCAAAAGCTGAATTTTCAGCAGTTGGAGAGTGGGAGGAAGTTTGTAAAATCCAGGCAATGTGTTTTGATACAGCTGCAGTAAACACCGGTCGCCTCAGTGGAACCTGCATTTTACTACAGCAATTGTTAAAGGAAAAGTCTTTTGTATTTACCATGTCGCCACCATAATTTAGAAAATATCCTAAAAGCTGTTTTTGACTGTAAAGTGGGCATAATCACTGCCCCTCAGCCAGATATTTCTTAAAAAATTCTGATTGGGTGGTCTAAATTAAACCAGAGTAAGTATGAAAAATGCTATTGAAGATGAAATAGATATAAATAGTTAATTCAGAAGAAATTTCAAGTTTTCTTACAGGACTTTTTAAAAATTAACAGCTCAGGGATGATTATAAAGAGTTTATCCAACTTTTTAAAAATTTTATAGGACTCTTTCCTGCAAAAGACTTTTTTTCAGAGCACTTGGTGCTTTTAATCATCTCAGATGGATGGCACAAGCCATTTATTCTCTCAAAATATATTGCTTCAAGGGTAATCTCTCAATAACAAATTTAGAAAACGAAGGTATTAGAGACCTTTGCTTATTTCTAATCAATATTTATGTAAAAGCATGCTTCAATACTCCCACTCCCAATTTAGACCCCAATCCAAGACCTGCAAATAATAAAATCACAAGTTCACTATAGAAAAAATGATAAATAGGTTGCAGACAAAGCACTCGCTAAAATGATAAACCGCCTTTGGTATCTCAACTCGGGTCAAGTTGCATTTTCATTTTTAGATGATACTTTGGGAAAAAAAGTCAACATAAGCATGGCTGTAAAATTAATGTCATTTGAAGAAGAAATGATGATGATGATAGGAATTTAAGAGCAACAAAAGTTTTTAACGAATTGGATTATTTAATCAACAAAGAAGTCAATGTTTTTGTTACTTCTCAAACTGTAAAAATTTTTAAGTGATTTTATATTAATAAGCATTTTTTAAATACTGATCCCAATGTATAGTGTGAAAATAAACCTTATTTGAAAGCAAGAAAACAGTGAATGGTTTTAAAGTTGTCAATGACACAGCTGAAAGGGGAAGAAAATTAACCCAAGATTTCAATTCCTGTTTAACAAAAGACGAAAAATAAAAACAGTATGTGCTAAAAGTTGTATCTGAATGTAGAAAAACTTTTCAAGATTCTTCAAAATCCACCTTATCTAAGTCATTACCACCTTAATCCTTTCCGGTGCAGTGGTCCCATGTCGGGACTACCTAATTTTAATTCCAAACTTACAAACGACACCAAGAATATTTTCATAAAATTTTCATTTTACAATGAAAGGTTAAACTAAAGTGTTTTTAATTTCTAAAAAAGTCGTTTGTAAATTTCGGTGTAGTCAATCATTTCATTATTTTACGAACAGAATTTTTCTGTTCTGAAAAGGGTTAACGTGACAATTATAAGGAACAATAACTTCTTTCCTTTATTATGCTTCCTTTCTTGTAACACAACTTTAATAATAAAATGCATTTGAGCATTATTTGTTCTCATTTTTATGCTTTCTTTGCCCCCTTTTTTTTAATTCTTTCAGTTTAAAAGACGATTTTTTTTTTCATTTTCTTTGTAATTTTTTTTTTTAAATTAAGCCCTTTATTATGTACAAAATGGAAAAAAAGAAAAACAAAAGGTGGAAAGCAGATGAAATAGAATGTTACAATTTTTTTTCGCATTTTCATAAAAAGTAAATTTTTAGAATTCGGGTGAAGTCTGGTCCTGAAAAAAGCGCATATTTTTAAATCTATACATTTTTACAAAAAAAAAAAAAAAAAAAATAGTGTGTGCTTCTTCAAAGCAAAACTTTTTTTTTATATATAAAATGAGACCTAAATTATGTTTCTAGGTTCAATTGTATTTATTTCAGGAAGGAAAAAAAGCATTTGTTTTGCGAAAAATCACATTTTTTTCAAACTTAAACCTCAATGAGGTACAGTTTAATATTATCCAAATGAGCTGAAACTTTGCCAATCTCATTTTCTAGTCTATTGGCAACTTTTTGGGGGATCACCCAGAAAAAATTCGAAAATTGATTTCTTGTGAACACCCTAGTGGACACCATGTATAGCTTCCAGCTTGTAATGTATACAATACAACCGTTGTTGAAAACAATATTGGGCCAACATTGCTTATGTAATCTATATCTTCATTGGTCAATCTGTGCAAAAGTCGGGGTCTATTTAGACCTTCACAAAATTCCATTTAGTATAACAGGTCCCTCTGTAAAAGTCCTTTTAATACTTCAAGCTCTTCATTAATAATTTTTGCTTTGTTGGGTTTCAAAATGTTTATTTTGCAAACAAAACAAATTAGATTCATCAGACAGGAAAACTTTAATAGGAAAAATTTTAAAAAGTTATTAGTAAATGCTAGGTTTTAATTTGAGTAATTGGGTTTGATCTTTGATTGAAAAATTTTATTTTTCACAAAAATAACTTTTTATCTTTTCGCAAGGTGGTCCCAAGAAAAAAAATTGCATCGACTCCTGATCTTGGTCAATATTTGCATACAATCATTTGCTACATTGAAATGCTTACATTTAGCTAATATTGACAACAAGTGTTCCGCCATTACAACTATTTCCAATGAAAGGCCAACATTTCTACAATACTGGCATTTCATTCAAACTATTTGAGTATAAAATTCAGTGTTAACCAGTTAAGTGTTAATCAATACTGGTATTTTGTTTGAAACATTACAGACAAGTGCAAATTGGCAAAATATTATTCTCAAAAAGGAACAATAAACCTAATAATCGAAACCATTTTGCTTCCAGGAAAAACGTAGCATTTCACAAGATAAAATATGTAAATGTCAATATGGCATTATATAAATTCTTACTGGCACTCTCAGTTTATTAAAACCTTATAAATCAGTTAAAAAGAAGAAACATACTGTTAGTTTGTACGTTCTTTTGTTTATTGTAAACAATACGTCGCGTCATATGAGAGAACTACAGCAGTAATAATATCAAGAGGTATGTTGATAGACAGTTAATGAAGTTATATTCATAATACTGCATCTGCATAACATCTTATCAGAAAAGACTCCAGGCTGTTAATTGCAATGCACGTCTTGTTTATGTAACATTTGGTTAAAATTAATCGAATAACCCGAAAGCTATATAAGCGAATATGGATTCTGCCGTATTAGAGTGATCCAATTATTTGCTTACAGAAAAGGAGGGTGAAAAAAAATGAGATTGATTAGGAAAAATAGAACAATGGGAAAGCGTTATACAGGCATAAAACTAGCTTTATATAAGATGCATTTTCGAAAGAGGCATTAAATATATAAATATTTAATCGGAAATTCTGGACGGATACTTTTTTTTATTTCATGCATCACAGTGAAATAAATTTTGATAAAGAAAATATGAATTTTAACTGTTACAGTTTCTGTTTGTCCCAACTTTGTTATTAAACTTGACAAAAGTTGTATACTCAAAATAAGGAAATTGAATTTGTTACGTTTAAAAGATGTAGCGAGCTATATTTATGCACATATCAATGATTAATGAGGTATTAGCTGGCATACCAACCTGATGTATTGTAGCATGAGATCTTTAGATATTTTGGGAGAAAAAGAAATTTATTTTAATTATATATTTACACTATTGATTTTATTAACTTTCTTTTCAGAAGAAAAAACTTATGTTTATAATGTAAATTAACTGAAAATTAGGAAAATTACATTTTGTTATTTTAATGTAATTATAGTAGAATGTCTTTATAAGAAAATGGCCATTGGTCCAGAGGATTTTGGCTAAAAATTTGGGGATCTTGATATTATTGCCAAGCTAATGTTTGGTTACTTGGATAACCCATCTAAGCGAATTCGTCCAGGCGAGTATCGTCAAGTTCTGAAGTTTGGGTTGCTATGGTGTCGACAAAACCTTTTTATCTGAACATATGCCCCGTACGTATGTTCAAACTCCATGTTTTGTCACAGTCCATTATATTTCGTCATTGCCATGGAGGAAAGAGATAGATGGAGATGCAGTATGCTGTAAAAACGGTTTGCAATATGATGCGCGTTACCGTTCAAATTTAAATGCTCTCCTCGGCCCAAACAAAACACGCACGTGGAACAGGAACCGAATTCTTTGACATCACTCGTGCATTGTTTTCTCTAAATGAAAGTGGTCTGATTATTTTTAAGCATTTTGAAGCAGCGTTTCATTGTATGTATTATGAACTAAAAACTGTACTACTAAAAGTTTTCTTCTTTTTTTCGTGAAAGAACGTGCTTGTGTTTTGGCTTACTGTATCGGATTTTAAGGTTACTTTTTTGGCGTCACCCCCAGCCACCTTACTGCATCTCCATCTATCTCTTTCCTCCATGGGTGTTTGCAAAATTCGTACCCTATTTCCAGTGATGCCAAATCTGGCGGATTTTTTTATTTAGAAATATTGAATACACACCAAAAAATTTTGAATAGCAATTTCCTTTTATTTATGGAATAACTATCATTTTAAAAAAGCAAAAGTAACTATTAAAACGTATTAGTGAGAAATTGGAATAGCTAAAAAAAATAAAAAATCAGCCAGACGCGGCCGATTTCCGATGTATCGAGTTTCGAAGTGTACCCAAAAAGTTTCAAATGACGAAATGCAGTCGAATTGTCAACATTTAGGCCAGGATCCAAATAGATTTTTTGCTGTTAGTGAAACGAGGTTGACGAATCAGAAGCCTGCATTTTCACGAACGTTTCGCTGTTCGGAAAAATGCTGACTTCTGATTGGTTTATCCGGAACCTGGTCTTAGTCTCTCAGCAATCTTTTCAGTAGTAATCCGTCGGTTATAATTCACTAAATCACGGATTAAATCGTTATCATTGCTGAAGGTCGCCCAAGGCGAATTTTATCGTTTAAATTGAAATCACTATTTCGAAATTGACAAAACCACTTTTTAACGTCCTAAGAGCAGGAATACGATCCCAATAAACGTCTTGAATATTTTTTGTAGCACGTCCAGCACTCACTCCGTTTCTAAACTCATATAACATAACATGATGGATATGTATTTTTTCATTTTCCATTTTGAATATTAACCTTTCACACAAAATAATTTGAAAAACCTATTTGTAACGTTATGTTCACTCACGACACATGTCGATAACTGTTAATTAATAATATGTGTCATAAAATAAACATCAGCACAGTCAAAATTGCAAGTTGCTTCAATCTATGAAATCGAGCACGAACTTTTGCAATCATAAAATATTTACATTTTAAACAAATTTGGAAAATATTATTTCATATAGATCAGTAAAAATTAAATCTTTCAGCTTTTTTCTAATAATTTTAATGAATGTGTAAGTAAGTCATATGAATGTTACGTACATTACATGTTTTAAAAAAATGTCATTAAAAAATCTTTAAATCGATTTACTCAGACAAAACAAAAATAAAGATATTTGTCCCCCGTTTCGATTAGCAGACGATATCCCATTATTTACACTTTTCTTGCCGTTTTCCCACAAAAATTGAGTAATATAGTTGCCATCTTTAGAGAAACTACGTTAAAAATTAAAAAAAAAATATCTCGGATTCTATATCTCAGAAACTAATTCAAATTTTAAAATTCCACAAGCTCATATATGACATAGTCGGATCCATGTGGATAATTGGTGTTAATTTCATCACACTGTGTTTCATATTCTAGGAGAAGTAAATGTTAAATACAAACAGACAGTCATATTTTGAGAGAAACTTTCAAATGTATATAAGAGCGAATTTGCTCGAAAAAAAAATACAATATAGGCAATCAATAAAGCTTTCTAATTTATTACAGCGGTTATTATCTAGTTTTTTTTTTCTTTCGAGGATTATATAATAAGTTAGAATAAAATAAAAATAGTTGTTGCAACCATGTAGCATTACGTGATTGTTGTAAAAATGAAACTACTTTATTTAGCTGTAATTATGATTTTTTAAAACCATTCTTTCACAATGAAAAGCTGTTATTTTTGTTCAATTATAGATTTGTTGTTACGATTATAAACTTAAAATATTCAATTTAGCTATGCTTGAGGGCGAAATGAGATTTGTTACATGGTAATTCAAGATACTTTTATTTTTATTATTGAGCATTGAAACAATAATCGATAAAAATATCAATAGATCCATTTCTTTTTCGCTTTTTGAATAGGTTTAACTAAAAGGTCATGTCTTGAACAGCAAACTTTTTGTACTTCGTAATTCAGACGGCAGTATCTAATTAGCTTCTAATATAAAATTAATTTTATTTCCTATACGATTATTATACATATATATATATATATATATATATATATATATATATTTAAGTGGAACGGGCGTCAAAATTTTATTTTATTTTATTTTATTTTATTTTAGGCTTATTTTAGTGAATTTTTCTTCCTGCAGTGTATCTTTTCAGATAAAAAGTTTTTTAAAAACTTCGAAGTTTTGTTTAAAAATAAATTTTAATTTTAAACTTTAAACGTATTTAATTTTTGATTGTAACTCATAAACCAACTTGCCCGATTTCGTTACTTTTTTCACCCTTGTGTGCAAAATGTTATTTTTTGTTAATTTACCTTCTGGATTTATTAAAGTTTTACTTACAAAATTTATAATAAATTTAAAATTAAAAAAAGAACATTTTTGAAAGTGATTTTCACTTCGAGAAATGTATTTTCCAAATTTTATGGGTAATTCGGAAGAGGACATCGTACATTTTCATAGATTAGGAAAAAATTGCCTTTTTCACAGTGTGAGTATATTAGACTCATATGTCTTATGTCATAAAAACATTAGTTGTATAACTGACTTACTTTAGCTCTTTACTTGTGTTGAGAAAATTTAATAAAGAAATGATTTCAGATTAATTACGTTCGGTGAAAAATTCTAAGAGTGTCCATTAAGCATTCGGTGAGAAACTACACTCTCAGAAATGCTTCTTCATATCACGGAAATTATCCAGGCAGCATGCATATTCACAATACCTACTCGGTCTAGAGAAACTCCAACTTGTAAGAGAAACGTCAGAGCGCAAGTGCGCATGCTCTGTGGAAGAAAACTGTCCCATGGAAGAAAAAATCATGCAAACCTCATTTTCCACGCTTGGCGCATTCTCGCGCTTTGGTTACTTTTATTATTATTATTATTATTATTATTATTATTTTAATGCGCGTTCATGCGAAACGGAACAGGGTAAAAAATAATATTTTTTCTCTTTTTTAAGGACGAATCAAAATATTGCAAATCGTGGGTTCATTTCTGTTTTTGTGCGTATTATAACAAAAGTTGCTCTGAGTGAAATTTCTCTATTCATAAACACATTTAATATTGATTTTAAATTGATTATTTAGAATCTAACAATAAATATTTATTTATTGACTTTCTCATTAGACTTTTTATAAAAATATGGTAAATCAAATCACTCAACTCATCGATTTGAATAACTGAAATTACACATGTCAGTACTATTTCACAATACATTTTTAAAGGAATAAAAAAATAGCCATGCTCTTATGCAAGTTTTTAATCAATAAAATTTTTCTAACATTTCTTCGCTTGCGGGAAGTTGGGGGGGGGGGGGGGATATGGTTTATCGTTAATTTTCTAAACAATAGAATAGAGTTTAACAACCATCTATGTTAACTTTTGTGTGTGTGTGAATCTATTTATGCTGAAAAAATACAAATATAAACGTTAACCCCATTAACATTGCATTAAAAATGATTATTTTTTATATTTCTATATATAGCATATATTTTAAAAGCACTCAAAAATTTAATATCTCCATTTAATTGTCTCCATCCCTATAATTTGTATTAAACAAAAATATTTTAAAAGGAATAGGATCACTAAGTGATCTTACAAAAACAGAATTCATAATAATCATTCATTAATATTCAGTAACATTTTTTAATATTCCTCGAACTTCGGGATTTTGATAACGAAATTTTAGCGTTTATTTTTAAAACTTTATAAAATTAGCACGCTTGAACTAAAATGGATATTTTTATGAATATTCAAATTTAGAACAGATCTCGTGTATATTGTCCAAAATATAAAAAAAAAAACCTACGAACATATGCTATTTAACAATGTACTAAAGGTGGTCTTTTTTTTTGGGGGGGGGGGGGGGTATTGGGCCCTTCCAAAAATTTCAATCTCTTTGGCCAAGCAATGGAACTGCGTTTTCCATTTTCCTGAAAATTTGACACACCTTCAATTACAATGAATTTGTCGACTATGCCGAACTTTTCATGACTGTAGTGCCTTACAAATTGACGGAATGTGCAATTCTTATTGCTATTTTAGGAGAAGACTTTTCTATTTATCGGAAAACGAGAAAAACTATTCGATATCTTACAACCGGAAAAGAATATTTGCAAATTCGTATGCATTTGCGGATAAAAATAACCTCGTGAATATAGTAGAAAGTAATTAGTTTGAATTTGAGAACAACCTTCAAAATTTCCGTGGAAAAAAGAAGAAAAAAAGTGAAATACTTAAAAAAAATGTATTCTATTTATATTGGTTGTCTCCATCCTTAATTTACTTAAGGCGATTCTCCAAAGAAGAATTCCCCTCATTGAACAACGCGAAACTTTCTGAATCATTTTTTAACATAAAAGCACGATCCTTCAGGTACGATTATTAAAGGGATTTTCAATGTAACAGTCTTTTTTATTTTTGGATAAAGGAATTACATCTTGAATTATAAATTACTGCTGTCTCAGAAGGCAACGTTTCCCTTTTCTGCGGTGCCGCGTCCGGAAATTCGGTGCAATTGGGTCTGCGGAAATTGGGACCAATGGTTTAATATGCCTTGCGCTTAGATAAAATGTATTCATATATTTATGTATTTTAATATTACTTTAAAATATATTATAAAAAATCTTTCTATATTTTCAGCAGATTTTTAGTGTTCATTTTTAAAACTATGGGAATTTAACGGCCATAAATATTTATACTTTTTCTTGGGGGGTGGGAGGGGGGATTTTGAGGTTAAGGTTTAGAACTTAGCTCATACATATATTTGGAGCAAAATGTAAACATTTACTTCATCCGACATTACATAAAAAGCTTAATTTATTTCTTACACTCCTGAAATGCATAGGAAACAAAATGAATAAAAAAATGTATAATCCACCTCTAAAATGTATATTGGTTATCTCCATGCGTAATTTTTCTAAGGATGCCTAGGAAATTGATAAATAATTATATAAATAAATATATTTCACGAAGTCACACATTCAGAATCTCATCGTGTGTCTTAAAATGCATGAAATTTGCAGGTAGTCATGTATAAAATTTTATATTCCAGTTCTTTAGAATCGAATATCGTTTTTAGTTTTCCTATAAATATATTACATTTTTAATTATAATCGATCGCTCCACAATGACGACTGATAACAGAGATTTATTTGCCGAATAGAGAGGGCAACTTCATTTAATTTTTTTAGCTCATCCCCCCCTTTTTTTTTAATATCTCCCTATTTGCTATTATACAGTAAGAAGAACAAAAAATGATCTTCTAAATTAACACTTCACAAAATTTCCACCTTTAATCTTCCTTGACATCCCTCCCCAATCATATAAAATTAAGTTTTTTAAAATTTCCAACTTAATACATACGTAATCATCCTCCCAAAATTGATTTTAATTTATATGCGTATTTGATGTATGAAGCATTATTCTTAATTTAATAAAAATGAATACTGTATTAAGTTATTTCTAGTAATTAGATATTTTTATGTTATTAAAATTACGACATAAATATATTTTTAATTTAATTTTGTTCGATGCTGTTGCATTAAAATATATGTTTCTTTTTAATTATTAAAATATAGCCCTTGGGTGATATCAAATATTAAAACTTAGTTTCATTAAGAAGAACCGATTTAAGAAATTATAATATTTTAGTAACTGATAATAAATTATCAAAAATAATTATATAAATAAATAAAATTATATATTAAAACTTAGTTTTATTGACAAGAACCGATTTAAAAAAAAATCAGAGTAACTGGTAACAAATCAATAAAGAAAGAAACAAAGTTTTAAAAGTCGAAACCAAGAGGATCGTACCCGCCACCTTGGATTTACTAGACACGTACTTAAACCATTACACCATATCATCAACGTGGATTTTACGAACAGACTCTATTACTCAGGAGATTAGTTCATTTCGCGCTTGGCGATTTTTCATTCTTCGCCAACACCTATTTTAATTACTGATGACAGAAAATAGGGAAAAAAATACTTGTGATTCGATTCCACCGAAACAAAGTAAGGATATATATACATTTTAGTCATAGAAATAAAAATAATCCAGATTATATAATAAATAATAAAAAAAATAAATAAATAATAATAATAATAAATAAATAATATTAAAATATAAACAGAAAAAAAATAATAATAATGCTCGTGCTGACTGAATGAAAACGAAACTTAAGGAAGGAAAAAAATATTTGTTCAAGAAAATTGCGAAATTCTTAGACCAAATTGTGAAATTGTGTTTATATCCATAATATAAACATTTCTGAGCCTGAAAATTGATGTTAAAAATCTAAACAAGCGTGAAAATATTATGAATTACATAAATTTAAAAACTCTCTATTTTCGTCCTGTGTAAAGTCTATGGTAGCGCTGCAGTCGGCAGTGTTGCCAAATAGTCAAAAGTCAATTTCCCCAAAGTTTCTAAAATTTTCCCCCAAATCAGTATTTTTTCCCGCAAAAGTCCCCAACTCAGTTTCTACTCGAAAAGTGAATTTTTGAATTTTCAATTTACCACTATAAAAAATGTTTAAGTAATTTAAGCCCAAAAATTTTCCCCAAATCAAGCCCTTCTTTTGAAAAAATTCCCCATTTACAAAAAACAAACTTTTAAACTGGGCTGAATGCATGTTCTGTAGCTACATTAAGAGAATGAGAGCTATATTTTGCAGTGAGAAGTTATTTTACGTTTGTTTTTATATAAGAGTTGTCTAACAATGTTGGACTATTGTTACATTAGCTCCATAGCTTCTTTAGACAATCTCTTATCAGTTGGGGTTTAAATGAATCCGAGATGGTACGCTGTTTTAATTCTTTTGTCATCCCTATACTGAAGTGCATAATCATAATGCAAAGTATTTTCGCTGTATCAATCGATGTGCTTTTGTACATCATAAGAGAAAAATATCTGCTTCCCACGTATTTAAATTAATTTTTTTTTAAGTCCTGCAGATTTAGTTACGTGCAGGTTTAAGTTGCTTAAGATTTTAGAGTCTGATGCATCTGTAATACGTGTAAACTGTAATGCAGTAAACAACGAACACGACCACATCCAAGAGAATAATAATTGATATTTCCGATTTCTGGATTGTAGTTTCGTTTTTCAAATGAAAATTGAGTTCGAGACAGATCCAGTTTTTCTACAGGACTAAAAGAAATCTTTATGGAAAATAGTAAAAAAAAAAAAAAATCCCCAAGTTTTTCCCCAAAATTTTTGTAGTCCCCAAAAATTTCCCCACGAACTACGTGTCCCCAAAAAATTCCCCTAGAGTTTTAAAATTCCCCAAAATGGGGACAAAATCCCCAATCTGGTAACACTGGCAGTCGATCGCCCGCGGCGGTTGAAAACAGCTTTGCACCAATCAGAATTTATTGCCATCATGTCGTTTCTCTTACCCATTGTAGGTTCTCTAACTCGGTCGTATCTCGAGCAGGGATGTAGTGGAGGGTATACTGGGGTATACGCCGTATACCCTCTGGATTTTTTTGAGGAACATCGTATACCCTCTGTTTCTCAAGAAAGCTATAGCATATATACACTAGGATATACCCTCTGACTTGAGCGTATACCCTCTGCTTAGAACGTATACCCTCTGTTATTTTTACGACTACACCACTGATCTCGAGCCGTTCTGATTGGCCAGCTAGATTCAGACCATACTTATTTTTAATGCCTTGGAAGTGGCGATCGACTGCATCATGCATTGCGTGCGTTTTGATGCATATAATTTAATGGTGATTCTGAAAATTATATAAATACGTATGATCATACAAATATCGGACATTTATTTTATTTTTTTAATTTCTACAAACACAATAAAGCAAACTGTATGTGCCTTACGCGCTTTTAAGAATGTCAGTATTATTTGTGCGAATGCTTGCAAACTTCGTAATTATTATTATTATTATTATTATTGTTCATGCATGAGCGCTTTTCGGCCATGGAAAAAAAAGAAGAAGAATAAAAATCAATTCATATATCTAACTCTCAAAATAGTTATCTGTAAAGTGCATGAAATTCCTTAAAACCACAATCACTATAACAAATATTTAGTTCAATTTTAAATTGCTAATATTGTTTAAAATTATTTTTTATAATTTAATGAAATATTGAAAAATAAAAATTTCCTATTTTCTTCATTCATATTATAATTTTATAACTTAATTAAATATTGAAATATAAAAAAATATATATTTTGAAACCTTCCACTGTTTGTATTCGAACTGGTGTACCGCAGTATTGGAAGCAGACGACATACCACATAGCTACTGCGAACTGATTCTGAATTAGCTTAGAAGAAAAATTTTAATTCACTGACCATCACTTGCAAGACTTTCAAAACCGGTATGTCCCGGATATCTGAATCTGGCGAGCCAATCAGAACGGTTCACGAACTGAAACTAGTAGGTATACTTTGCACATGCTGGCAGCACTGCTTCTAGAGTTTTTCTGTTAACTGACGAATAATCCGTTTATTTCTTCTCCGTTACAGGAGTTAAAATATACGTGAATTGAAGAAAGCGGGGTAAAAGTAAAAGTTGCCGAACTGGTATCGAACCAGCAATCTTAGCATTGCGATACGCGTGCGTTAACCATTGCACTAAAGTTGCACAGCAGCGAAGTACTTTGAAGCAAATATGTTTACTTCAGATCGATAGATCTTGATAAATTTCTTCAAAAAGCTTTGAATTTGGAAGTTGATGTCGGGAAGATTTCGTCTTTAAATAGATTGTATCTGGTGTTTTAATATTTTAGTATTAGTATATGATAAAAATATGAGTTATAAATATTTTTAAGTACATCGCTAGATGTAAAATATGAATATTGAATTTTCATTTGATTATTTTTTTCTTTTTTGAGTAGATCGATTTTTTTTTTCATTTAATATTTAAATCAAAATATCTTTTAAATGTGTTAAGTTAGAATATATTTTAAATGCGAATATTTTTTTAGAAGCAACTTTATAACTTCAATTTAATTTAACTTTATTCAATTTATTCAACTTTAAAAAAAATAAATTGTGAATATTTTTGAATGAATGAGAAAAGTAGTTGTTATTCATGTTTAAATTCGAAAACTTTTTTTCTTTTTAAATTAAATTGGAAATCTTAATGTATAGAATTTTTAGTTTTTCATTTTGTAAAATAAATTCGGATTTTAGTATTAATAGAACGCATGCGTGCTAGAAATAAACGGAATTTCTTCTTCTTTTTCAGACTTTTGGGAAGAATTCACGAATAAAATACGTTTATAAGACTACGGAAATTGTTTGTTAAAAAATGAGGAAAAAGTGTAAATTAACGAGTTTTTCTGATAGTGTACGCTGTCAGATTTGTTGTGCACACTGTTGCGTGCAGTGTACACTGCCAATTATTTGTTAAAAAACGAGGAATAATTTAGTGTAAATTGACGAGTTTTTCTGTCAATTTACGCTAAATTATTCCTCATTTTTTAACAAATAATTCACGTACTGTTAAAAACATATTAACATAAGGCTGCTACTTAGTTATCCCGTCGACCAAAAATCTATCGCCAAACTATAAGAATAAATGCCAATAATGGTGGACCGTAAATGTCAGATTCACTTGATTTTAAGCAAGTTACCCGTGTTTACGTCATCAAGTGATTTTTATTTCGACGTTTTATTTGTATTTTTATTAATGTTATACTAATTTATTTGTTCTTTCGTCATTTAAAATAAAAATTATGCCAATTTGTATAATTTGGCGAATGGTGTGGCGATTTATATAATTTGCCGAAATTGGTCGACGGGATAACTAAGTAGTACCGATATAGGTAAACATATTTTTTCTGTGAATTCTTCCCAAAAGTCTGGAAAAAAAGAAGATATTCGGTTCATTCCAAGAATTCTTCCCAAAAGTCTGAAAAAGAAGGAGAAATTCGGCTCATTCCTAGCATACCCTCAACTACTAACTAAGATATTAAAGTGAATTTTCATTTATTTATGGTAATCATTTAAAGAAATGCCAAAGTTATAGAGCGGATCTATAAGATTAAATATTTCACTTCTTCACAATATATATGCATGTTTATATATATATATATATATATATATATATATATTATAATTATTCAGGATATGATTATTATAATGTATTTAGTAATTATCCTGACATTAGAGAGCAGTATGCTACGTACAACCCCATAAATAAATATTT
This sequence comes from Maratus speciosus, assembly GCA_963932465.1. Taxonomy (NCBI): domain Eukaryota; kingdom Metazoa; phylum Arthropoda; class Arachnida; order Araneae; family Salticidae; genus Maratus; species Maratus speciosus. The sequence continues at coordinate 130,139,985 of OZ010789.1, read as the reverse complement.
TAGCTTGGGAGAAGAAAGATAAAAGTTATAGAGCATATATACATAAAATTAAATATTTCACTTATTCGTAATGCATATATTTTATAATTATTCAGAAAATGAAATAAGCATTTATTATTTCGCACTCGTATTCTTGCAAGGATTCCATGAACAAAAAATGCACTGTCAAATGGGCGAAATATCGAAACTTGAAGTAGCTCCAGACTTGCATGCGCATCAAAGTTCATTTCCTCGCCAAAGCGCTTGGCTACAGAGGTTGGCGTCAAGTGTGCTGGGACGTTGAGTATTTGTGAACTTGCGACCGGGCCTGTTTTCATTGATTTTTCTACTGGCCGGGTTGAGCAAGGGCCTGGAAATTTCTGAACTTTTATGCTTGTTTATATATGTATAAACATTTCAATTGCATGCATATATTATTGTGTTTATATACAGTTTATTTCTGCTTATATATAAAAATTTATAAATGGCTTCTTTTTATTAAGTAAATTGTATAAATATTCAAAAAAATTATTTTGGTATATGAAACAGTGAAAAGGTTGCCAGAAAATATTGCCAAATCTCTTTTCTCTCATCATGACCATTTTCTCTATCTCGCCAAGGTCTCTCTATACTGGAAAAGTATCGAAATTTCTATGAGTATCCATTTATCCTTCGGTGAGAAACTATATAATATTAAATTTCAATATTTTAATATTCACTAAATGGCGATGGAAAGCGAACTGAAAACAGTATTGGTTTCAGTTCTCTCCTGCAAACCTGATAAGTTTCCAAAAATTTTCATGAAGCAGATTAAACACGCCTAATATGCTTGTTGCAAACCCATGGATATCACACAGTTCCTGCATATTATATTATTTGCTCTTTATCCTTGTGCAAAGTAATCTATATCATCCGCAATTTGTCACGGACGCGGCATTTAATTAATCACGTTACGTCATGAATTTGTTTAAGAGTGAACCAAATTAATTAGCAAATTGACCTTCGTATGTAGGAGAGAGAGTAATGCGGTCTGATTGGATCATTTCGAATGAAAGAGCCGGCCGATTGGGTGAATTTAAGTAATGAAAACGGCCTATTCGAAATTCAGTTTCCTATATTAAACTGGATAAAGTTCATGAAATGGAATCCGTCTAATAATAGAATGTGGGATAGAGCATTTCAGTAATTCTAATTTGAGGTATAGAAATTTCATATATTTCAGAGTATTATAGGAAATGAAAGAGTTGTGATGCTGAAAGCTTTTATAGATGCTTTATATTTCGGTAAAATCCTTTTAAATAAGAAAGAGCAAATGCATGAGGCATGAATACGTAACAGAATACATGATTTATGAATAAAAAAGGCAAGTAGCATTTTATTTTATGGTTTTATTTTTAAAGAAATAAATGGATTTCCTAAAAGCAACCTTTATGGTTAACTTCAACTTTATATGATTAAATTACAAAGTTTCAAAATTTCTACGATCATATGATTTTTTGTTGTTCAAGATCTTCCTCCTTTGTTTTTTAGAGGAAATGGCGTATGATACTTAAATTTCTTGTATTTTAGATGTAAAAGTTATTTATAATTTTTAATGCATCAGTTATTTTATTCTATAACTTAAAATTGGATTTTATTATAGCATTTTATGTAGGGTAATTCTTAGGAAAGATGGCTATAGTTTTTAAAGATTGAAATAAAAATTCTTAGAATGCAAATACAAGAAATATTTATGCATATTTCAAATTCTTATACATATCCTCATCATATTTTGGACAAAAAGTAATTAAATATCGAGAACAAAAAGTGGGAAACAAAATTGAAATTAAAATTGCAGAACGCCATCTCTCCTTCAAGCCTAGGAGAGATGGCCATTCAATACAAGAAAGAAAAAATGAAGTTAAAATAGCAAAAAATAACACATTTCATGCAATTAATCATGATTAAGAGGCAATTATATCACAGAAAATCAGTGAATAAATTTTAAGTATATTTTCAATCTTACACTTTTCGTAAAATTTTACCACATTTTCGGCATAGATCTTGATAGTTTGTACACGGTTCATGAAACCACTTCTGGCAATTTATGCACTGTATCCAGTCATCCTTTTTGGTTGTGGTATCACAGGGTGATTCATAATGAATGGACCAAAAAGAATAGCGCTGTGTGACTGCCGTAATGGATTTATTCAGCCGAAACAAATTTATTCTGCAACTACAATTATACAAGTTTTATTTGGCAACAGGGAAAAATCATCGAATGACGAACTCGCCGCTAGAGGCGCTGTTAAACAAAATGTCGCCCATGCAGGAGAAAGCGTACTGCGTTTTCGAATATGCCAAAACCTTCTCGGTAACTGTTGTGCAAAGACATTTTCGCACGAAATTTCGTAAACAATCACCGCATCGGCATAACATAAGCAGCAGGTGAGTGAAGCAGTTCCAGGATACCGGCTGCTTATGCAAGAACAAAAGCCCAGGACGAAAAGAAACAAAACCTGAAGTGGTTGAAAGAATTCGTGAACGCCCTGTGATGTTTTCTCTGTTGTTTCGTTAAAGACAAGGTGTTTGTGCCTCCACTTCCTCAGGACTTAGAGGAAATAAAGCAGCGGATAACTACAGTGTTGAACTCCATCACAGGGAATATGCTATCACGAGTGTGGCAGGAGTTTGATTACCGTGTAGACATTTGTCGTGTCACCGGAGGGGCACATATTGAACACCTGTAGAAACTTGAATAAATGTAATTTTGAGGTAAATTTGAATTTTCTAAATATATTAATTACAACGTTCACAATCATGTTTTCTTTTTGTCCCGTTCATTATGAATCACCCTGTATATTCTTCTCTTCAACCAATACAGTGATCCTCGTTCAATTCTATTCCCTCGGACTCTGTAGAATCTAATAATTTCAAATCTATTTCATCTTCTGCTAGAAATGTCGTGTTTTTGTTTTTTCTCGCGTTTATTTTAGACTTTTTCACGGTTTTAAGTTTATTTATCAACTTTATCTGTTTCTGGGATGAACGTCTCCGAAGTTTTCCAATATTTTATGAAAGAAGAATACATCGTTAGACTCTATTATATTATTGTTACTGAATTATTTATATAAGTTAAAATTCAAATAATTATGTCAATTAATATAATTATAAAAATAAAAATGATATAATTATTTTAAAAATAATTATATATAGTTAAAAACAATTATATTTAGTTAAAAACCTCACTCTGTATAATTTAGAAATATTGATTATAGATAGCCATCTCTCCTCGATTTAATGTGGCCATCTATCCTAAAATTAATTGCCACCCTATTTAAAGCGACACTCCGCCATTGTACGTCTTTATTTTAGACTTAAAAGCAAAGATTGGATTATATACGTGCCTTAAAAGTCCTTATAGTAAAAAATAAATGTAAGATACGTACTGAAAAACGTTCAGATACCTAACTCAACAAAAATAACCAACCACTAAATTAAATAAACTTACAAATAAATTAATTCTAAATAAAATTATACTTTCTTTTTATAATTGAAAAACACAGCTGCACGTCGCATTGATTGAACACGTTGAACTATTTCTTACGAACAAAGTTTATACTGCAGTCTATGATATAGTTTTTGAAATAGACTGTCCGCCTCTCCTCTCTGGCCATCTATCCTAGAATTACCCTATCTTGGGGCCATGAAAAATTCGATGGATCACCAAAAGAATCACAGGGATAATGAGAAAATGCGATTTTTTTTATAAGAACGGCAAAAATTTAACAATTTAGAAAAGAAAAAAAAAAGGTTAAAACTCACTCTGAAGATCAATGACAAGTCCGAAATATAGTGATGAGGATAATTATAGTATTATCGAATAATTTATTGTATCAATAATTATTCATCGTGATTTCCGTAATTTGGCAAGACTACAATAAACTTATTCACATAAAAGACATATCTTAATCCAGGAAAATATAATTAACCGCGAGGGAAGAAAATTAAATTAAATTAAATTAAAAAAACTCTTCCGAGTTACAAATAATTCCGAAAAGGGTTCTTTATCTTTAGAAATATCAGAAACTAATATATTTTCAATATTTAAGGAGGCGTTTATAAAAGTAAAGTTTATATTGCTGCCACCTATTTTCGGAAACATTTTCGAATGGTTTTTATAGTGTATTATCCTTTTTCCCAACCGAGAACATAGGTATTTTGGACACTACTAATTTTCAAGTAAATAATAAAATTATCATCATAAATATTTTCTGAATGAAGATTTAAATCAGACTTCTTTTTTTCTAAAGCTCGAACGATGTCATGCAATGCAAATGCAACGGGTTGTTTACGCCCACTATAGTTCCCTAATTAAAAAGTAAAATACTTTACAAAATTTCATTAAAAGAATGCAATTTATTTGTTCTATATTTTTTCTTATTTATTTTCAGTACCCATAAATTATAATAATTAAAATGAAACTTACAATACTCCCTGTCTTACTTTTCATTCGTTCTTTTAGTTTTTTTATGTAAGCAACTTGGATTTAGCTTGTAATTTTCATCAACAATATTTTTTTCTGAAGTCTATATCCTATGTAACATAAAACACGTAACATATTTATTGACACACGATGTATTAATTCATGTAGTACATGAGTATATTTTGGTTCTTTGCCAGGGATCTGACACATTATTCTTCATTAAACGTTGCATAAAAATAAGTAAGATCACACGTTGCACGATCATTCTAATAATAAAGAAAGTAAATGATTGAGACATAAACTTGTAATTTTACTACTATCGTCTGCTTCACTACTTTTGTAATTTTCATAGAGTTGGTTTTTCTCTTTCAACAGTTGGCATCGATTTTGTGATTAAAAGAACATTAGGAATGAATTTGAATTTTCGTTTTCCATTGTTCTATATTTGGAGTGCTTAATTTCCTTTCACGCAATTTAGAAGTGTATACCTTGACTTCATCACAGTATAATTTCTTTAAGCTTTTTATAAGATTATCTTTGGTAATTTCTTTTTTCTTTTCGTTAATTACACGAATATTAAGTTTCTCTTTATCAAAAAAAAGGGGGGGGGGATTTTAAAAAAGTCTCAAAGCATGCATAATATTCCAATTGTTCTTAATGAGGTTTTTTTACTACACTTTAGCAAAAAACTTCTTTTAACGAATTAAAACAACAGTTCGATAAAATGATCAATAAAAGCGTGCGAGCAAAACGTACTTGAAAAAAATGAAAGAAGAATGCGTACTTGAAAAAAAAATGTAAAGAAGAAAACGTACTTGAAAAATCCATTTAAACAAAATAATGACATTGAATGGAAGCTACTTTATTTATTTTTTCAATTTGAATTTATGAATGAAAAAACAATTCTTTTTTATTCTCAAATACTTCATGCATCGCGAAAACATATATCTAGTTCTTCGGATTTTTTCAGATATAAAATGTCATAATATTTCATGTATTGTTTTTCATGTAAAATAAAATGTATTTAATTCACAAAATTATTTTCTGGTTATACGAAATTCCTCTAATTAAAAAATGTTTTAGGTATACATGCTTCGATTTATCTTTTAGAATGATTTTTGTAAATGGTCTCCATGTATTTTACTGTATTCTGTTTTTTTAGATAGCATTTGAAACACTTCTGCGGTCTCAAACTAAAAGTTTTCTACTACTGTTAAGCCTACAGCTTTGAATGCCCACGTAAAAAGCGTCTTCAAAGTTTGGTAATATAGGCATTTCTTGTTTTATAATTTGCACTCGCGTCCAGAGTCAGTCATGGTTGATAATTATAAACAGTGTAGTTCCCCATAGCAATAAATACAGAGTGTCTCATTTCAGATGATACAACTCGTATCAATTTGTCATGTTGAAAATTTCCAAAGGAAGAAACGAGATTTTTGGAATACAGATAGTTTCGTTCGGCCGAATTTTCGGCGCAACTCAGATTTTGGCCCGAAAAAGAAAAACGAATTTTCGATCGATCTCTAGAAATAATTTTATTTGCGTACTGCAAGAAAAAAAAAAAAAAAGTATATCTTGGTAAATGTTCATAGCAAAAGCTTCATTCTTAGGCAAACCGCGAATAGTATACCGCAATTTGTTACATTTAGTCATGCGGTTTAATTAATTAATTTATTTATTTATTTATTTGTATCATATATGCAGATTTTGCAAAAAAAATCTGTAAATTTACGGAACATTTTTTGTTAAGATACAATGATGATACAATGAGATACAATAATGATACAACTTTTATTAGTGAAATACAGTGAAAAAAAATCAGATTTGTTAGTTTGCCAATAACAAAACATTTATCAGAAATGGAGTTTGATTATACAAGCGTTTACAGAGCCGGCGAACCTAATGGCACGCGTGCCATAGGAGGAACGCGTTAGATTATTTTCGGCACAGCATATAACGTAATGACATTGCTCATGATGCATGAATTTGGACTAGCTGAGTTTGTCTGAATTAGATTGGTTCGATTGGTTGATGTTGCCATAAAGATCGAAGTAATTGAAGTAAACTTAATAGTAAATCCCAATTTAGTTCAAAATTTGTTCACAAAATTTCATATTAATTATCAGAAAGGAAAGATTATAAGAAAAAATACAAACACAAAATTATAACAACTTGGAATTGTGAACATAAAGATTTCTTTAAAGAAACTGGAGCTTGCCATTTTGGTAATTTTTTCTGCAAGTCATTATTATCGGAAATGATATAATATGAAAAACCCAAAAAGAAACCTCTTATCTGGTAACTCCAATTCAGGTTGCATTCACTTAAAAATAACTTGTACCAAGCTGATATCAATTATTTGACAACTAAGACGCTAAAACAAAAGTAGCATTTTAAAAATTTACTTTCCAAAGTATAACACAAAATGTTATCCATATGTTATTGACTCCTAAAAAGAAAAATCAAGTAATTTTGATTAACTATTATATAAAGCACTAAACGTTTTGGCTGTTGGCACCTCTTGAGAAGGTAAAATATTTTTAAAAAAATTTTGGCACCTTGGATCTGAAAAGTTTCGCCGTCTCTGGTTTATTACCTTGTGTAATGTTAATAGCATAAATTTTATTGAGAAGTGAGATTCTTCCTCCAATGAGTGAAAGACGGTTTGGTACAAATTGTCTTAATAATGATATTTAACAGAAATCGTCTAAAATAATTGCAGCTTAATTTTGTTTTTCAAGACAAATGTTATCATTTTTAGAAACTTATCATTTACTGCAAGTAAAAATCAACAATGGCCCAGATACTTTTTTTTTCTCAGAAACACAATTTTTTTATTAACATCATTTACGGAGGTGAACTTCACGCTACAGTTAATGTTTGTGTAGTAAGGCAAAGTATAAAATACTATTTTTTCTGTTAGATATATAACTAAAGAGTAATTCTATATAAGAATGCAGAATGAATTTATTTCAAATGAATATAAAAAAACACCAAAAAATGCATCTCCCATCTGGAGCTTATTTTCATCACCCATCTTTTGTATATTATTCAGTTCTTCTCTTTTAAAGTTTTGAAACAATCTTTTTTGATTAACAGTCATTGTAAATTCTTGTTAAAATTTTTTCTCTGAAATATACATTTTCAAAATTAAGAGATTCACTGAGGTGAGGAACATGCTCTAAATATTAACCTACATATTTATTTTTTTGAGAATTTTGTTCTTTGTTCTTAAAATCAACATCTGTTAGATATATAACTAAAGAGTAATTCTATATAAGAATGCAGAATGAATTTATTTCAAATGAATATAAAAAAACACCAAAAAATGCATCTCCCATCTGGAGCTTATTTTCATCACCCATCTTTTGTATATTATTCAGTTCTTCTCTTTTAAAGTTTTGAAACAATCTTTTTTGATTAACAGTCATTGTAAATTCTTGTTAAAATTTTTTCTCTGAAATATACATTTTCAAAATTAAGAGATTCACTGAGGTGAGGAACATGCTCTAAATATTAACCTACATATTTATTTTTTTTGAGAATTTTGTTCTTTGTTCTTAAAATCAACATCTGTTGATATAATTGCATAAGCAGTATATAAGCAAATATCTTAGTGTTGATTTAGTCACCTTGAATTTTCAGTTCACGCATGTGAGAATCTCCAATAACCATGGTTGCTTTTTTATAACAAAATCTAATAACTGACTATAAACACAAATTTCTGACTTATAATTTAACAACAGAAAATATACTGTCTAACTTTAGCATCATGGGAAATAAAATCTGATGATAATTTTGACATTTTTTAACATGAAAATGCAACTTAATGTTTGGTTCATGGACACTTCTTTCCGTACTGAGAAAACAAACAAAAATACAAAGAAATTAATTAACTATGCTAAGTTACTTTGCACTTGAGATAGTAGTAGCTAGAATAATAATTATTTAACTGTTTTGTTTTCAATTAAATAAGTAATCAAATGTTTTTCTTAGTAACATTGGGTGTGTGACATGACACGGAGGTGAGACCTCACATACTGTGTACTAAGAAACAAAAAATATAATCATAAAAAACGTATGCACACAACACATAGAGTCTTCTTTCACTTTCAATAGAAAACATAAATTAATTCAAAAATGTTCATGTCAAATGCTGTAAAGGCTTTGTGATTGGAATGATACACTTTTTGGAAGATGACCCATTTGCGCAATAATTTAGAACAGTTTCCTTTTTTTTTACCTTTACAGAATGCACCAATAATTTCCCGTGTTCTGAATTAATAAGTCATTAAATAAATGAAGGATAGAAAATATATTGATAAAACAGCAAGCAAGTTTTTAGTTTTCCATTCTTCCAAAATTTAAAAAATACTTTCTTTTTATTGGAATAACTTATTCAATTTAAAATAAATAACAAAATGAGAAACATATCTTATATCAACTAGTTTTCGTTTTACTGATAGTGGGATTAATAAGGCGAAAGACAATAAATCGGAATACGAGAATCTCTTCACGAGATGTTTTTCATTCTGTTGATACGCTTTGGTAAATTTAAAGTCAATAATGGGATCTCATCGTCTTAAATCAACTATTTCTCTTTCTTTTGATGTTCCGTAATGAGCTAGAAATCAAACGTATCGTAAAACAATCCATTCTATCCATGAAATACATTAAAATCCACTACTCAAATCTAAATTATGTCAATGACTTTTTTTTTCAAACTAATGACTCTACAGATCATGAGCTTCGACGTTATCTCTTCAGAGCACGATTTTATTTTTTGACTCCTTCTATTCTTATTTCTTCTAATCCTATAACTTGGAATCTCTTATTATTACCCGACTGCCAAGAAGGGTTATGTGTTTCACGCGTATCTGGGTATGTGGATTTCTTTATACCCTCGGAACATCCCAACAGCTGGATGGATTTGAATGAATTAGGTCTCTATCGATTCGTCTTAACCTTCTGACGGTTATAGGCTAGGTGTTTTTTTTATATATAAATTCAAAGTGACAGCCGTAAAATAAAAAATGGCGGTAGAGATGAAAAAATTATTTACGCACCCTATTGAGTGGCATGTCATTGAATAGGTCTTTCAAAATGAAGACGATGTTGCATTGACTATTTTACAGTCGGAAGCTCCGTTTAAATATTACACAACGTGGAAGTTGTGTGGGTAGGATCTCTAGCTGTACTGCAACTGTAACCATCATAGACATCTATAGGCCTCATCAAAACAGTGTTTATAGATAGGAACTAGCAATTAAACATAACTCAAAAACCATCAATATTAGTAAATAAAAAAATAGATAAGTAATATAAAAAATAGTTTCACATTGATGAGAAATAATTAATCAGTTCGCTTTTTACGCAGTCGGGTTTTTTTATTTTTTTTATTTAATTTTTACTTGTTTTACAGTCGTTTTTAGGGTTCCATGAGTGGCGGCTCGTTCATTGGCGCACATGAGCACGTGAACCCCCAAAGAAAAGTAAAAAAAAATAATTTAACAAATTAAAATAATTATAAAAGAAAAATATAATTTTTTGTCAATCTCCAATACGAGTACCATTCACTCAGGCCCCACCCCATCCCCTCTCCCTTTCTTTAGATACATCCATAACAAACCTTTACTGAAGAAAATTCGAAAGTTTTTAACACCGAGCGCGGCCAGTCTTTTCTTGATAGCACATGCGAGTGAAGAAATGCTCTTCAAAATAAGCTTATGCAGACGGGAACGGCAGAGACGAAGGCCACGGGGGGCGCCTCGCTTAGAGCCTTCCGTTCGCACAACCTCCAGCTTGTGGCAGCATTGCATTTTTAGCTGTAATTTTCTTGTACGTTTTGATTTCGCTTTTGATATGAATATTAAGTTGGTTATTTATTTTAATAATTCTTAATCTGTCTGTTTCTATTGTTCTTAGTTTTATTATTATATGTAAAAAGTAGGTACAAACAGTTAACATGGAAGTTAGAAAAATTAATATTTCTGAACTAAAGATACTGCTTACACTTGATTTACAAAAATTGTACTTGAATAACACTCAAAGGTAAATTGTAAGCAATATTGTGATTCTACGTTCTTTTGCAGAAAATAAAATGGTACCAGTTTTCCATCTAATGGATGATTTTTGTTTTTTCTTTTAGTTGCAAATTTTTAAACTTGGGAGAAAAAATTTAGTGATGAATTCAGAGAATGCCAAGGGGAAAACCCGCCAGAAAAGTAGAATTCCCCCCTTGAAGGCCTCCCCCCCCCCCCCGAAATCCATATTGTCTTTCTCGGAACAGCAAAATTTCATCCAGAGAAAAACAACTCTGAATTCAATATTGCGCAAATGTATGTTAACCTTTATTTATGTCCTTCCTACAAATTATATTTTCGTATTTTTTGTATTGTGATTGTGAACCCCTTTAAATCCACGAGCCACCACTGGGTTCCATACTTCCGAAAAAATATTTTTCCACCCTCAACAGCTCAAAATTTTCTGAGACATTTTCAGACTCATTTTTAAAAGTAAAAACATGAAACTTGCTGGGGTTATATTGTAAGAGATGAATAAGAGGCTTATTCAGATTTCATTTTTCCATTAATTAATTAGAATTTGATTTTTAAACAATTATTTTCTCAGTATGACAATTTTTTTTTCATCCCCAGATCTCCCGCTTCGGAAAATTCGGTTCAAAACGCCAACATTGACAGCATTTTTTTTGCAATATTTTCTGCATTTATCAACAAATCGACAAGCACGGCACATTACGTAGTTTCTAAATAAGAGAAATTGCCCGTTTGATGTGTTTGAGAGCAAAAATGAATTTAAAAATAAATCAGAAAATAAGCAGTTTGATTTGGAATACACCCTTAAAAAGTAAAAACGGAACCATTATAAAATCACTCGTGTGGTCTTACTGTCTCTCTCACTCCCGTTTTTCTCATAAACTATGAAACGTGGAAAGTTCAAATTTGGCAGCAGTATTAAAGGCACACATATTTATAAATTATTAACCATTCAGAAACATATTTAGGAAAAATGTAAGCGAGCTAATTAAGTTACTTGAAAATAAAAATATTTTATATATATATATCGTGTGAAAGCTCTTTTATCGCCGAACTCAAAAATACATTTCTTTTAATTTTAGGTATTATATTTTCAGAGATATCGTCGGAAATACAATTCAAAAATATGCCCTCCCCCCCCCCCTCTATTTCCGAATCTACTGAAACTAAAATTATGAAAAAGATTATGGTAGTAGAAGTTTATTTAAACCTTGCTGGAAAACTACAGCGCTAGGCCACATAGTTTTTGAGGAAATCGCATTTTTCCGTTACACGCAAATTTCACTTTGCGGGCACTCAGCAAAGGGGTTGAAGTGTCTCTCGAGGTACTAATCGTCGCGGAAGTATAAAAAGATAGTTGATAATGATTTTCGAAAAAAAAATGTCGGTAATTAGCCGAGATATTAACATTTAAAGACACGAACGGTTTGGACATCCATAAAGACACCGGCGGCATACTCTTCGGCGCTATCGGCTTTTAAATCTTAGATAACAACTTTTAAGAATATACTTGTGCAATGCAATGCCCAGTAGTAGTATAAAATCAATAAACGTGCAATTGGTATAAAAAATTAAATTTAAAAAATCAAAAAACCCAACTAAAAAAGGGGGAAACAATATGACGTAGGAAAATAGTAGAGTGTGTAATGGAAATCCTTTTTTTTTACTTAAGTAATTGCAGTCAGAGGCATCAGATTCATGTTTAGGTATGTACTGTGGCTCCTTCTACCTACATGTTTGCCTCCGACAGCAATTACTTAAGTAAAAAAAAAGTATTTCCATTACACACTCTACTATTTTCCTACGTCATATTGTTTCCCTCTTTTTAGTCCGCTTTTTACGCAGTCGGGGTTTTGTGAATTTTTTAATTTAATTTTTTATTGACGAATATTTAGTTTATATAACTTGCCTATGTCTTTATTTACATGTATTGATGACTTTTAAGTTGTGTTTAATTGTTAGTTCCTATCTATAAACACTGTTTTGATGAGGCCTATAGATGTCTATGAAGATTAGAGTTACAGTTAAGCTAGAGATCATATACCTACACAACTTTCAGGTTGTGTAATATTTAAACGCAGCTTCTGACTGTAAAATAGTCTAGGAAACATCGTCTTCATTTTGAAAGACCTATCCAATGACATGCCACTCAATAGGGTGCGTAAAAACTTTTTTTCGTCTCTACCGCCAGTTTATATTTTACGGCCGTCATTTTGAATTTATGAAAACAAAATCTAGCCTATAACGTCAGACGGTTAAGACGAATCGATAGAGACCTCATTCATTACAATCCGTCCAGCCGTTGGTATGTTTCGAGGGTATAAAGAAATCCAGATACCCACATGCATACCCAGATACGCGTCAAACACATAACTCTTCTTCGTAATCGGGTACAAACAGACTTTTTAATAGTCTTACTATTCTTTTAGCAACTATTTTTTTGTAATATTACAGTTACTAATTAATATATTTATTGTATGGTACCTTTTGTGCGCGTTTAATACTCGCACTTCACCGATTATTTTATTAGATATAAAAGTTTAATCTAGATTTAAGTTATTCGTTTTAAGAATATTTTCATCAATGATGCTGAAGAATTTCTTCTTTCAAAAAAAAAAAAAAAAAAAAAAAAAAAATCAGATATATGCACTTCTTTCCCACAACCGTTCAAAACATTCTGATTTCGAAATTCTTTATTGAATAAAAACTTTATTTCTTTCTCAAATCCTGTGTGTGCCTTTCTTATCTCCGTTAAATTTCTAGAAAAGTGTATTATGGCGAAAAAGTGAAAATGATATTTAACCGGATGAAAAAATGGACGAACTATATAGTGTGTGTGTGCGTGCAGGTTGTCCCTTCGTATCGTTGACGGATGGCTAATTCCCAAAACCATTCATTTTAGAAGCAAACTTCCAACTGCAAAAAATTTCCAAATATTGTTCTCTATAAAACCGAAAGTTATTTTCATCCAAATAATATATTTTTTTCAAGTTATTAAATTAAAATTTTTATTGTTGCCATGATTTTCCGAGTAGTTTTAGGTGCGTTCGTAATTATATAAATACATAGCACCTATAGTCGCGTTCTGGTCCGTCCATCTGTCTGTCTACCGGCATATAATAGCGCAAAAATTACCCAACCGAATAGTTTGAAATTTAATATATAGATTCGTTGCAGAATTTTGTCATTTCAAATACCATCTGAGCTCTCAGACGGTAGAGCACTGGCGGCTTCAGCCAGGAGATCCCTGGTTCGAATCCTGGTCCGGACATTTTTCGCCCAGTTGGAAATTTACATCTAATATGATTTATTTACCAATTAGAATAATTGTGTTAAAATTAATCTAGTTGAGAGTATTAATCATAACTTAATTTTTTTAAACTTGGATTCTTATTCGTAGAATTATATTAATTTAAATAATGCTTCTATTGTAGTGAAACCTACAGCTTAATGAACGGTTATATCAATACGCGGCGGTGAGAAGATTAATAATAATTAGAAAAATGTCTTTAAGTGGCCCACTGTTGGTGCGTTTACCTTAAATGCTTCTTTAAATATTGAAAATATATTGGTTTCTGTGGCTTTTCAAGATAAAAAACGCTTTTCAGAATCGTGGGTTACTTGAAGAGGTTATTATTTTGTTCGTGGTTCTATTATATTTTGGTAGATTAGAAAACATTTATCTATTTTTTCACTGTGTAGTTTTCGGGAAAATGGTACGCCAATGTTAGTTGTTTTATATGTGATTTCGAAACAGTTGTGAAACCTTAAAAATTGCACTATGCGCAAAATACTTAAAAGATGACAAAAATATTTAAATAGACATTAAATTACTTTAATTCTTTTTAGTACTTTCAACTATAAACATAGCCTTCGCCGGAGAACACACACACAAAAAAAAAACACTGTTATTAACGTCTTATTTTTCAAATTTCACGTAGTTGGTGTCGAAAGGAGTGAAAGCCAATTTTGTCCGGAAAACATTGAGTGATTCCATATGCTTTATAGGTAAGAGGGAAATAAATATGGATATAGAGGCAAGTGGTTCTATAAATCATATGTAATCGCCCAATGTTTTCCGGATCTAAAAAATTGACTTTCACTTTCACTCCTTTCGATACCAACTACGTGAAATTTGAAAAATAATACGTTAATAACAATGGTTGTTTGTACTCTCTGACGTAGGCTATAGCTGAACGTACGAAGAAGAATTAAAGTAATTTAACATCTATTTAGATATTTTTGTCATCTTTTAAGTATTTTGCACATAGTGTAATTTTTAAGTTTAACTTTTTAAAGATGAATTTAGCATTCTATCTGTTTATTTGCTGTTGTGAAACCTTTAAATTTGTTCTTCTGTTTAACAAATATGAATTACACAGAAGTTCGCTTCGAACCTTAATTCTTCTCAAGCAGATAAGAATCTTTATTTTCTTCAGCGTGAAACTTAAGTACACCGTTTAAGAAGCTCATTTCAGCTTTCTGCCCTATTTGATTTCCCAAGAGATTCATAAGCTGAATATGTAACCCCTTTTTACTCCGATGCGATAAAGGAAAAAAAAATTTATTACTTTAATATTCGATGCAAGATAAATTGATGATGAAATATGGGTACGCATTTCATCTAGTAATCCTGAATTTATATCTTTGCGGTTCTCAATTTGTAATATTTTCTGATTTTATTAAGTTTGGCTTCCTTCGATTTTTCCCGAGAAATAGATCTCACGCAGGGCTTGCCACAGACGACTATTTTTATATTCTGTCCGTACCACTATTTTGAAAAAAAAAAAAAAAAAACAATTTGTGGTATATTTCCCTTGCAAATGTTGTCAAAGCGTATGTAAAAGATTTTTCTTTTGGAAAAGCGGTTCAAAATAGAATTAAAAAATAGTTGCCTGTAAGCCCTGTCATGGGACTTCTGCCATGACATGTTGTTAAGAGAAAGTTTCTGAAGATAGAAAACGGTTTTCGGAATTGTGGGTTACTCGAAAGATGTTATTGTATATTTTCGTTCATGGTTCTATTACAGTTTTGTAGATTAGTAAACGTTTATTTATTTATTTATTTTTTTATCGTTAAGTTTCCACGAAAAAGATACGTCAATGTCAGTTGTTTTATATGGGATTTCAAAACTGCTGTCAAACCCTAAAAATTTTACTTCTGTTTAAGGTTGATCTCAAATCGAAAGAAGCTACTTTCTGACAAATTTCTGAATTCATTTTTCCCTGAAACGCATAAAATTGGCAGCTGTTCTTATTCAGAAACTATGTGATCGAATTGCCTTTCCGTTTTTTAAGAAAGGCAAAAACTCTTTAAGAAAATACTGTCAAAGTCGGCGGTTCTGAATCTAATTTCTAAACGCGCGGCGCGAGAAAGGAGAAAAACCTGCCGTAACGTGACAAAAATCGCATGTAACACGATAACTAATTTATTTATTAAAGAAATGGAAAACGCCATTCGATTCCAAATAGCTTCAATAGTCATGCCTGCCAATTTTATGTATTTTACATTTAAAAAGTTTCGCATTGGTTGGTCAAGGAATTTAAAAACAGTCTCAACAAATATGAATTACAGAGAAGTTCGCTTCTACCCTTAATTCTTCTCAAGCAGATAGGAATCTTTATTTTCTTCAGCGCGAAACTTAAGTACACCGTTTAAGAAACTCATTTCGCCATTCTACCCTTTGATTTCCCAAGAGATTCATAGGTTGAATATATAACCCTTTTTTTCTTCGACGCGATAGTAAGAAAAAAATCTTTATTACTTTAATATTCGATGTAAGATAAATTTATGAGGGAATATATGTATGTATTTGATCTATTAATCCTGAATTTATATCTTTGCGGTTCTTCGGATATTCCAAATTTATAGTATTTTCTGATTTTATTAAGTATAGTTTCTGTCGATTTTTTCGAGAACTAGTTCTCTCGGGACTTCTGCCGGGAAATGCAGTTAAGAGAAACGGTGTAGTAGAAAATGTTAATAGTAATAATTTTTAGGATTGACTATGCAGTTATTTATTTGATATTCAATTGAAATTCTTTGTGCGGGACGACATAAAAAAGATTGGTTATAAATAATAAATATATGAAACTTTATCGCTTTTTATACGTAAAAAAGAATATAGTATATAGATTCTGTGAGATTCGCATTAATTTATGAATAAGCATGTTGAAAATTTAGAGAGGATTTATTAAAGGGATTGTAATTTATAAATGTAAAAATTTTAATCTGTAAAAAAATACTAAAAAATACTTCGCACAAAGGTTATTCATAACTATTGCTACAATATTTAAAACTCTGTCAATAAAATTGAAATTTTGCATAAATTTATTGTTAGATAGTTAAAGTTACTGCAATTAGCAATGGATAAGTCCATTTTCAACAATGTTGCCTTTGTTTCATGTGGCTTTATTCGAAAATTAATCTTAAACGTTTCAGAAATTCAACTGTACATTATTATGCATTATGTCGGAGTTTCCTCTTAGTCAGCACAACTTCGAAGAAAATCCTTATTATTTATATGCTGCCACCACCGATATGACTACGTGATATCGGTCACGCACTGAGAGGATTGTTTAAATGAAAACCAACGCCTTCAATTAACTAAATTAACAGTTTATTTACACACTATTTACACAACAACAAAACACTATTTACACTTACAAACTCGGATATAGGTGATCCGGTTCAACATTAAATTGAATACAGTAAATGCTGGCTGTGTACTGTTAAACTACGTTAAACCACTCTCACTCTACAGACGTTAAATTAGCTTTCCGGAGATCAATCTCGATCTCCCAACACATATGTGCTCTAAGCCTAAGCTCTCCGAGCCTCACTCAATCCTACGCTCTATCTCTAAGAGCTATACACAGTGACTACCTT
Organism: Maratus speciosus; assembly: GCA_963932465.1. Lineage (NCBI taxonomy): Eukaryota > Metazoa > Arthropoda > Arachnida > Araneae > Salticidae > Maratus > Maratus speciosus. The sequence goes on along the minus strand of OZ010789.1, from coordinate 130,122,597 downwards.
GCGCTTGACGCTCTCGGCTCCAACTGAATCCTACGCTCTATCTAAGAGCTACACACAGCAACTCACCTTACGCCTTGCACGCCAACTTTCAACTGACTGCAGAAGGAAGGCCTTCCAGCAACCCCTTGCTACTTCTCAACGTAACCCCTCAGGGTTTTCTACCTGGCTCGCATTCCAAGCTCTATTCTTCGTTCGTGGAATGCTTTTGTCTCCCCATCTTCCACAGACATCTCAAAAGTTTTGGCAAACCCCTCTCCAACTATCTTTTTTCCCCTTCATTCCATCTGTACATTTCCCCCGGCTTAGATCCAGTTTTAGATAAGGAAAGGATGTTATTTTGAAATTCCAGTACACAGGCCATACAATATATCATATACTAAGACAAAATTAATATAGAACCCCAGTTCTAATAGCAGATGTTTCTCAGAACCTGACACCCCCCACCTTAGCGGAAAATATGTCATTTAGGGGCTAATTTTCCCCAAACATATAATAATATCACAGAAGAGTTCAATAGTCTCTTTGCAGGTTTCTTCATTATTATTATTACATATATATATCAAGGTGTCTGAACATTCTCTACTAACATCTCTAATGAACCGTGTACTAATATTATGATTACAGAAAAACTACACATGCTAATACACTATTAAAAACACTATAACACAAAATTCAAATACAATTACACATATACAAAAAAAAATTAAAACGTGATGACACCCCTTTAAGGTTTGTCCACTATTTAGTCATTGATGCCGATGGGCTAGTAACTGGCGGTTCTTCCCAGCTCTTCCTATGTAGCCTGGAAATTGCATCAGCATTTAAATGTTGCGCTCCTGGACGATGAGAAATACTCAGGTTCCAGCGCTGCAAGGCAAGAGCCCTAGTGAGTTTGGGGAACCTTGGGGTTGTTTCAGTGAGATATTTTAATGGATTATGATCCGTTATGATCTCAATTTGAGATCCATATGTCCACTTTTCAAACTTCCGCAACTCGAAGAGCCTCTTTCTCTATACTCGGCCAAGCACGCTGAGCCCCTGATAATTTCTCACTGGCAAAAGCTATCGGCTTAAACCGACCCTTTTCATCTTTTTGAGTAAGACAACATCCTACTGCCAGGTCTGAAGCATCGGCGTGTAGTTGATATTCCCGGCCTACGGTAGGTGTAACCAAATGCGTCACGTTACATAACTCATCCTTAAGGGTATTAAATGCTTCTTCTGCCCTTTAATCCCATGGTACAGTATTTTTAACCTTCCCTTTAGTTAATTCAGTTAAAGGTATAGCAATTTCTGCATAATTTGGAATATAAGATCGGTAAAATCCCATTAATCCCAAAACAGATCTAACTTCCTTTTTAGTTTTCGGTCTCTTTAAGTCCCTTATTGCTCCTATTTTCTCCTCATCAGGTGCATGCGTTCCACCCCCAATTACATGACCTAAAAACTTAGTCAATTTCTCTCCAAATTTACATTTATCCAGCCTAATCGTAAAATTTCTATTTTTAAGTTCTTCTATAACAGACCTAACATGCTCACAATGCCCTTCCCAGGTGTCGGAGAAAATGATGACATCATCAATATATGCTTGTGCATACCTCCGATGACCTTGAAGAACCTTATTCATATCTTTTTGGAACGTAGAAGCCGCCCCTGATAAACCAAAAGGCATAGTACGCCACTGATAAGTCCCATTATGAGTTGTAAAAGCTGTTAAATGTTTACATTCCTCAGTCATTTTAATCTGCCAATAACCCCTCAATAAATCAATCGAAGATAAATATTTAGCTGCCCTCGCAGTATACACGATTTCCTGCGAATCTTTCATAGGAAATGTTGAGACCTGTGTTACTGAATTTAAAGCTCTATAATCTATGCAAAGCATAACAGTTGCGTCTTTTTTCGCCACGCAAATAATTGCATGACTAATTTCTGCATTTGATACTTCGATTAGATTTAACTCTAATAACTTCTGAATCTGTCTATCTACTTCCTCTTTATAAGCAACAGGTACACTATATAACTTTGGCTTTTTTCTTGCCACATCCGGTTTCAATTCAATACGGTGCTCCCCTACTTCCGCTGGTCGCACATTACTAAAAATTACTAAAAATTTTATTAAGCATAATAATGTTCTCTAATTTTGCTCATTTTGTCACTTTTAAGATATGTGGCGAAGCGAAAGAATTATTTATTACTCTATCGCTTATATCCACAGACGATAATTGGGAAGAATTGAAACAACACTTCTCGGACACTTCGACAGCACACTTTTTCGACAACGTTTTTTGAACACTATGGACAGTAGTGTGTACATTCGAATCTGATAATGTAGCCGGCGCCATGTAAATTTAATGTTCTGAACGCATTGTTTTGTAAATAATTTGTTTTGCAAATAATTAAATAATCTTATCCTTCTGCCACAGATACTATATGCATATATGGAACAAATCATTGAGTAAAGAATTTGCTTCCAATATAACGCGAAAGTAAGAAAAAAAATTTATTTCTTTAATATTCGATGTAAGCTAAATTAATGAGGGGATAAGTACGTATTTGATTTATTAATCCTTGCAGTTCCTCAGATATTCTAAGTTTATACTTTTTTCTGCTTTTAAAATTATAGTCTTTAAGAATTTTACTGAGAACTAGTAGTTCTCATGGGACTTCTGCCGTGATATGTAGTTAAGAAAAGCGGTATAGTAGATGTTAATAGTAATAATTTTTAGTATTGACTATGCAGTTACTTATTTGATATTCAATTGAAATTCTTTGTGCGGAATGACATAAAAAAAGATCGGTTATAAATAATAAATATATGAAACTTTATCGCTTTTTATACGTAAAAAAGGATATAATACAGATTCTCTGAGATTCGCATTAATTTATGAACAAGCATGTTGAAAATTTAAAGAGGATTTATTAAAGATGTTGTAATTTATAAATATGGAAAGATTAATATGTAAAAAATATTTCGTACAGGGATTCTTCTTAACTATTGCTACAATATTTAAAGCTCTGGCAGCAAAGAAATTATTTATAAAGAATCTGCTAACAAATTATATTATTTAAAACAAATTAATGAAATTTCAATTTATCTTGTTTTTTTTCCCACATGGTTTTATATGAAAAATAATTTAATACATTTCATGCACCCATGAGCACAATTGCATTTTATACTAATTTTACTAACATTTTCTCTAAGATAATACTGTGCAAAATGCCGGAGACTTGGCATCTCTGATTACTGGTCCCTTTTTAAGATACATGTGGAACAAAATTACAGACGCGAAAAACTTGCTTCTGATGCCTTCTTATTAGTAAAATCATTTCTATTCTTTAATTTAAGCAATACAAACTTTTTCTATAACATTTAGTTTTAACTTAATACATTATTATACATTATTGTTTTGTATTAAACTGAGATAATTTTACACTTTTATTGAAAATGTAGTCAAAATGTTATTTCCGAATTAAAAAAACCGTTAACTAAAGCAACACAAACTAATGGAAATATTCATTAAACATCCAAATTTGCTTAAATATTTATTGTTTCAGAATAGAGTAATTTTAGCTACATTTATTGCTATCCACTTACTAAGTTTTTCTACGTTCAAATTGATAAAAAATTTTCCTGGCGATATTTATGCTAGGTGATATGGTGTAGTAGCAATTACTTTCTTATCTTTTTCTTGTCCTTTTTTTGGGGGGGGGGGGGGGGTTGGTTTATTTTCTTTCTTTTTTTTACGTGCACTGTAAAAAAGAAAAGTTTCTTAAGGTACGGAAATATATTACAAGCACAAACGAAACTATAAAATAACCTCTTCCGAGTGACCACGATTCTGAAAAGGTTCTTTATCTTTAGAAGCCTCAGAAACCACTGTTTTTTGAGATTTAAAAAAGTATTTATAAAAACAATGTTTCTTTTACCACCACTGATTTTCGAAAACGTTTCCGAATTGTTTTGAAAGAGTATTCATCAGTTTCTTTTTCAATACGAAGTATAAGTTTTTTTCTAATGCTAGCTACTTTCAAATAGATATTCAAGTAGATTTTCATGGTCAAGAAACATTAAAAACAAACATGATGAATTAAGGTGTGTGCGTGCCCTCAAATCGCCGTTTTTGTGTTTATAATTTTAAATTAAAGTTCAAACATTTAGGATTCCAAAAATGGCTTAGTTCAGCGATAATCAGATGCAACGTTATAGCCCAAAATATAAAACTTTATACATAAGTTTCAGTGCTATATTAAAATCTTAAATTGCGTTTTTCATTGTTTACGTTTACGAGAAACCTCATTTCTTACATCTTTCAAGTATGTATATATTAATTTAAGAGCTGTTTTTACTAAAAAATGCATATTTTTAAAATGGAAAATCATGTTTTGTATACAAAATTTGGTATATATTAGTAAATTAAAGGGTATTGCATATCTTTTGCTTCATATCACAGGTAAGTGGTTTGCTAATATATTCTTGAAAAAAAAATATTACATATATTGAATAGAGTTCGTTATAAAAGGTTTGGCATAAACGAAATTCTTTGCTAAAATTTGACCAAATATTGCCTAAGTTAGAAAAATTTATTAAAATTCCATTAAAAATTGATTTTAATTCATAGTTTTATTCCCTGTTTTAATTAAAAACACGTGTGTTTAAAAAAATTTTCATATTAAAAAAAAATGCCCCAAAGGCAGCACATACCTTAACAGAATTTACACTAACAGTAAAATTAATATTATTTGGTTACTTTTCCATGCATAAATTCCGTTACGAAGCCAAAAATGTTTACTTGACAATGGTTAGCACCTAAAAAATTTATATTTTGTTTTGAGAGAACTGTTTAATACGCTACAAAAACTTCCCGGAAACGTTCCCGAAAATCAGTGGCAGAAAAAGAAACATTTTGTTATGAATGCTTCTTTAAATATTAAAAATATATTGGTTTCTGAAGTTTATAAATCTAAAAAACTTTTTAATATACGTAGGTAATTCGCGCATGAAATTAGATGTGTGGATAGTAATCCTGTTTCGGAGAGAATGGGTGCGAGTGTGGTGCGGCGTGATCATCAAAAACAAATCAGACCTATACCAGTCAGCAAAATCAGCGCAGAAAACTTTATTTATTTATTTTATTTATTAGCACCCGGTGTGCTGTTTCTTTCTCCCAGCTTATTTTATGTCGTCTCCAAAAAATAACGTTACGTTGTATAAGCCAGCCGTAAAACAAATCAGGTGTATCATTGTACGATTAAATACTCTACAGTAATTTTTTTAACTTCTAAGCATCGCACATTTTCAATTTTTATACCATCGTATTGGGAAAAAAAGTACTTTTTAATGCAATTTGTTTGAAAACTGCATCTCCATTTATTTTTGAAATATTAATTTTTTCGTAGGTTTTAGAGCCATTTGCTTAATATTGGCAACGGAAATACTCTATTTCTGTAGAAAGTAAAGGAAAAATAGTTGCTATATTTTTGTTGCCATTTTCTGATAACAACCAAAAAAAAAAAAAATGGAATTAAAATGCATGCTATTTTGAAAAAAATTAAGCGAATGATTTCTGTTAAAACATGGAGCTATTATAAACTATATTTAATTTTAAGTATCTATATTAATGTTACAAAAGAATCATTAGATAACTTTTTTTTTTTTTTTTTTTTTTTTTTTTTGATCGAGTTGCTTTAATGGCGGAATCTTTTTGCTTTATTTCTGTATTACTTCCCGATAGTGACGTCCTATGCATACTTTACTGTAGCTGTTTAAGAGCGAATCGTAAATGTGGAATTCTTAAGCGGATGCGAATGACGTCATTTTACATAAAATGAAAATGTGTGCTTTAAGTCTTAAAATTGAAATATATTTTGTTCTATTTATATATACATATATTTCTTTTTTTCATCGGAGGGCGACATTAAATTCGAAGAGTAAGAGGTGTATGTGCAGCACCTCCTCTCCTCCTCCTCCCGTGCTCTCATGCGCACCACCTCCTCCCGTGCTCCTCTTCCCGCGACTCTACTCTTAGAGGAGGAGCTATAAGGATTTTTTTTAATGAAAGTGGGAATTTTCGAGAGAATCGCATTCACCCCTCCTCTAAGAGTAGAATCGCGGTAGGAGGAGGAGGAGGTGCTGCACCTGCACCTCTTCTTCCTCCTGAGGCCGGAGCCTCATTTTCCCCTACTTCTGAAAAAGCAGAATTCCTGTTTTCTAGTTTATTTATTTTGCGGGGAACTACTGAATTTGAATATTTTTAGCCTGGTTGATAATAAAACACCGTACCTAGAAAAATAGTATCCTATTTCTTATGATTTTTTTTTTTTTTTTTTTTTTTTTTTTTTTACAATTTAAAAGTTATATAAAATTTAAAAATTTACAAAAGTTTACAAATTTTATTATTCCATGAAAGAAATTCCAAGGAGTTTGGCACCACTATTTCAGATTAGAAATTTCCTGTTTAATATTTAAAATCGCACAATTTGCAGTCACCTCGTTTAACAGTTTGTAACATTAATTTCGCAACTTCGTTTAAAATTTACAAAAGTTTAAAAATTTTATTATTCCAAGAAGAAAATTGCAAGGAGTTTGGCACCACTATTTCAGATTAGAAATTGCCTGTTTAATATTTAAAATCGTACAATTTGCAATCACCTCGTTTAACAGTTTGTAACATTAATTTTGCAACTGCGTTTAAATAATTCTGTAAAAATGGAAGCACCGTGGCTATTCCTTATAATGAATACTATTCCTTGAATAAACGCGTTTTTTTGATATAATTCCCTAAAATAATAATGTTTATGATATCTATCAAAAACGTACATAAGTACAACAAGTTGATAAATTTTAATTTTTGCGAAAAAATTGTGGATTATACCTTGAAGAAAAAAAAAATATCTTACCGAAATATTTGAAAAAAATTTATCAGTAACCACAATAGCATTTATTATCATTAGCTTATAAAACTTTAGACTCTGGAGGAAATACATTTTTAATTTTGATATAATTACAGACTAAAAATAATATCGTTTACTATTTTTATTGTTGTAGATATCCCTTTTGAAATATTCTCATTTGTAAATTGAATATTTTTTTGCCATGTTTCTAATATTGTCAAAACTATAATGCACGTAATCTTTTTTAAGCTCAGAAATTTAATGAAAATATATCGCATTAACTTTATGAACACAATAAAAAATATTAAAACATTAATGAAGCATCCTTTTAAAATTATACTATCCATTTATGCTTTTTTAATCTAAAAATTAAGCGATGATTAATTATCTAGCAACTTTTATAGAAAAATGTGGGTAGGAAAACACACATAGATAATCCAGAAAATAATATTTCGTGTATTGGCATTCTTCCAGAATTGTTTAGCCTCCCATTTTTTAATAATTTATTTAGAATTTTCAAAATTTATTTTTTCGTGCGATGGTTATTGTAATAAATTTATAAGAAAAAACGATTAGATGCTCGTACTTTTTATTTATTATTAATGTTTTAGTGTATAATTAATATTTTTTTTGCATTAATCATTTTAGTTGTGATAATTTTTATTTGTAGCTAAAAATGAATGCGTGCGGAGTAGATTGTATTGTTTGAAGGGAACAAAAACTATACGATTTTACAAAATTTGTCTTTAATTTCAGCTGCGAATTAGACTAACAATTTCTTAAAATTTTGAGATTAGTTTCACGAAAATTCTTCTCCGAAAATTTTGAATATTTAGCTTTAGTGAATTTCTAAAATAAATGTACGAAAAGAATCAGTAAAAAGAAATAATTTTATATAAGTTTGCACATCTTAAGATTGGTATGCAAGTAGATTATCGACAGTAAATTAAAATCGATTATTTTGATATTGCCAGTTTGTACCAGCTAATTGTATTAACAGATGATCGAATCTGTAGAGTTTTTAACATTGAGTTTCTCTTTTTAACGAAATTTATTTTATATAAGATTTGTAATCAAATACCAAGTATAAAGTTTTCTCTTAAAATATATGTATGAATATTTATATATATATAATCAAAATATAAAACCATTATAAACCATTACAACTATTGTGAACTTATAAATATTAGAGGAATTTATTCAAATGAAATATTATGTATAAACCGTCATAAAAGCCTATGAAACAGATCTTCATAACAAGATCAACATGGATTTGAAAATACAGTAAACATTGGAAAAATAGAAATTTGTGGAACCAAAGCAGATTCATCAGGCCCCAGTTACTTGATTACCACAAACAACATGTGCGGTTTCATCTTCGCATTAGCCATAACAAGCTAAAGAAAGCGAAGTTAGGGCTGCCGCACACAATAAATCCAGAAAAACACATTAAAGTGGATTAATAAAGAAAAGCATATTACTAATTGAGGATCCAACATGAAGTTAAATGATGAAGTAAAAAAAAAAGTATAAGAGATTATTTGCACATGTTGCCAATTTTTTAAATAGTTATGAGTAGGACAAAGGAGCAATAATGTAGAGTATAGGCAGGTATAAACATTAAAATATGGTGCTGCCGTCTGTATTACACTTAAATATGGATTCCAATGTGTTATGCAATGAATCAATAAAGTGCTGCCATCTGTCGTTAAATGATACATTTAAAATGATTACACAAGTATTTATTACAAATGCAATTGAAAATGCAAAATGCAAAATAATAATAAAAAAAATATAATAGGATGGATGGGAGGGTAGATGTTAGACTAAGGAGAGGGGCGGCGGTGTCTGGATAATATACAATGGTTAATTATTTTTTTTAAGAGAGAGAGAGGGGGCATTTGATTATTAATTACTATGCAATAATACATATTTTATTATGGATGTTGATTCGGCACATTTCAATATCTAAATGTATAGTTCTATTTATTTATTAAATATATATATTTTTTCTTTATTAATTAATAATGTTAATAACTTTTATTGAAATTTTAGCCCAATGCGAATAATATCGTATTAATATCTCATACATAGTATATTATATTACGTTAGCATAAAATGTATGCATTAATTATAAATTTTATTCTTTGTTCTATTCTCTCCCCCATAATTATGTATTTTAAATTTTATGCACGTTTGTGGACACATTAACTGTTACTTATTATTTTCAAAATTTCAAATGCAAATTTAAATTTAATAAGCATCGTAAATTAATTTTCATTTATTTATTTTTGTTTATTTATGTATGTCTATATTTTTTTATTTTATTATTTAAGTGATTATGCACTGTTGTGACAGAGATTTAAATGTATTAATATGCTATAGTATTGTACATATATCCATATCATCATTTTATTTATTTAGTTATTTAAAATTATATTTTGGTATGTATATATATACACATATTTTGAATTCATAAATTTTATTTACTAAATACAATTACTGTTTTATGCTTAATTCACTAATACCAATTACTATTATGTATTAAATCATTTACTTATTCATTCTTATATATTTTTATGTATATATTTATATATTTTTTATTATTTATAATATCTCTATACAGTTTCTGCTTTGAAACTTAATTCAATATTAGTTATTAATATTTTTAAATCTATTTATTTGAATTATATATTAGTTTTTATTCCAAACAGTGTATTTTCCTAATAATAAATAGTTGTGTAACCATTTTAAACGTATCATTTAACGACAGATGACAACATTTATTGATTCATTGGAAAACACATTGGAATCCATGTTTAAGTGTAATACAGACAGAAGCATCATATTTAATTTTTATACCTGCCTATACTCTACATTATTACTGGTTGGTCCTACTCATAATTATTTTAAAAATAATTTGGCAACATGTGCAAATCATCTCTTATACTTTTTTTTGTTGTTTACTTTATCATTCAAACTCAGATTGGATCTTCAGTTGATAATATGCTTTTCTTTATTAATCTATTTTGATACATATTTTTTTTTAACTTAAGTGTTTTCTGGATTTATTGTGTGCGGTAGCCCTAATTTCGCATTCTTTAGCTTGTTATGGCTAATGCGAAGGTGAAATCGTACATGATATTTGTGGTAATCAAGGTAATTGGGGCCTGATGAATCTGCCTTGGTTCCACAAATTTCTATTTTTCCAATGTTTACTGTGTTTTCAAATACATGTTGTACTTGTTATGGGAATCTGCTTCATAGTGGTTTATACATCATTTTTAATTTGAATAAATTCCTTTATTATCTATAAATTCACAATAGTTTTTGATAATTTGTAATGGTTTATAATGGCTTTATATTTTGACTGTATATATATATATATATATATCCATACATATATTTTAAGAAAATTATATTATTTATAAATTCACAATAGTTGTTGATAATTTGTAATGGTTTTATATTAGCATTCAAATTATTATGCTGCATAAGCGCACGTAATTATGAATGCATGTCTATTATTATATATTTTGGTATATTTTCATTCTGAATGTCAAAAATTATCTTTGAACTATTCTTTCTTACTATTGATGGCATCTTATATATATTTTTAAACATCTTATATATTTACATATGCATATATACATATATTAAATTAATTTTATTAAATTAATTTTATTAAATTATTTTTAATATACACTGGCGGAAAAAAAAATCCCAACACCAAGAAAGACTTGTGTTAGATAAACGAAATTTGGTAGGCGTGTTTATACATCTGAAAGATGACATCGATTGAAATTTCGAGCTTCGCGCATAAATGTGGCGCTAGTGGCGCCACTCAGAACTTGCAGATCAGGTTTACTTTAAATGCGTGCTGTAAAGTTCGTGGACGTTATTTAGCTTCGAAATGTGACGTATTGAGTTGATGTTAGCCAAAAATGCCTTTAACAAGACGAAGAAGCCACTGTCAACAGCTCACCGCGTTGGAACGAGGTCGCATAATCGGGCTACGAGAAGGTGGATTTTCTTTCCGCGATATTGCAGAAAGACTTGGCTGGAATTTATCCACTGTGCATGATTGTTGGAAGCAGTGGTCAAGGGATCGTACTACCTCAAGAAGACCGGGTTCCAGGTGGCCACGTGGCACTCCTGAGAGGGAAGATCGCCGTATTTGGCGTATGCCTGTGGCGCTTCGTTCTGCGTCTGTGGCAGAAATTTGAGCTGCAGTTGGTACCACAGTGACACAACAAACTGTTAAAAATTGGTTACTTCAAGAACAGCTCCGAGCTAGGCACCCTGTAGCTTGCATTTCACTGACTCCAAGCCATTGCCGTTTGTGAAGCCGTTCGTGTCAAGACAGAGCTCATTGGTGGGTGGAGTGGAGATCTGTTGTGTTTCTTTTTCATCAGAAAACACAACAGATCTCCACTCTGTCCTCCAATGAGCTCTGGCTTGACAAAAATGGCGTCGCAAACGGCAATGACTTGGAGTCAGTAGAATGCACGCTACAGGGAGCTTGACTCGGAGCTGTCCTTGAAGTAACCGATTTCTAACAGTTCATTGTGTCACTGTGGTACCAACTGCAGCTCAAATTTCTGCCGCAGATGCAGTACGATGCGTCACAGTCCTACGCTGAATACGGCGATCTTCCCTCTCAGGAGTGCCACGTGGCCGCCTAGAACCCGGTCTTCTTGAGGCAGTACCATCCCTTGCCATTGTTTCCAACAATAATGCACAGTGGATACATTCCAGCCAAGTCTTTCTGCAATATCGCGGAAAGAAAATCCACCTTCTCGTAGCCCGAAAATGCGACCTCGTTCCAACTCAGTGAACTGTTGACAGTGGATTCTTCCTCTTGTTAAAGGCATTCTTGGCTAACATCAACTCAATACGTCACATTTCGAAGCTAAATAACGCCCACGAACTTTACAGCACGCATTTAAAGTAAACCTTATCTGCAAGTTCTGAGTGGCGCCACACTTATGCGCGAAGCGCGAAATTTCAATCGATGTCATCTTTCAGATGTGTAAACACGCCTACCAAAATTCGTTTATCTAACACAAGTCTTTCTTGGTGTTGGGATTTTTTTCCGCCAGTGTATATATTAAAAATTATATGTGTAATATGTAAAAATTATATGAAAATTACATATGAATATGAAATTTATATATGTAATAATAAAATTTTCGCCCTTTTATTTTAATTAAACTATTCTAAATTATTATAACATCTACCTTTTTTACTTAGCTTTAATACTGTCTTAAATCTCTTTTATCTTTTTTCCATGCTTTAAATGCGTATTCTTTTATTATTCTAAAAACCTTAAATCCATTCGTCTAATCTTATAAAACCCATTAAATTACTTTTTTTCATTTTATTCTGAAACCAAATTCTTTTTGCTATGAATGTTTTTAATATAATTTATTCTATTTGTTCTATTTCTCATAATTCCTTGCAAAGCCCGCCAACATTTGTTTACGTTATTAATTTGACGCTGAGATTAAAGAGTTCATCATCGACGCCACGCGTACTTCCCCCCTTCCCCTGTAGCTAAGTCCTATCGTAACCTGTCTCTCGTCGCGTCCTTCTGCTATTTTTACGGGTTTGGTTCTTTCACTTGTAATGTATTCATATGCGTGCATTTTCGCAAGTATTTAACCTGTTGCATTGGCTAGGAGAGAGAGAAATTTACGATTATTGAGTTGCTTAAATAACCCATGTTACCTGGAGAGCTTTGTTTCCTGCATCTTCGTCATGCTGTTCTAATATTTAATATCTAGTGGTTTACATTTTACGACGTAGCAACGGCCCGAACATGGGTAGCATATTGCTAGTGAAGTTTGGTACATTTTATGATCATCTAATAAATATTTGGTGAATCTAAAAGCTTCGGTTATTATTTACGGGAAAATTTCAATGGACGTCGGCCTGATCTTCCACTCTTAACATGATTTTACGACTGCAAAACTTTGATTTCTCGATTGAGTTAGATAACGAGTATATGGCTGCTGCTTAAGACCGATATGTTTATATCATACTAGTGAATACATATCATATATATGTATCCCAAATTCGCATTCTTTAGCTAATTTATGGTTAATATGAAGATGAGACCACACATTTTATTTGTGGAACTTGAGGCATTTGGGACTCGATGATTCTGTGTAAGTTCTACAAATTTCCATCATACCATTTCTGTTATTCAATTTCTGCTGTTTTTTACTATGTTTTTGGAATCTATGTTAAGTGTGTTGGGGGGAACTGTATTTGTTAATGTCATTTTATTCATAATTTCACAGTTTTTTTTTAATGGTCGATAATGTTTATTTAATGATTATATATATAATATGTATTAAATAAAATAAGAATGATGCAACTTTTACATCAGGATTCATTACGATTATTATTATTGTTTACTGTTATTATTATTACTATTATTATTATTATTATTAAAATTATAAACTTTTTATTAATGTGAAATCAAATGAGAACCTTTCAAATACCATAGTTTATTATTATTATTATTATTATTATTATTACATTGTTTTTTTAATGTGAAATCAAATGAGAACAATCCAATATCTATACCACAGTATACTATTATTATCATTATTATTATCGAATAAATTTTCAGCTATCTGTTTGACATTGAGCTGAGCAAGCGACGAGAGCGCGAACTTCAAAGGTATCCATGTGACTTTACTCCTCCTAAATTTTTCAGCCGATGAGCATCTGATTCAGCACTATGATAGATGCCGTCATGGTTTTCGTAAATAAAAAATATGAAAAAAATTGTGCCCTTCAGGAATAATTATAGATCATTAATGCCGTAAGCCTTAACCTTAAAAATCATATCTTTTTCAATTTCCATATCATTTTTTTTCTTACTTGTTGTCACAAAAAGAAACTCCGCACGGACAATATATGTATGTTATAAAGTAAAGGTATGACCGTGAGTAATGTGAAACTCATATTTACAATGACGACAACCTGAATAATAAATTTATTAACTTCTAAACTTCACACAATTTCAATTTCTACACCGTCGAACAGAGAGGAGGGGGATGTACATTCAAATGTAATTTTTTTTTTGGAAATTGTATCTCAATTTACTGATATTATACTACTTATATCAAATAATTTTCAAGCATGAATTTTTTTCTTTAATCTACTTGTATCGCGTGCAACCCGCTTAAGGAAGATTGATGCTCTTACAGTTAAAACAATATAAGTAAATGAGAGTTTGTTTTATAGGTTAATTAATTATAAATAAATAATTAAACAATGTATTAAAATAGATGTCCATTAGTAATAAATAAGTATTAGAAATATATATTAAAAAGGATACACGTATAGCCAAGAATAAGGTGTTAATTGTAAGGTAATGTATGATGAATAAATGTGTAAATGATTAACCTCGTTTATATATATATATATATATATATATATATATATATATATATATATATATATATATATATATATATATATATATATATATATATATATATATATATATATATATATTATATATATATATATATATATAACCATTAATTAAACATTACCTTCCATCATCAAAAACCGCAATATTGTGAATGAAATAACAATAAAAAATGGATACCACAATCCTATAATATACAACTGTATGTATAAAATAAAGTGCCTTATACTTAATTACAAGAATTAATATGGAAGAAAAAAAGAAGAATATGGATACCCAAAAAATAATTGAAAAACTTATATATTGAATTACGTTTTCAAGAGTACAGAATTTAATGATATAAGCAAATCGGTTGTTTTCTGTGAGAAAAAAAGCTAAAAGCTGGAAAAAAAATTTCTCCTGTACTCAAACAACCAATATGACCAAGAGAATATTTTCAAGATGAAAACAGAATAATATCAAATGGCATGAAATGGAATAAACAATACAACCTTTTAAATATTTAATTTATAGCATAAAAAATAGAAATATTACACAACATACCGAACAAAATCCCAGTTGTTTTCAAAATATCCTTCTGCACATGGTATCCAAAAGCACGACCAGATTAAGGTGAATTAAACAGTTAAGTTAACATAGAAATTAAAACCTATGGATTCAGTTAATTCATTTTGAAATACCATGATAAATTCAACTGATATAATATAATTAGAAAATAATTACATTATTAAAATACCTGAAAACACTTTTAAATTGTTTAATTTCTATTTTACAATATTGCCAATACCCAGCGTTCAATACCACCTGGTGTAAAAAATTAAAATTATTACTCAAATATAAGCATTAAAAGACAAAATTTTGGTGCTGCCATCTATTATGTTATTTTAAAACTATTATTATTATTCAAATGTCACAAGATGAACCTAATAAAAGACAACGAATTTAAAATATATCAACTGCATTATCACACAAATCCTAATATATAAATAATACCATACTATATGTCATTATTAAAAAAAATTAAATGTTAATAAAATGCTTTCAATATATTCTATTACCTTACCCATTTAAACTGCACTGAGAATTTAAATAATTTTATAACATTGATAATATATACTATAGCTATATGCTATAACATAAAATAAATTATATATAATAAAAATATAAAAAACTTTAATAATTGCTATTAAATATAAAAAAATAATAAATTAATAAAAAATGGATATTTATAGAAGATTGTCAGATTCTAAAATTCCCAATTGCCTAAAGATCACAAATATAGTGTATGGATTATCTTCATATTAGCCATAAAAAAGCTAAAAAATACGATTGTGGCAATCAAACACATTAAACCGATAATTAATCATGGAATACAAAGTTGAAAATAAAATATTAAAATGTATAGAGGAATAATAATAAAAACTAATTACCCAATTTTAATACATACAGTATAACATTAGTTATATCAAATAAACTTATATGCATATTAAATACTATAAAGATGGTATACTATTATTAATTAATATGATATTGTCCTGAGTAGACTAAAATTTAAAAACAAGTTAATTTTGAATTTGATTAAATATTAAATAAGCTAAATTTAGTATGAATTGAAAAAAGAAATGTCACCCATTACATATAAAACATCAAATCAACATCCTTATAAAATACGTATTAGAAATGTAGTTATAATACAAAAGCCCCATCATTTTTTTTAATTAACCATTGCGTATTATCCAAACAACTCCACCCTCCTCCGTACTCTAACATCTACCCACCCAACCATCCTATAGTAATTGTTTATTATTATTTTATAATTTTTAATTTTTTATATAAATATTTTTTTATTTTATAATTTCTTTTTTTGTAATTTTGTTTACGCATGTGTTAATTTGTTTTTTTAAAGATCATGAAGTACTAATTGTATATTAATGAATATATGAATTTTTTTGGAAAACCATGATTTAATGCATCATAAATTAGTTTTTTAATATTATTGTTAATTAGATGAGAAGAACATAAACATTTTATTCTATATAAATGATTAAGTATTATATTTCGATATACAGAATGATGAAGACAAGATTTAAAATTTGTAAATGTATTAACTTTGAATTTAAATTCTTTACGTTTATCATATAAATCTGTTATTGTTTTGTTGTCTTTTATTGTAATTTTAAGATCTAAGAAGTTAATTGTATTGTTAGATAAGAGGTTTTCCGTTAATTCCAAATTAGTGGGATAATCAACTGGAAATTGAGAAATTTTAGAATGACCAGTGGCAATTAAAATTATGTCATCAATATAACGACATAAATGTAGATTATTATTAGTAAAAGTACGTTCATAGTGATATAAGTATAAGTCTGATAATAAACTGGATGTACAACCACCTTGTGGTATACCGACGTGCTGTAAATATAATGTGTTATCTTGCAAGATATAATTATTATAGATAATGAAGTTTGTTAAAGATTTAAAATAAACGATATCTATATTAGATGGCAATTCCAGTTTTTTATAATACTTTTTAAATAATGCATTTATAATATTATGTAAATCTAATAAGTCTACATTATTAAAAAGATCTTTGAAGTCATATGTCGTTATATTATATACACAATGAAGATTTTTTTAAATATTGACCAGTTGATAGCTATTTTTTATACAATGTGTATTATCATTGTTTGTAGTAAGTATATATAATTGATTAAGAATTTTTAATAAAAGTTTATTGGCTTTATTATTATATGTATTGCAACCAATAGTTACAGTCCTAAATTTAATTGGAGTTTTATGAAATTTGGGAATAAGAACTAAATAACGATAATTAAAGTTAATAGATAGAATATTTAATAGTTTACAACTTTGAATTTTACGATTCTTTACAATTACATTTTCATTAGTTTTTTGAAAAGATTCATTAGAAGAAATACAGGTTGTAAGAAGTTGGTGATAATAAGATTTACATATGATTGCATAATTATTAGGAGATTTGTCTACATATGTAATAACGTAGTTTTTTTGTAATTTAGTAATTTATTGTAAAAAATGCTTTGTGTTAATAGAAACCAAATCAGAAATATTATTTTTTATAGCCATAGTTAATTTTTCAATTATTAATATTTTCCATTGATTAAAATATTCAATAGGTTTATTGTAATAGATTGAAATATTATATATAAAAATATCTATATCATATGTAAACTGTTTGATAATAGATTTAACAGTAAATTTAGATGGAAGTCTATATTTAGTACCATAACCCATTAGTTTTTTCAATTTAAAATCATTAACAATATTGAGATTTCCAGTGATTATATGTCCATGATCATTGTTTATATATTTTTTTTTAGATTGGGGTCATAGTATTTGCACGGAAAATTACTTGCAGCAGATGTATTTTTTGAAAATGTATTGTAGTTAAAAATCTTTCTACCAATTGTATTCGGATATTTAAAGGTTTTTGATATATGAAGATCATATATATATATATATATATATATATACATATAACCATTAATTAAACATTAACGACCATCATCAAAAACCTTAATATATATATATATATATATATATATATATATATATATATTACCATTAATTAAACATAACCCGCCACCGTCAATTATTATGAATTAAAGCTGTAAGTATTAAAAAAAATATTATAAGAATTATTATGGAAGAAAAAAGAAAAAAGTGGACACCGACAAAAATTGAAAAGCTTATACATTGAATTACGTTATCGAGGGCACAGAATTCAATGATATAAGCAAAATGTTTGTTTTCTGTGGGAAAAATAAGCTAAAGCTAAAATTAATTTTCCCCTGTGCCCGAACAACCACTAAAATCAAGTGAATTGATTAAAAATGAAAGCAGAATAGAAACAAATAATATGAAATGGAAGAATCAATAAAACGTATTTAAATATTTATAGGATATAAAATAGAAATAATAAACACCATACCGATTAATATTTCAGTATTTTACAAAAATCCATGTGCACATGTCATCCAGTATATCAAAAAGATTAAGGTGAATAAAACAGTTAAGAAATCACAGTAAATGATACCAAAGGATGCAGTTAATACATTTTGAAATAAAATTTGAAATACCTTGTAAAACAAATTTAATCTAATATAAAATAAATAGATATTACTTACATTATTTAAAATGCACTATTAAATTAATAGATAACAGTTTAACAATATCGTCAAAATTTAGCTAAAAATACACCCTGGTTTATAAATTATAACTGAAATGGAGCTAGAAAAATTAAAAATTAGAGCAATCTGAAAGATACAATTTTAGTGCTGCCATCTATTAATAATTATATTAAACATCTATCGCAAGATAAAAATTTGCAAGCTTTTGAATGTAAATAACTGTTTAAACAGCAAAACCAAACAAATCCTTATATATAGAGAATTATAAACCTAATATAAATCACACAAAGTATTTTTAAAACTATTGTTAATAAAATTTAAAAGCATACAATAAGTTCTATTAGCTAAATTATTTAAACTAAACTAAGAGTTTAAATAATGTTAGAACATTGATAATATATAGCATATATCTATATGCTATAAATCAAAATAAATTCAGTAATAATTAATATAAATAATTATTAAAAATTATCTAAAAATTATTTTTTAATGAATTATATATAAGATATTTATAAAATGAACAGGAAATAACAAACATGTGGAAGTATATAGAAGGTTAAATAATACTTAAAATCCCATTACTTAAAACGCACAAATATAGAATGTGGATTATTTTCAGACATCCATAAAAATCCATAAAGTATGAATATGGGACATTCAAAAACGTTAAACTAAGAGTGGCATACTATTAGTAATTAATATGATATTGTCCTTAGTAAATTAAAATTTAATAACAAATAATTGTAAATTAGATTAATGAATAATTAAGCTAATTATAATATTAATGAAAATCTCCAACTTACATATAAAATATCAAATCAACATCCACATAAAATACATAACAAAAAAATAGTAATAATACAAGAGCCCCGCTTTTTTTTTTTTTTTTTTTTTTTTTTTTTTAAATAAATGATTAACCATTGCGTATTATCCAGACAACACCACCCTCCTCCGTACTCTAACATCTACCCACCCAACCAACCTATAATATTTTTTTATATTATTTTACAATTTTTAATTTTTTATAGATATTTTTTTATTTTATAATTTTTTTGTAATTTTGTTTACGCATGTGTTAATTTGTGTTTATAGATCATGTAAGAAAAGTACTAATTGTATATTAATGAATATATGAATTTTTTTGGAAAACCATGATTTAATGCATCATAAATTAGTTTTTTAATATTATTGTTAATTAGAGGAGAAGAACATAAACATTTTATTCTATATAAATGATTAAGTATTATATTTGGTATTTAAATTTTTTGTAAGTTTATATGCATATTTATATATTATACCATTAATTAAGCATATTTTTCCAATGCATTATCCATTTATACTTTTATTTAACTTAAAAATTAAGAAAGGATACATTATCTAGCAAGTTTTATCGAAAAATGTTGGTATCACACCACACATAGATAATATCCGGAAAATAATATTTCTTGCCTCGATATTGTTCCAAAATTGTTTATTATCCCATTTTTAAATAATTTATTGCGGATATTTAAAATTTATTTTCTCCAGCCATGTTTGGTGTAATAAATTAAAAAAAAAAATAACTATTACTTGCTCATACTTTTTATTCATTATTAATGTTTAGTGTATACTCAATATTTTTTTACATAAATCATTTTAGCTGCGATATCTTTTACTTATAACTGAAAATTGGTGGTGGGAAAGAGATCGCATAGTTTGAAGAGAATAACGATTTTTAGGGTTTATTTATTTTTTATGTTTTAGAACAGTTATTTTTCATTTCACATTCGTGTTTTACTAACAGTTTTACGAATATTTCGAGAATTGTTCGGAGAGAGTTCTTTCGTATAAATTTTGAATGTTTAACTTTAGTGACTAGCAAAAGTAAATACATTATTAAATCAATAGAAAGTGTTATTTTTCCGAAAAATAACCTTGCAATCCTTAAGCCCATTATGGAAAAAGAAAAAAAAAAGAAGAAGAAGAAGTAAAAAAGACCGATATTTCTAGTTGTAAATTAAAGTCGATTGTTTTATATTGTCAGCTTGTACCAGTCAATTGTATTAATTGAAAATCGAATCTACAAAATTACGAACATTTCAGTTTCTTTTCGTAATAAAATTTATTTTATAAGATTTGTAATCAAAAAGTTTTCAGTGTTTTCTTTAAAGAATATTAAACAAAATAATGATAATGCAATACTTTCATCAGAGTTTGTGACGATTATTATTATTATTATTATTATTATTATATTATTATTATTATTATTATTATTATTATTATTATTATTTTACTATTAAATTGGTAAACATTTTTATTCGTGTGAAATAAAATAAGAACAATGCATTATTTGTAGAAGTGTTTATTATTACTATTATTACTATTATTATTGTTATAGAATATATATTAAGCTAACTACTTGACATATCTATAAATTTTTAAAACGATTTAAAAGTAACATAAATTCTCTCTTTATGTTCGTAAAAATTGTGGATTATACCCTTATGAATAAATTACCTTATTCAAATATTTCTGAAAATTTATCAGAAACCACAATAACCTTTAAAAGTAATTTGTAACGCTATATAGGGAAAATATTTTTAATGGAGATATAATTTCTGGCTAAAAACATCATCGTTTACTATTTTTCTGTTGTACATATAACTTTTAAATTAAATTAATTCTTATTTTAAGCAATTTACACTGTTTTTCATATTGTTAAAATTTTAGCGCATGTATTTTTTTAAAAACACGCGGAAACTTATACCGCCGCATTAGTTTTATGAACGCAATAAAAAGTATTAAAATGCTGATGAAGTTTCCTTTTTAAATGTACTATCCATTTATGCTTTCTTTTTAATCTAAAAATTAAAGGATGATAAATTATCTAGTAAATTTTATAGAAAAATGTTGGTAACAAAACACACATAGATAATCCAGAAAATTATATTTCGTGACTTGGCATTCTTCCAAAACTGTTATCCTCTACCTATTTTTTTAAATAATTTATTGGGGATTTTTAAAATTTATTTTCTCGTGCGATGTTTAATGAAATAAATTTAAGAAAAAACTATTAGATGCTCATGCGTTTTATTTATTATTAATGTTTTAGCGTGTAATTAATATTTTTTTACATTAATCACCTTAGTTACTGTATTTTTTACTAGCAACAAAACATGGGCGTGTGCGGAAAATATATAGTTTAAAGGGAACAAAACTAAGCATTTTTTTTTCTTCTTTAATTTCAGTTTCGTGTTAAACTAACAATTTTGTAAAATTTTTATGTTAGTTTCACGATAAATTCTTTCGTTTAAAATTTGAGCGTTTGATCTTGGCGGTTTTCAAAAAAGCCTAAATTAATGAAATACAGTGAAAATATAGTAAAACATGTGGAAATGGAATCTCTAAGATAGAAATAATAATTCTGTTTTACAAGGTTTCCGTCTTCAGAAATATTATTATATGGCATTCTTTCTGACGACAGCATGAAAATTTTCCATTTAAAACAGGATTTCTTCATTTTCTCAAATCTTACTGCAGTGTTTATATTAAAAATAACTTTGCTAGCCTCAAGATTTTAGGAAAGATAATCTATTATCGATATTACTCCAGAATCGAATTTTTCAATACTATTGACTCTTAGTTGTCGATTGCACAGATCAATAATCGAATTAACCAGGTGTTTAAACAATTGAATTTTACTTTATATCTGAAATTAATTTCTTTGTTTCATTTGTAACCAAGTACTACTTTTCAAACATTCATTCACTGAAGTAAAACAAAATTAGAAAGATGTGTCATAGTTTATTATTATTATGATATTATTATAATTAACTTTTCGCTATCCCTTTGACTTATTGTACATTTTTTTTCTGGAAATATTTAAAATTTAATGAAATTCTAACCTAATGCTCGGAAAATTTTCTGACTTTTGTATCTTAATTCTTTATACTGAGCACACCAATTTAAAATTACTGTTTTTAATTTTAAGTAAAAACAGTAAAATACGTTATTTAATTTTCATCATGCACGATGTTAGAAATCACTATGTTTTTATATGCCTAGGTATATCAACTTGCTCACATAAATATGACGGTTTCAGTCAGTCTGAAGACATAAATCTGTAAGGAAGTAAAGGCGAATGTAAAGTGGCCTGTGTGTCAATTACTTTGGCACGCGAAAATTTAAATTCGATAATCACTGAATAGCTAAAATTCTTTTATATTTTCGTTATAATAAATAACATTTTTTAACACCTACAGATTATCAAACATAATGTAATTATTTTTACACGAATGAACACATTCAAAAGAAAAAAAACTGTGATACTATACAACTTTTATTTGTATTCTGCAGCTGTATTTTTTATGTATGTATTTAAAAAGCTCTATTTCTTCAAACAAATTTCATAAAACAGGTCACTTCAATAAAATGACAAATGGGTCTAATTTTGCTATCCATATTACTAAAAGTAAATAAATATGAACGAAGTATAAAGCATTCTCCATCGAAGTATTCAAAATTTTCCCAATAAATTCTCATTTCATTTATGCAGCTTGGTTTAATACGTGGGGAATTAATGATGTTAATAATTATTAAAATAGAAATTCGTAGTTATTTTCCTTAATAAAAATAAGCCTACATAAATGAATCATATACCTATATCAGAATTTCATTTAATTAATAGCAAATACCACTATATAGAAAAAACGCACCTTCACTTTTGTCTTTAGTTATTAAAGCGTTCATAGTTCAGAAAGCTACAGACAAATATTTCGTATAAAAAGCATGTAATGCAATATTTTTATATAAAAATTTGCCACGTTGCAATCTTGATGGATATTGTTTCAGAATTTGCGGCAAGCGCATATAAAAAGGCTTTCGCCATCCCTGTTCTATGGTTTAATACCACAAAGCAAACTGTCATAAACAAGGAATCGAACCCGGCTTCATGTGTTACAAAATATAAGTGAAAAACATTTTTTGTATTGAAATTCCAATAGATTTTTTACATTTTAGATTGTCTACTAACAACACAAAAGTAATTTTATGCGAAAAATATCAGTAATACATTCAAATAAAGTTCTGAAATTTATTAAAAGCTATGCTTTCGTATTAGCCACATACCCGGATTTACTAGCAGAAGAAATCGACAAAGATTCGCTACTTACAGCAGATTTTTTTATTCAAATTATTTCGGTGGTTTAAGCGCGTAGTTCGACTACATGTCTGTTAAATTTGTGTTTTATTTATAATAATTTATTATTTTATTTATTTATTGATTAAGTTTTAAATTCGTTATAGAATATTAGCCTGAAACTATGACTGAGCTATTTATATTAATTTTAGTGTAAACGGATTTATCTTTCGTAATCATCTTCATGCAACTGAGATAGATGTAAAAAAATAATCATTATGAGATAATTGCTGTACAATTTTCAAACTAATTTCATTTAAAGGTGCATGTTTTCCTTATTCGTCGATGTAAAAATTGAAAATGTGCAATGTGTAGAAGTTTCCTTTTTCAAATTTTATTATCGTGGACCCATAATATCTCGAAAATCTTTTAGATAATACAAAAAATGGGAAAAAAGAAAAACATTGTCAACAATCAAGCTCAAATTTATTAAGTAACAGTAGATGGCCGCATACAGCCCATGCGATCATACAGCCATGCTCACAGAGAACGTAGCATCTAGACAGTGCTAGATGGGCCGAATTTTTTTAACTACTTTTATTTTATACTGGTGAAATATATTTAAAATGAAAAAAAAAGACCATTTTCAACATATAATATATTAAAATGTGTTTGATTTTAAGAAACAATTTTATTTTGGGATGAAATATATAAGTATGTTCATTCACTTCATGTATTTAAAAAATTACAAGATGCAGAATTAAAACTTACAGGGTCTCCAAAATGTCAGACATTTGACGAGCAGAAAATAGGCATAACAGATTACGCGCACGATTACAAAATAAATTGTGCAACTAGAATGAAAATTTTGGTGCCTACTTATACTTCAGATTATAATAATTACCCTGAAGCTAAATAAATTTGTATTTAAAGCATTTTTATATTTTTAATAAAAGTCATATTTAGCTAATGAAGAATTTAGAAAATTTCAACAGTATAATCTCCTAAAAAAAATATTTTTTTTGAACAATAAAAAGGAAATTGTAGGTTCAGATCATGCAGACTAACATGAAACAAATGTTTTGAAAATTTTAAGAAAAAAAATCGAATTTGTTGAGATATCGTGCGCGTTATGGCCATAAAAGTCATTTGGAGAAAAATGACATCAAAGTTTCGGAAACGCCGGCCGCTTCAACTATTGAGCGGGTATAATTCTGAAAGCCATAACTTCTGTTCTAATGGGAATTTCAAAGAAACAATTATATCATAATGTTCAGAAAAGGTAGGAGTTTAACATCTAAAAAAAATTAAAATTTCGAAAATTTTAAAGATTTAAGAGTCCTGATACCCCTGACAATTTCTTACTATATAATATTTCGTATGTTCGCTTTCAATCGCGTTTGCTTTTCAGTTCATATATGAGCTGACATATAACAGAGACATACAAGAAGCAAAGCTTGAACTCTCGTTCATATAGTAGTGGTGACCTATTAATAATCACTGCTAATATCATACAATTTAAGCTGTTTGTCTATACCCAATATTCATACAATATCTATAGATAGCGCACTCATGAACAAAAAAATATGCATTTTTCTTTATAAGTTTAGAATTAGGACTACGTTATGATTGCTATAGACTATAGAGTACCTTTAATATGTAAATTGTTTATTTTCCTTGTTAAAATAATAAATCTCTAATGAGAAGTAATTCCCATACATCAAAGCTTATGCTACATCTCTCATTATATGATGAATATTTACTTCCAGTTTGAAAATCCGCTAATAATGTTTACAAATCTTTCAAAATATGGGGCATTCTCACAATCTTTTGACTTTTCTGTATTTTTATGTCCCTGAATAATAACTTTTATTTTAGTACATATTTTTGTGGTTTTTTTTTTTCTGATACTGAAAAACATCCCATTGCATGACCGCAACATAAAAATATTAACGAGATAAATAAGTTTTGGACGATGTTGGGGGCCAAAATATACCAGGAAATTCCTATACCGTCCCCTGTCCCTGGTGCTGATTTTTAAGTTTGGAGCTGTCTGTATAAAATTGTTTCAATAAAAGTAATTCGACGTAATTTTTTTCCGAAACCGGAACTATTGTTTTATATAAATATGTAGCAAAAAATTAACCTGATCACATTTTTAGGGTTATTATTATTTTTTTAACTCTGTCCCTGGGTTTTAGATTCCTTACAGTCCCTCTTGCTAAACTTATACAGAAAATCACTTCAGATGCATTCAGAGAATTTTTTCAACTTTTTTCTCGTGCAGAAGTATGCTAGAGAAAGAATGTCTAAAACTCTTTGACAGGAAGTTTACTGCAGAATTTAAATCAGCATTTAAATATCAATTTCAAGCATCGTGGCTTTATTGGTAGTCTTACCGTCCCCAAGGTCTATTCCTGCACTTTTCGAGGTAAATTAATATATATATTTTTTTTATTTAATCTTTTGTAAATAATTGTTTCTAAAAATCAATGAACATTGTGGCTATCACTTAGTCTTAACATGATTTGCATAAAAATAGATGGTAATTTTCCTTACCGTCCCCTTTTTTTCCTTATCATCCATTCTTTAATACCCCTTTAAGACAATGTCATACCAAAATTTTATACTAAAAATACTACATTGTTATTATTTCTTATTTGAATATCCTGTGGGCACTATGCAAATTCATTATAAGTAAAAATTTAGAAGAAAAAAAAGTTATAGCGGTAAAATTGTAAGTAAAACTAAACTCGCAAGTTTATCTTAAACCTCAGTTAAATAAAATAACAAAATCACTGCTGACCATTTTTTCTTTATTTTGAATCATTAAGGCATTCATCTATAATTTTAAAATGTTATTTTAGTAAGTTTAATTTCACCAGATTTTTATTCCTGAAAAGTCAAAAGATTGTGAGAATGCCCCATACGTATGTCTTTAAAACAATGTAACTCATATGTACTCATTAAACATCTTCAAGGTATTAAATTCCAACCTATTTCATTTATTTTTTATAGAAGTGGCGATTGGCTGTAGTCATACAACGTGCGGTCGTTGGAGAGAATGCTCGGAGAACGCTCAGGGTGAACCAATCTGCACTTGCCATAAGTCGTGTCCCAGGCGGAGAAAACCAGCATGTGGCACAGATGGCCGATACTATCCGAACCATTGCGAATTACACAGACAAGCCTGCGTGACTAACACTAACATCGCTATTGATCACAAAAGATTGTGCCTCAGAAAGAAAGGTGAGTCAGAGATCATCTTATTAAAAACTTAATACAGTAGAACCTCGATTATCCGAAGTAATTGGGACCGACCCTGTTTCGGATAATAGGGAAAGCTTCAATTTTAAGATTAAGGAGAAATATATGCAATATTTCTCATTATGGCAACAAGTTCTTAATAAAAATAAAGCAGTAGCAAAATAGAAACAATAATAAATTGCCTGAATTTTAATTTTGAAATTAATCGCCTTTTACATATATCACACGGGTTTGAAAAAATGTTTTGTTTGTCGCAGTTTTGCTTGCCTTTGCTTTGAAGCTCTATTCACGGAGTTTTTTAATATTCTTAGTTCACCAGTATCACAGTCTTTCTGCTGCTCCAGCCATGCCAAACATTTTGCAAAATATTCAAAACCTTCATAATTGCTAATTCGTTCGTTTTCTTCGTTCCACTCCGCAGCTTACGGGAGTTCAATTTAAACTCAAAGAACTCTAAGAAAGGGGATCGAAAATATTTATATGTACTCGTAGTTCGGAAAGAGCCGCTTGCACACAAGAAATATGATATAAAAAAGGGGGGGGGGAGGCTTTCAAAATGGATTTTGATAGTAAAAAAAAAACTTTAAAAATGGAGTATTTTTTAAAAGAGTTTCGGATAAAAGAGGTTCTACTGTACTTATAAATAAAATAAAAAGTTTATTATAATACGAGTTAAATTTTCAATTTTCAATTCAAAGAGTGTCCATGCCGGGATTTGAATCGAGGACCTTGGCTTAAGCTGACAACTCTCTACGAACTGAGCCATCCTGTACAAATCCAGCGGTCCCGATTCACTCAGCCGAAAAATTACAACTAATATGATTTATTTACCAATTAGAATGATAGTGTTAAAATTAATTAAATTTATTCTAATATCCGATGAACTGAATATTACTAGACTAAAAAACTCCACAGAAATCGGAATTGTTTCATATGGATGACAATCGACGTCTAAAATCTATTTCATAACTGTTTATTTTTCTCGCATTATTAAAAATTCAAAGCTTTGCCGATAGATGATACTGCACCATTAAATCGTTCACATTTGTATTATTATTATTTTTAATATACCTATTTGCATTGCCATCAGACAGAACATTTTCAGTAGCAATATGCTATCATACAAGCTCAAAGGCGAGCGCATATGAACTGTAGCCCCAAGCATTAAGTCTATTGGAGTGTATTTACTACGGTCTGCCGGCCGACTTCCATCTGTTAGCCATGGTGCCACTTCGAAGACCGGGACCCGAAAAAACCATCCTTTGGAGGTAGGGAGAGGAAAATTTGGAGTAAGCCCCTCCTTTGGTTGGCAGCCTTAAATTTCCCAATATTTATGATAATTTAGAAGTTTTGGAGTTCACAATAATATTAAAATTGACTGCATTTAATTTCCATTCATCTTCTTAAAAAGGAGATATTTTGCAATGTTGATGTCTTATGTAAGCTGTACATTGTTCTAATCTTCATTGTTCCTTTTCTTACAATGTCCCTTTTTACAAGAGCTCATATTAAATATTTGTAAGTAGTATAGGATGCAGTAGGGACTTCAGCATAAAATGTTAAGTTTTTTGTGTGCCACGAAAAATTCTGAATGATAACGTAGCTTTTGAGCTAAAATTGTACTCTCATTCCACAACTCTTTCGTTTTCTGAGATTTTTTTCTTTTTTTAAATCTCTATTAAACCTTTTGGTTAACATTAAAAAATCAAACTACCTTTTATAAATTTCTCTATTATGAAAACTTTCAATGTTATCGAGGAATTATTTGAGAGCTGCTATAATTATATTCCAATAGCCTGATGATGATGATGATGATGAAAGAAAATGTTATGTGCACTAAAGTTATATGTACTTAAAATCTCTAATTATAAGTTTAGATGGAAATTAAACGCGTTTAATAAATGGAAATGCATAGGTCATTTTGTAGAAATATTTTAACACATATAAAAAGGAGATTTAAACTGATAAAATTCGCGTCTGCCTCTCTCTAAAATTTTCCAACATCTGACACGAAATGTGAAGAGCTTTTAACAAGTAAAATGAAGCTATTTTACCCATTATATTTTAAATATATCTACCTTGTCGATTTAATGAATAAATTATCGTCTTCATCATCAAATCTTTGGATTTACAACCGAAGACTTGAAAGATAAGCAGTTGGGATAGAAGTTGTTCAACTCGAAAAGTTTTGTAAATTTCTTAATATAGTGTCTACATTTGTAACGTTCAATGGCACACTTCAATTATATTACTTCTAAACCATTGTTACAAATCCAAGACTTACTAATTTCTTTGTAGGATTAATAAATAAATAGCTTTTACAGTACGAATTTAAAACTTTCTGAGTTCCAGTATCAGAGATGGAAATATAAGTAAATAATTCTATTGGTACAGAATCATATATAGTGTTATATATAGAGAGGGTGATTAAAAAAAAAGTTTACAAAATGGCACGGCAAATCAGACATATAACAACGATAAAAAATCACATAGGAACATAGGGTCGAAAGCCACTTATTTATTCACAAATACAGGGTGTTTCATTCAAACTGAACCCGGCTTGACGGTCATAATTTCGAGAAAAATAAAAACATTGTAATGAAAATGCAATGATATGTAACTTGTTTTGTGTGAAATGTGATAACATGAAAAGATCTGGAAAACATGTTGCTCAAGCAATCGATGATACCGTATGAAATGATAGTCACAGTCCAAAATGTGGGGCGTCAAGTGCATACTGCTGGTGCGTATAATGTAAATTTCTATCACTTTTGTTCGGAGTTATCACATTTACAACAAAGATGAGAATGTCTTTTAAATGTTTTATTATAATATACTTCTGTTTTCTGAAAGTTATGACCGTCAACCCAAATTGAGTTAGGATGAAACAGCCTGTATTTCTGGCTCAATAAGTGGTTTGCGACCCTATGTTCCTGTATGATTTTTCATCTTTGTTGTATGCCTGATTTGCCATGTCATTTTGTAAACTTTTTTTAATCACCCTGTATATATATATATTCTATTAATGTGTACATGTTAAGAGGAGAAAATTGCAGTGGTCATTGAGTATATATAGAGGTACCAACACTGTTAAAAATCTGCAGCATACTGTTCAGATTTGTTCGACCGTTTTTAAACGTTCCTTGACCATACTATTTGCCTACTTGGTTACTTGATCATATTATGAAGCATATCTGATCATATTATCGGCCATACTATGGTCAGATTAGAGTTAAATTATGGTTATGTAAATGTTTTCTAATTAAAAAAAACTGTCGAATGACTGGGCAGTTTGCTGAAAATGTTTGAAGAAGAAGGATTACGGATTTCAAATACTCCCTATATAAAAAAGTCCTTCCGGCCAATGCCGGGAGGAAGAGGTAGCTTTCATATTCCTTATTTTTAAAAAGCTAGCTTATGTTATTCAAACACACGAAGTTCAATTTAGAAGAAACCGATTACAGAAGATTCTGTATTAATTTTTATCAGTACTAAATCATTATGATTCAGAATTTCGCGAAATGAGTCAGCTTTATCCAAGCTGCTTTTATTTAAATTAAGTTTAGTGCTCCAGAGGAGACTAAAGCGGCGGATTCTGCTTGAGCTGCTCCCACATACCAGACGCGTGTCTGGTGGAGACCCCCTCGCAGTGGACGCCGTGGTGGTCCATTTGGAGGGCACCGTGCATGTGGTCAGTAGTGGCCGGGAGCACGTATCTAGTTGGCTTTATTTAAAGTAACTTATATTTGGTTGCCAAATTCTGCAATATCTTGAAGTTCCTGCCATTTTAAGACAACATGGTGGATGAGGGTGAACTTGGACTTGGAACTAGTGAACTTAGTCGAGACCTTAGTAATTCCTGTGCGCATGCTCACTCACATCGGGACATAAAGAAATTCAAACTGCTATATCTGAGCCATTTTTAGGTAGCTTTCTTTACAAAAAAGCTACCTATTGCAGCCGTTCGGAGGAAAGCGATTTCAAAAAATTTTGGTATATTTTCATCGATCATGACCCCCAGACCCCGAAACCACCCTCCGTTCAAAATTGATATATATATATATATATATATATATATATATCTGACCTATGTCACACTGTAACTCCCGTAATTATGAACCGATTTCGATGTAATTCGGTGTGCACATAGTACATACCAATGTCTCGACCGAGTTCGTTGGCCAGCTTCATCCGCCGTTTTGTTTCAAAATGGCGGCCATTTAAAATTTTTAAAAAAATTTAAAACTTGAAATGTGGTACCAAAAAACTAAAAATGGAAAAATATTTTTTTCTTATGTATTTGACCTTTATACAAAGATTCCGGAGCAGTTTTTGTTTTGTCTATATCTTAAAAAATGGCTGAGTTATAGCATTTTGAATTTCTAGCGTGGCTGACATTTTGAAACGTCCTGAATTTTGCCACGCGATAAAAGGCGTATTTATGAACCGATTTGGATGTAATTCGGTGTGTACATAGTACATACCAATCTCTGGACCGAGTTCGTTGGCCAGCTTCATCCGCCATTTTGTTTCAAAATGGCGGCCATTTAAAATTTTTTTAAAAATTTAAAATTTGAAATGTGGTACCAAAAAATTAAAAATGGAAAAATATTTTTTTCTTATGTATTTGACCTTTATACAAAAATTTCGGAGCAGTTTTTGTTTCGTCTATATCTTAAAAAATGGCTGAGTTATAGCATTTTGAATTTCTAGCGTGGCTGACATTTTGGAACGTCCTGAATTTTGCCACGCGATAAAAGGCGTATTTATGAACCGATTTGGATGTAACTTCGTTTATACATAGTACATACCAATGTCTCGACCGGGTTCGTTGGCCAGCTTCATTCACCATCTTGTTTAAAAATGGCGGCCATTTAAATTTTTAAGAAAAATTTAAATTTGAAATGTGGTACCAAAAAATTGAAAATTGAAAAACTATTTTCTTCTTATGTGTTTGACCTTGATAAAAAGATTCGGGAGCAGTTTTTGTTTCGTCTATATCTTAAGAAATGGCTGAGTTATAGCATTTTGAATTTCTAGCGTGGCTGACATTTTGAAACGTCCTGATTTTTGTCACGTGATAACAGGCGTATTTATGAACCGATTTGGATGTACCTTGGTGTGTACATAGTACATACAAATATCTCGCCCGAGTTCGTTGGCCAGCTTCATCCGCCATCTTGTTTCAAAATGGCGGCCATTTAAAAAAATTAAAAAATAAAAAAATTTAAATGAGATACCAAAAAATTGGAAAATGAAAAAGATTTTTTTTGTATGTGTTTGACCTTAATACAAAGATTCCGGAACAGTTTTTCTTTCGTCTATATCTAAAAAAAATGGCTGAGTAATAGCATTTTGAATTTCTCTTGTGGCTGACATTTTAAAACGACCTGATTTTTGTCACGCGATAACAGGCGTATTTATGAACCTATTTGGATGTAACTTGGTCTGTACATAGTACATACCAATGTCTCCACTGAGTTCGTTGGCCAGCTGCATTCGCCATCTTGTTTCAAAGGGTTACCATTTAAAAAAAATTAAATTTAAAATTCAAAATGAGGTATTAATAAATTGGAAAATGAAAAAGATTTTTTTTTATGTGTTTGGCCTTGATACAAAGATTCCGGAGCAGTTTTTGTTTCTGAAAATTTGTTCTTTTGTTTATATCTTAAAAAATGGTTGATTTATAGCACTTTGAATTTCTAGCATGGCTATCATTTTGAAACGATCTTGTATTTGTCACGCGATAACACACGTATTCGCCTATTTCGATGTAAGAAGGCATGTGGATAGTATACATCAACACCTCGACCAAGTTCGCTGGCCAGATTCATCAGCCATCTTGTTTCAAAATGGCGGCCATTAAATTAAAATATATATATATATTTAAAGTGAGGTGCAAAAAAATTAGAAATTAAAAAAGGTTTCTTTCTTAAGTATTTGACCTTGATATAAGGATTCAGGAACATTTTTTGTTTGTCTTTACCTTAAAAAATGGCTCAGATATAGCAGTTTCAATTTCTATTGTGGGTGACATTTTGAAAAATCTGATTTTTTGCATGCGACAGCACTCCTATATATTAACCGATTCAGATGTGAGTGAGCATGTGCACAGCAATTACTAAGGTCTCGACTAAGTTCACTGCTTAGCCTCATCCACCATGTTGTCTTAAAATGACAGGCACTTTAAGAAATTGCCGAATTTGGCAGCCAAATATAAGTTACTTTAAAGAAAAGCAGCTTGGATAAAGCTGACTAATTTCGCGAAATTCTCATTCATTATATTGATAAAAATTAGTATTGAATCTCCTATATTCGGTTTCCACTAAATTGAGCTTCGTGTGTTTGAATGATATAAGTTGGCTTTTTTTAAATAAGGATTATGAAAGCTACCTCTTCCTCCCGGCACTGGCCGGAAGGACTTTTTAAGATAAAGACAAAACAAAAAATGTTCCGGAATTCTTATACCAAAGTCAAACACTTAAGAAAGAAATCTTTTTCAATTTCTAATTTTTTTGCACTTCAATTTAAATATAATTTTTTCTTACATTAATGGCCGCCATTTTGAAACAAGATGGCGGATGAGGCTGGCCAGCGATCTTGGTCAAGACATTGCTACATACTATCCACATGCCTTCTTACATCCAAATAGGTTAATAAATAAGTGTGGTATAGCGTGACAAATGTCAGATCGTTTCAAAATGTCAGCCATGCTAGAAATTCAAAGTGCTATAACTCAACCATTTTAGGTAGCTTTCATTACAAAAAGCTACCTATTGCAGCCGTTCGGAGGAAAGCGATTTCAAAAAATTTTGGTATATTTTCATCGATCATGACCCCCAGACCCCGAAACCAACCTCCGTTCAAAAGTTGATATATATATATATATATATCCATATATATATATATATATATCTGACATTTGTCATACTGTAACTCTCGAATTTATGAACCGATTTGGATGTAATTCGGTATGTACATAGTACATACCAATGTCTCGACCGAGTTCGTTGGCCAGCTTCATCCGCCATTTTGTTTCAAAATGGCGGCCATTTAAAATTTTCTTAAAAATTTTAAATTTGAAATGTAGTACCAAAGAATTGAAAATGGAAAAATATTTTTTTCTTATGTATTTGACCTTTATACAAAGATTCCGGAGCAGTTTTTGTTTCGTCTATATCTTAAAAAATGGCTGAGTTATAGCATTTTGAATTTCTAGCGTGGCTGACATTTTGAAACGTCCTGAATTTTGTCACGCGATAAAAGGCGTATTTATGAACCGATTTAGATGTAACTTCGTTTGTACATAGTACATACCAATGTCTCGACCGAGTTCGTTGGGCAGCTTCATCCGCCATCTTGTTTAAAAATGGCAGCCATTTAAATTTTTAAGAAAAATTTAAATTTGATATGTGGTACCAAAAAATTGAAAATTGAAAAAATATTTTTTTTTATGTATTTGACCTTGATACAAAGATTCGGGAGCAGTTTTTGTTTCGTCTATATCTCAAAAAATGGCTGAGTTATAGCATTTTGAATTTCTAGCGTGGCTGACACTTTGAAACGTCCTGATATTTGTCACGTGATAACAGGCGTATTTATGAACCGATTTGGATGTACTTTGGTGTGTACATAGTACATACAAATATCTCGACCGAGTTCGTTGGCCAGCTTCATCCGCCATCTTGTTTCAAAATGGCGGCCATTTAAAAAAATTTAAAATTTAAAATGAGATACCAAAATATTAGAAAATGAAAAATATTTTTTTTGTATGTGTTTGACCTTAATACAAAGATCCCGGAA
This sequence comes from Maratus speciosus, assembly GCA_963932465.1. NCBI lineage: Eukaryota > Metazoa > Arthropoda > Arachnida > Araneae > Salticidae > Maratus > Maratus speciosus. The sequence continues at coordinate 130,087,901 of OZ010789.1, read as the reverse complement.
CAGTTTTTGTTTTGTCTATATCTAAAACAATGGCTGAGTTATAGCGTTTTGAATTTCTATTGTGGCTGACATTTTAAAACGACCTGATTTTTGTCACGCGATAACAAGCGTATTTATGAACCGATTTGGATGTTACTTGGTCTGTACATACTACATACCAATATCTCGACCGAGTTCGTTGGCCAGCTTTATTCACCATCTTGTTTCAAAAGGGTTGTCATTAAAAAAAATTAAATTTAAAGTTTAAAATGAGGTATTAAAAAATTGGAAAATGAAAAAGCTTTTTTTATGTGTTTGGCCTTGATACAAAGATTCCGGAGCAGATTTTGTTTCTGAAAATGTGTTCTTTTGTTTATATCTTAAAAAATGGTTGAATTATAGCTTTTTGAATTTCTAGTATGGCTAACATTTTGAAACGATCTTGTATTTGTCACGCGATAACACACGTATTCGCCTATTTCCACGTGAGAAAGCATGTGGATAGTATACATCAACATCTCAGCCAAATATAAGTTACTTTAAATAAAAGCAGCTTGGATAAAGCTGACTAATTTCGTGAAATTCTCATTCATAATGATTTAGTATTGATAGAAATTAGTATTGAATCTCCTATATTCGGTTTCCACTAAATTGAGCTTCGTGTGTTTGAATAATATAAGTTGGCTTTTTTAAAATAAGGTATTTGAAAGCTACCTCTTCCTCCCGGCACTGGCCGGAAGGACTTTTTTAAGATATAGGCGAAACAAAAACTGCTCCGGAATTTTTGTATCAAGGTCAAACACATAAAAAAATCTTTTTCATTTTCAAATTTTTTGATACCTCATTTTAAATTTTTAATTAAAAAAAAAATAAATGTTCCCTTTTGAAACAAGATGGCGAAGTAAACTGACCAACAAACTCGGTCCTGACATTGGTATGTACTATGTACACACCAAGGTACATTCAAATCGGTTCATAAATACGCCTGTTATTGCATGACAAAAATCAGGTCGTTTCAAAATGTCAGCCACAATAGAAATTCAAAATGCTATAACTCAGCCATTTTTTTTAGATATAGACAAAACAAAAACTGTTCCGGAATCTTTGTATTAAGGTCAAACACATAAGAAAAAAATCTTTTTCACTTTTCAATTTTTTGGTACCTTATTTTAAATTTTAAATTTTTGAATTTTTTTTTAATGTCCGCCATTTTGAAACAAGATGGCGTTAGAAGCTGGCCAACGAACTCAGTCGAGACATTGATATGTACTATGTACACACGAAGATACATCTATATCGGTTCATAAATACGCCTGTTATCGCGTTACAAAAATCAGGACGTTTCAAAATGTCAGCTACGATAGAAATTCAAAGTGCTATAACTCAGCCATTTTTTAAGATATAGGCAAAACAAAAACTGCTCCGGAATCTTTGTATCAAGGTCAAATACATAAGAAAAAAATATTTTTCCATTTTCAATTTCTTGGAACCACATTTCAAATTTAAAATTTTTAAACAAATTTTAAATGGTTGCCATTTTGAAACAAGATGGCGGATGAAGCTGGCCAACAAACTCGGTCGAGACATTGGTATGTACTATGTACACACCGAGTTTCATCCAAATCGGTTCATAAATACGAGAGTTACAGTGTGAGAAAGATCATATATATATATATATATATATATATATGGATATATATATATATATCAACTTTTGAACGAAGGGTGGTTTCGGGGTCTGGGAAGGTCATGATCGATGAAAATATACCAAAATTTTTTGAAATGATTTTCCTCCGAACGGCACCAATAGGTAGCTTTTTGTAATGAAAGCTACCTAAAAGTCTCCGCCTTTAAAAATCGCAGAAATAGCCAATTAAATAGGGCGAAGAAAACAAATAGTGGCATTCAAATCCGTAGCCTTTGGCACTTATGTATATATCACATTTAAGAGGTATACGATTTGCTCGTATTCCTCTTAAATTGATACTCGTATTTGTTTAACCAGTATCACTTAAGCTGGTTCTACTGTTTTAACATTTATAAGTACAGGGTGATGAAGAATCAATGGAACAAAATGAATGGGATTGCCCATTCATTTTGAATCTCCCTGTATAATAATAACCCTTGAGTAAAATTAATACCCCGGATGAATATCTACCAATAAGATATTTAAATACCGGGTGAGCCAAAGTTCGTTACAACTTTAAAAACTCATAAAAAAGGAAGAAATTTTAATAAAAGAGTGCGGTTTGCAAGAAAGGGCTCATAAGGTAGTCAGATGTTTTTTAGAAGCAAAAAAATCACATGTAGAGGGTGCTGACGACCGGAAACACAATGAACAGGACAACAGTTGTATCGTAGAATGTTCTGGAGGTCATGTTGAACACTTGTTGTTGGAAGAACAAATGAATGGGGTGTATTGCTGTCCTGTTCATTGTGTTTCGGATCACCAGCGCCCTCTACATGTGATTTTTTTAACAACTTTTTTTTGGCTGCTAAAAAAATCCGACTACCTTGTGAGGTCTTTCTTGCAAACCGCACTCCTTTATCATAATTTATTCCTTTTTTATAAGTCTTTAAAGTTGTAACGAACTTTTGGCTCAGCCGGTACATGATAATCGTAAACCATTTTTACAAAATAAAAGGGTGTTATTGTAGACCAATTCAAACGATGTTTGTGTAGGAAACGTGTGTAGAATCATACGTGGACCGAAAATAACCCGAAAATTATGATAAAAGTTAACTCGTAAAAAAAAATTTCGTCAACCAAAACCCCGACCCGAGCACGAAGTGAAAGGACACTGATCCATATTATAATACATCATATTGAAAAGAAGGCTACAATTATCTCTCTAATATCAATTTTATCTTTTTTGTATTAAAATGAACTTTTGAAAACTCATTATTATTCAAATATATGTTGTTGTTTCTTTTTTCAATTGAAAAATATTCAGGACTTTCTTTTGAAAAATCGGTCAACCCGAACTAGAGTCCTGCATCGGGTCGGATTGGGATGGCGCTATATTTTTTCGTTGCGGGTCGGGTCGGGTTGGTGCTATATTTTTACGTTGCGGGTCGGGTCGGGTCAGCGCTATATTTTTTCGATGCGGGTCGCGTTGACTTCCACTTTTTTACTGCGGGATGGTTTCGGGTCGGGTTGACTTTCAACGTTTCGTGTTCGGGTTTGTTTTTGACTCTTGCGGGTCAATTTCGGGTTGACTCGAATTTCAAAAGGATGTCCAAAACATTTTTTCAGGTTAAAAATCTATATACAATAAGACTTCCGCTTTTCAAGAGAAAAGCGGACTCCTCTATTTAGCGAACACTTTTTCAATTCCTAACATTTATATATTTGAACTCTTTTACCTCTGAATAGCGGGCACCTCTCAATCCACACAAACCTAACATGTGTATGTGTGCACAAGCTGACGTTACATGTACATACACATCTAACATACATGTGCATACACAGGTAACATACACATGTACATACACAAATACGTTACATGTATTTTTGTGGGTATCAAAAACGAAATGTCGATAATATTTTTCATATTTCGATAGAAGAAAAAATGGTTCTTAAAGAAAGAATAATTTATGATCACATTTCTTACATGCATTTTATTTCTCATGCAGTAAATCGAATATATACTCATTCATATTCAGATGCATAATTATTTTCTTCTGAAACATAGTTGTGTTCATTGAGAAAATCCCGACAGTCCAACTTGCAAAAAAACTAAATATGACCCGCAAGAATTCTTCTAGTGTGAACCCGACCTGCAGAAAAAAAATTAGATTCATTCCGAGCCGAGAAAAGAAAATTCTGGATAACCCGACCGGATGTTTAACTCTATTCAACGATTCCGAGGCGGCCGCTATTCAGAGGTTTTACTATATTTGAATATTAAAGAATATAGATTTGATCTAGATAGATTCTATGTAAAATATAAAAATGTATTAGAGATACAATTTTAGATTTTTTTTTTTTCATAATGGCATTAAAATTTAATTTAATTTCTTTTCGTTGCAGGTTCGGGTTATTTCGGGCTGAAATATTGCGGGTTCCGGTTGAAATACTTTGGGTTTGGGTGAGTTGCGGGTTGCCGAAAATCAATTTTGCGGGTTCGGGTCGGATTGCGGGACGAGGAATTTTTTTTGTCAGGTTCGGGTTGGGTTGCGGGTTGACTTCAAATTGAGTTTTAGTGTTCGAGTCGGGTACAACCCAACACGTGAAGGACTCTAACCTGAACCCAACCTGAAAAAATCAAAAGTTAAGTCGAAAAATTAGAAGCCAACCCGGCATGGGACGAAAAAAAGTAGCAATGATCCGTCCCAGTTAGAACCGTAGGTCGGATCGGATTCGAGTAAAATGTGGTTACCCGACCAATGCAATACTATGCCAAGCCACAATTTACGTTCATAACTTTAACAATGATGAAGGTATTTTAGCGAAATAATTAACGGATTTCCTTTACTTTCTGCAAAATATGATGACATCGCCAAAAATTCTGGAAACGGTTACCTCGCCTTCTTCAACAACATCAGGCTTGTCGCTCAGCTATTCAGAAAATAGCAGACACCACATATGGTGTTCCTGACAGAATTAAAGTGCAATTCCAGAATGTCAGCATATTCACACAAAGCAAAATTAGTCTGTTAAAAATTTCGTTATTTTTAAAGTTATGAAAAAAAAATTCGGGTTCTGTGGGAGCCAATAATTTTCACTAAATAAGTTTATTTCAATCCCGATAGAATCCTTCGCAGGTCGGGTATAACCCGACCCGAGCCCGACGTATTCAACCTGCATCCGACCCGAACGCGCAATGTTTTAACCCGCAACCCGACCCGAACTCGCAATGAAACGAAAGTAAATCATGGTTTAATGCAATTATGAAAAATAATCTAAAATTGCACCTCTAAGGCAATTTTATGTTTTACATAGAAGAATGAACAAATTTATATTCTTTAATATTCAAATATAGCAAAACATCTGAATAGCGGACATCCCGGGATCGTTGAAATGAGTGCTGAATCGTGTCGGGTTGTCCTTAATTTTTTTTTTTTTTTTCGGGTAGGAATGACTCAAATTTTCTCTCTGCGGGTCGTGTTCACCTACAAGAAATTCTTGCGGGTCCTTTTTAGAATTTTTGAAAGTCGGGTTGTTGGGGTTTTTCCAAAAAAATTCAGTAGAACTATATTTCAGACGAAAATAAGTAGGTATTTGAATGTGAATGACTATATTTTGAATTTACTACATGAGAAATAAAATGTATGTAAGAAATGTGATCATAGATTGTTCTTTCTTTAAGAACCATTTTTTTCTTCTTTCGAAGTATGAAAAATATGATCAGCATTTCGTTTTCCTTCACACAAAACACATGTATCGTCTTTGAGATAGTTTATGCAAATATACATGTGTTATGTTTGTTTATACTGAGAGGTGCCCGCTGTTCAAATGTATAGGCGTTCAAATCTATAAATGTTAGGATTTGATAAAATGTTCTCTAGATAGACTTGTCCGCTTTTCGGGAGGAAAGCCATTATGGAGGTCTTATTGTACATAGATTTTTAACCTGAAAAAATATTTTGGACTTCTTTTGAAATCCGGGTCAACCCGAACCCGATCCGCAAGAATCAAAATGCAACCCGAAACCGACCCGATCCCGAAACAATGAAAGTCATCCCGACTCTCAGTAAAAAAGTAGAAGTAAACCCGACCCTAACCCGATCCGCAAAAAAAAATAAAAAAAAATAGCAACAACACGACCCGAACCACGGGTCGGTTCGATTGCGGGTAAAAGCGGACAAACCGACCCGATGCAGGACTCTAGATTCCGATTTCCTTATACAAACATTATTTCTCTCGGTCTGTACTTACTTGGAGCCTTCTTGTTTTGTTACAACCTAACCGACGACGAACATCCAGTATACGAAATAAACAACAATAACATAATTACTCAATTACCCGTTTTTTATTCAAACAGACACTTATCACGTTTTATCACCAATCAACTAATTAAGAGCCCCTTCTCACCCGGATAAATAGGGAGTGAAATAGTTACTAAGCTTATTTTTAAAAAGCATATTTTTCAAGATAAATGGAGATCAATATTTCTAGCGCTTTATTTTATCCCTTAAATGTTTAAGAAGCTATTGTTTGAAATCTAAAACTTGTGAAAACATTTTGGTGATAAACCGTTGTAGGAATAATAATAAACGCAAATACATATTCGAAAATACGCTTTTATTAAAGATTTCATGTTTCCATTTAGAAGAAACTTTATTGTATTTTTAGTAGAAATAACTATAATCTTCTCAAATAAATATTTACCTTTCGACTTTATCATATTTTTTGACAGGCAGCTGTGCTCTTTTCGAATAAACGTTTACATCTCGACTTTATCGAAGATTTCTTTCTCTTCATAAAATTGGTATTTTCAAAGAAATATTTATATTTGTTATAAAAAAAAGGTTATATAATCCTCAAAACTGATTTAAAATATTCAGTCCCTTCGTTCCTAGTCGATTATACTATTAGTTGTTTAGCAGATATCGCCATTTAAAACATTGATCATTTAAATATTTAAACATGTGATATAGATTTTTCGTAAAACTGATAGAAAATTTAAGGAATGTGGACATCGAGTTTAGTGTTGCCTCTATTGACGCTTGAAAAACATGGTCAACGTTGACGATAACACGTAGAGTTAGGTGAAGATTTTTTTGGTTTGTTTTTGGCTTGGTTTTGTGACCTTACCGCCATCATTTGCATACGACGATTAAACAGACTGCGAATCTTAAACTTCGACTTTTAAACCATTAGGGGAGATAAGGGCACATGTGAGCAGGGGCCAGATGTGAACATCACAGTTTTTCAATAATTATTATAAGTTTTTTTTATTTAAAAAAATTACCAAAGATGGCAGCACCTGTAGACACACGGTAAAAAATTTTTGAAGCTTTTCGACATTTTGTTTGTCTTCAGTAGCCAAAACACTGTTTGTAGATGTCAAATGTAAAATGTCGGTTTCAACTTTGGTAAGTGATAAAGTTTATTTATTTAGTTAGTTGTTCGAATTTTAATGTTTTAGCATATACTATGACTACTAATGAATATTTTGGATAAAGTTGTTTTGTCCCCTAAAATTGATAAATGTTAATTATTTATCTATTTAACTCTAGCAGCCATGCGGGGCACTTGTGAACAGACTAGTTGGGGCAGATATGAACAGTTCACAAAAATCAAAAACTTTCTCTGTTGGGCGAATATAAAGAATTGATAATGATAAAATGTATGTTAAATTCCTGAGAAAGATTCTCAGATCCAATTCATATAATTTCCCTGAAATAGTAGACATTTATGTCATACAAAAATGTGATATTGTATTGAAACTTCCACTTCCACATTTGTCAGGAAGTACACAAAGGGCAAGAAGCTCATTTGAGTTCAGTTATAATTTAAATAAATTCAATGTTTCCTAAAATGCAATAAGTGTTATGTACTATTTTAGTAAACGGTTTAAAACAATATTTTTTTATGCATTGTTAATACAAAGAGTATTATGACAAACAACTTTGTAATTTTTTTTTCTTTTCATTTGTCTCAAACTTGCAGTGATGGCTTACTTCCATCTCTCAAACAACAGCTATGAATAGGATAATTTGAATTGGGATGGATATCAGTAACATTTTTAAAATGTAAAATTTTCGAATTGATAACTAATATAATTCTTGAGTATGGTGTCAGAACAGCTTTATATATATTCATTTTCATTTTAAAATCTTTTGTTTAAACATATTATTCAGAAACTAGAAAAAAAAAATATTTTTTTTTCTTTATGGTGAATTTAACTGATAATATAAGTAATGGTTATGATAACAAATTAATAACAGGAGAAAAAGCATGTCAAAGGATATTTTTTCCTTGTGCTCACATGTGCCCCACGAGTGTTCACAACTACCCCGCTGATGGGGCACATGTGAACAATTTTTTGAATTTATAAAACTATTAAAAAATGTAAGAAAAACTATACAGGTGATTTTTAAAAAAATTACCATGTGTAAAAGAAAGTTCTGTTTACTATACTGACTAGTTTTTTTTATAAGAATTAATCCAATTATGCGAAAAAGCTATATTTATGCGAACTGTTCACATGTGTCCCCCATCTCCCCTACATATCAAAACCACAATACTTGATACAAACCACTACTAGCATCAAAGCTTTACCAATATTCTACACTAGTTTTTTTTCCATCTAGTAACCAAACGTCTAACCATTAAGTTTTTGGAGGAGGTTCTCCTTTTCCAAAAGATAGAGATTTTGACTATTGATGTTCCTTTAATCTTCTCACCGCCGCGAACTGATAAGCTGTAGGCCTCACTGCAACAGAAGCATTATTTAAATTAATGTAATTCTACAGATAAAACCAAGTTTTGAAAGACTACGTTATGATTAATACTATTAAGGCCTACACGTAATAAAACAATTTGTATCATGTTGGAAAAAAAATCTTTTTTACCATTTTCAATAAATTACAGAGACAAAAACTTACAATTTTGCCCTTTTGTTCGGCGGTTAGATGGTTAATAATTCATCAGGCTAACATAAACAACCGTCAAACAGACCAAGTAATTACTAAGCAATTGTATGGAACAGTTTTTGTGACGTAAGTTTTAGTTTAGAATAATCGTGCAAGCAGCTTTTTGATCAGAATGTTTCTTCATAAACTTGCTCACTGTATTCAATTAATATGCCACCGCGTGTATCATGGTCTATAATGATGCATAAAGCATGAGAGGTGGAAACACGAGAATGAGAATGGACACTAACTTACTAAGGAGCATCCCAACTGTCAGTTCTGGATTTTGATGAGAGTGGTATCGTTCGAAAGCTCTTGTCACGAGGATCAAGAAATACAGTAAAACCTCCCTAAAGCGACCACGTCCCGTTCCAATAAAAATTGGTCGCTACGAAAGGTGGTCTCTTGATAGAGGTCATGTTTAAACCTAGATTTTAATTGTTGAATAAAGGTAACAATTAATGTTACTAAAATTTATTTTTCACATTAGGAAAAAATATGATATTTTAAGTGTCAAAGCAAAAGTTAATTACATAAGTTAATTACTCCAGAGATTAAAAAATGAATACATTGACGTTTACTTTGATTTTACGGTTTTTTCTTTTATAACTTTTATTTCCAAGTCCTTTCGAATTTCAGTAAATAAATGCAATTTTTTTGGACGGAAACAAATAATGACAATTTCATTAATTTATCTATTTCTTTGAGAGTTTCCAGTTTATTGACTGTCATTCTTAATTTGTCATCAGAATTAAATTCAATGCGTAAAAAGGCACAAAGGGGTTTAAACACTTAAAAGTTACCGGAAAAAAATATAAACTTAGTTTAGAAGTTTGATGAATAATGCGTTCTCCGGAATTATTTTTCTAATGAAACCTTCTTCAAGCGATCAGGATAAAACGGAATTTGTTTCATTTTCTTCAAAGAAATGGGTCGCTCATGAAGGGAGTTCAACTGGGATGGTCTCTGAATGGAGGTGGAATTAGTATTGAGCCTATGGTAATATTTTTCGTTCCATGAAAAGATGGTCGCTCAGGGAGGTTTCACTGTATATAGGCGCTATACTTCCGAATCCAATAGTTCAAGAAATATTCGCAGGTGAAACTAGCAAAAAGAAAAGATTTGAAAACTGTTTTACGAATTAGTGGCAAATAAATGAGAATTGGAAATACAGTATGATTAGAAACAGGAACTGCAACTTCTGACTTAATCCTGTGTGATCAAAAGAAGGCGTGGCCAAGGCCTAGGTAGGAAGTTTCAGAAGTGGATCAAGACAGCGGTTTTACTGTTAAACAATAATGCCCTTCGCCGTTTGTGCCTGGTGTTGGAAACACTTGTATTTTTAACAGTTTTACGTAGAAAAACGTTACCATTATTTATGTTAAGACGAAATTCCTGCTTTTGATGGCTTTTGAAGGAATGGCATGCTGTTGTTTTCCCCTTCCATATTTCGCTTCTCCCAAAATAGACAAGGGCCATATCTAGTGAACTATGGGATTCGGGAGTATAGTTCTTATATACGAGGGAAAATCAGGAAGTAGGTCACAAACCGATATGAGAGGTCGGAAATTAGTAGTAAATTGTTTCCAAATATTCCAATATGTGGCAGCACTATCCAACTGTAAGCTGCCAATTTCGAATTTATGAGACAACACTTGTACAAGATGAGCAGGGACGTTCAAAAGTTGTTGACGAAGAACGAAGTGGTCGTCCTGTTGAGATTACGACATTAGAAACAGTGAGGAAGGTTGAAGAAATGTTTAGAGCTGACAGGCGAACAACAATAGACAGCATTAGCAACTGTAACAGGGTGTTTACATGGTTTATCCGACTGATGCGGACGGGCGGATAGCTCCCGAAACACTTATATTCCGGTTAAGAAAAACTGATTAATACACTGTAAAAACTACTCGGAAATGCTTCCGAAAACCAGAAGCAGTAAAAGAAATATGTGTATTGTTATACAATAGTGTTACTGTTACTCTTCAAGGAATATTTTCTTTATTTGTTAATCGTTTTATATAAACTTTGTCTCTGTACCTTTTCATCGGTTTAATGTTTCAGTTTTTATAGCCTATTAATCAGTTTTCTCAATACGGAACATAGGGTTTTCTGTGCTATTTATTCACAAATAAACATTATCACATTGAAGAAACATATTTTATAGACAAATGTGATAACTTCACAGCATTAACTATTAACATTCAAACTAATACTAACCGCCCTTGGCCACCAGTTTGGTCTCCATTAAAATTTATGCTTGGGAAAGCATGCTAAGTATTGTATCATGTTACTTTTATTCATAATTTAATTTACTTGGACTTCCTTAAATATAATTAATATAATCCCTTAAGCTAATATTAGTTTTTGTTGCATTAAAGTATCTCAATTTGTTGATTTTCTGTAAGCAAGTAAACCCGGTTGGTTTTCAATGGAAGTCTATGGGAATTTGGCGAAATATTAGAGATATCGATAAGTTGGCGTCACTTTTGGAGACTCATTTTGGTCGCCAAATTTGGCGATATATTGCCAAGTTGGCGATAAACTTGGCGACAGAACAGGGTCTCCCCTATAGTAACCTCCCCTTATGCGCATGGATATGCATTAAATGCTGTTCAATAAACAATGAGATGCGTTTCATTCGAGCGTTGCCATTAAACAATTAACAAATAATGGCGATTTCTGATCCACGCACGATAGCTTAATATATATATAGATGTTATGTTACTTTTGCATGTATGAATTCAGTTACGCAGCTTCAAATGTTTAATTCGTAGTAAATATGTGTGAAAAATGTAAAAACCAATATAACTTATACTCATTTTATTGTTTAAAAAACATAAAGTTGATTAAAATTTACAGATTTTTCTCGTAAAATGTACAGATTTTCTCTGTAAAAATCCTAAAATATTTCTGTTAAAATAACAGTTTATCTCTGTAAATGTAACGGTGTTTAACTGTTTAAAAAAACAGAAAGTTTGTTACAATTTACAGATTTTTCTTGTAAAATTTACAGGTTTTCTCTGTAAAAATCACAAAACATTTCTGCTAAAATAGAGAGTTTATATTTGTAAATGTAATGGTGTAAAACGGTATAAACGACTCTTTGTTAAAAAATTACTACTATTTTCTGTAAATTAAACGGTTTTCTACTAGCGCCAAAATTGACAGTTTTTTTTCATTAATTTTACAGATTTTTTTTACAGTGCATTAACATTCAAACTAATATTGTTTTGTTGCTCTTGCATGTATAATTTCAGCTACGCAGCTTGAAATGTTTAATTCATAGTATCCTAAAAATGGATGTTCCGGGTGAGAAAAACTGTTCATCTATACTAATATTATTAAACAAAAACATAATTTGAAGAACAAATTAAAAAAACGAAATTTATTTCCTACATTGTTTAAGCCCTAGAAGGGACAGATATTAAGTTATTTAATTGAATTAGTTCTACATTTAATGTAAAATTTTTGTAACAAATTAGTTAAGCCATTCACAGATTAAAAAATAAAAATAAAATTCATACAATATTATACTTAAACCACCCTAAAAAATTAGATTCTGTTAAAATGAAATCGAAATAAATCTTACACTTCTTCCATTCTTAATTGAAAATATTTGGGTTGCAGATTTTGTATTATGTTTATGACAATTGTGCATAAAATGATAAAATGCATGCAAAATACAAAACTTAAAAAAAAGTCTAAGATTTATTTCGATTTCATTTGAACGGAATCTAATTTTTTAGGGTGTTTTAAGTATCATATTGTATGAATTTTATTTTTATTTTTTAATCTTTAATTGTCTTAACTAATTTGTTACAAAAATGTAACATTAAATGTAGAACTAATTTAATTAAATAACTTAATATCTGTCCCTTCTCGGGCTTAAACAATGTGGGAAATAAATTTCGTTTTTTTAATTTGTTCTTCAAATTATGTTTTTGTTTAATATGTCAAGTTTTTTAATAACTACTGCACTCAGACGAACGCATTTCAAAATTAATAGAGAGTATCATCATCAGGCTTTGATGTAGCGGTATTGCATCACAATGTGGGATGCAGTTTACCAATGTGTAATTCAAAATGTTTCACCACTGTAGTAATGCAGGCTGCGGCAGTTTGGACAAAAACTTCTAATCTGAACTTAAAAAATCTATAATCAAAACATAAAAAAATAACTTCACTTTAATTTAGATACCCTATTTCCCAATCAGGAATGCTATGAATGTAAATGTAAATTGTGTTGAATCCTTACTGCTAATATTTAACAATATTATAGCTGTGATACAGTAAAAAATACAAGTTTTACTTAAATTTTTAAACTTTATTCTCTCCCAAGGGATGATGTAAACACATCAGATAATTATTACATAAGTTACAGCGTCTAGAATACACAGTGTGGGAATCTGTTATCCAAACAGCGCTAAAAAGTTGTATCCCTTAAATGTACAATGACGCTGAAATCCTGGGAACCGATCGCAGCGACATCTGCGATATATTTTCAAATTTCAATGTAAACATCGTATTGCTACAGCTTCTAAACCAAATCGTTTAGGAGTTTTAGAAAGTATCCTGCAGATGTCGCTAGGATCGAGTGATTGTATTTCAGCATCGTTTGACAATTAAGGGATCCAATATTTTAGCACTTTTTTAAGTATTACTGGAATAGCCTATTTCCACACTATATATTCTAGACGCTGTACCTAAGTTTAACTTTGGGTATAAATAGTTCTCATCTCGAAAAAAAAAAAAAACATTTTAAAATTTAAGTTATGTAATTTCCCACTAAGTTCGTTACCTGCGTAAAAATAGCTATCCATTAGAAACTTTTTACTAAAATATAAACTTGACCAAAGCAAAAACTTATTCTGAAAATATCCTATAACGCCATATTCACAATTTAATTTTTGAAAAAAAAAAAAAGAAAGAAAGAAAGAAAGAAAAAACTAGCTCAATTTAATATTTCACGTGAAAATCCTACAACTAAAAAGAAATAAATTATTATTACGGCTTTTGAAATTTTTGCAACAATGAAGTAAAAATGTTACATTTTCTATGAAAAATGTCCGTTGATTTTCAATGAAAATAGCGAAAATTGGAATTATTAAGAAAAATATTTGAATAATGTTAAAACAAATTGGCCCATGTTTCTCTCTGGGTTATCATTCACCCGTATGCAAAGGTATTTTACCATTCCTTTTGAACCTGGCGTCAGGCAAACGTTTTTACACTTTAAATTTGTAATATCATTAGAATTAGTAAAGAATAAAAAATGAGTGGCATCAGGGACAAAAAGGTGGGAAGAAAAAATGAAAAAGTTATGATCTCCATAGGCTTTTCCATGTTAAATTAACATTGAGAAGTGACACTGGAAATAAATAAGTATTGCGCTGCCGCGCAATCTATACTCCTATTATAAAGAGGAAAAAATTGTTTATTTGTAGGAGGTAAGCTCAGGAACTACCGAACCAATTCCAAAAGTAATGGTATCAAAATGATGGTGTTAGTCCAACTTAGAACATAGGCTATATCTTATGTCGGTGCCACTACCCCAAAGGGGGTGCAGGACCAAAAAACGTTCTAAAAATGCGATTTTTGCGTTACTGAAGGGCCTAGAAATATACAATTTGGAATATTAGTTACTTATAAGATATAAATGATGTCTAAGAACAGTTCTTAAACAATTCTAAATTTAAAAGGGGTGAAAATGCACAAAAAGCGTTCTAAAAAACGTTCTAAATGGTGATTTCTACACAATCTCAGGAAATACCATACCGATTAAAAAAATAATGGCGTCAAAATGATGGTGAAAACCCTTGCTCCAACATAGGCTATGTTTTATGTCGGTGCCACTACCCCAAAGGGGGTGCAGGAGAAAAACGTTCTAAATTGCGGTTTTTGCGTGACGGAAGGGCCTTGAATCGTGAAATTTAGAATGGTAGTTAGTTATAAGATATCAATTATATCTAAGGACATTTCCTAAAAAAGTCGAAATTTAAAGGGGAGGGGGGGGGGGGCAAAATGCACAAAAAGCGTTGTAAAAAACGTTCTAAATTGCGATTTCTAGCAATCTCAGGAAATACTGAACCTATTTCAAATATAATGCTGTAAAAATGATAGGGACAGATCTTGCTCCAAGATAGGGTATATTTTATATCTGCTTCCACTACCCCAGTCGAGATGCAGGAGCAAAATGAGCGAAAAGCGTTCTAAAAACGTTCTAAATGCCGATTTGTCACCAATACCTCAGGAAGAATCAAACTGATTTCAAAAGTAATGGTAAGAAATTGATGCTTACAGCCTCTGCTCTAACATAGACGCTATTTTAAGTCGGTATCACTATCACCTAGACGTTGCAGGAGCAAAAAAGCGTTCCAAATTTCGATTTTTGTGATCGGTAGGGGCTAGCAACTTAAAATTAGGCAAGGTACATATTTAATAGATATAAATGATCTTTAAGAACAGTTTCGAAAAAATTGGAAATTTAAAAAGGGGTGAAAATGCGCGAAAAGCGTCCTAAAAACGTTCTAAATTGCGATTTCTACTTAATCTAAGGAAATACCAAAGCTATTTCAAAAGTAATAGTTGCAAATCAATGGTGACAGTCCCTGATATAACATAGATTATGTTTTATGTTGCTGTCACTACCATCTGAGGGTTGCAAAAGCAAAACATGTTTTAATTTGCGTTTTTTGCATAACTGAAGGGTCTAACACCTTGAAGTATGGCATGGTATTTACTTACAAGATGCAACTGCTTTCTAAGAACTGTCGAAAGAAAATTTCAAATTTAAAAAGATGAAGTGAGCGAAAAGCATTATAAATTACAATTTTTATGTAATATTATCAGATACCAAACCGATTAAAAAAATAATGATGACAAATTGTTGGTGATAGAACCTGCTCAAACATAAGCTATATTTTATGTCTGTGCCACTACCACCAGAGGGTTGCAATAGCTAAAAACTTTCTAAATTGTGATTTCTGTGATACTGAAAAGGCTAGAAACTTTAAATATGGCATGGTAGTTACTTATAAAATATAAATGCCCTCAAAGGACTGTCGAAAATAAATTCGAATTAAAAAGGGGTGAAGTGAAGGGCAGGTGCGAAAAGCATTCTAAAACAGTCCTAAATTACGATTTCAACACAATTTCAGGGAATATAAACCGATTATAAAAGTAATAGTTGCGAATCAATGGTAACAGTCTATGATCCTACACAGGCTATATTTTATGCCGATGATTCTACCACCTGAGGTTCACAGGAACAACAAATGCTCTAAAAAAGGCCTTTAAAAGCTTTCTAAATTACGTTTCTGTGATAATTAGGAAATAAGAAACCAATTTCAAAATTAATGTTGGCAAATTAATGGTGACAGTTCCTATTTCAACAAAGCCCTTTATGTTGAGAGAGGTGGTAGGACTTGGAATTTGACATGATGGTTAATTTTAAGATGTAAGAAGATGGTTTCTAAAAAATTCAAAACTTCAAATGAATACTGAAATGAGCGTATTAATTGAGCATAAAAGTTTCAAAATATTTTCTAAATTATTATTTATTTAGTTTTATTTCGTTTTATTAATTTAAGTCTCATTTCTGCCTTATGCAGTGTAACAATGATGTTTAATCAAACTGTGTTTTAAATAGTAATTTTTTTAATTATTCCTAAAAGTAATAAGTGCCTTTTAATAAAATAAAATATTACCTTTTAATAAAATAAAAATTTAGTTAGTACCTTTTAATAAAAATTAGACATATAAATATCACTTGGCATATTTCAAATATTACGCGAGCAAAGCCGCGGGGTTTGCTAGTACTTAAATAAAGAGGTAAAAATTGTTTATTTGTAGGAGGTAAGCTCTGGAACTACCGAACCGATTCCAAAAGTAATGGTATCAAAATGATGGTGTTAGTCCAACTTAGAACATAGGCTATATCTTATGTCTGTGCCACTGGCCAAAAGGGGGAGCAGGAGCAAAAAACGTTCTAAAAATGCGATTTTTGCGTTACTGAAGGGCCTAGAAATATGAAATTTGGAATATTAGTTACTTATAAGATATAAATGATGTCTAAGAACAGTTCTTAAACAATTCGAAATTTAAAAGGGGTGAAAATGCACAAAAAGTGTTCTAAAAAACGTTCTAAATGGTAGTTTCTACATAATCTCAGGAAATACCAAACCGATTTAAAAAAAAATTGCTGTCAAAATGGTGGTGACGATGCTTGCTCCAAGATAGGCTATGTTTTATGTCAGTGCCACTACCCAAAGGGGGTGTAGGAGCAAAAAAAAAAAATTTTTTAATGCGATTTATGTGTTACTGAACGACCTAGAAATATGAAATTTGAAATATTAGCTACTTATTAGATATAAAGGATTTCTAAGAACAGTTCTTAAACTATTCGAAATTTAAAAGGGGTGAAAATGCGCAAAAAGCGTTCTAAAAAACGTTCTACATGGTAGTTTCTACACAATCTCAGGAAATACCAAATCAATTAAAAAAATAATGGTGCCAAAATCACGGTGACAAACCTTGCTCCAACATAGGCTATGTTTTATGTCGGTTCCACTACCCGAAAGGGGGTGCAGGAACAAAAAAACGTTCTAAAAATGCGATTTTTGCGTTACTGAAGGGCCTAGAAATATGAAATTTGAAATATTAGCTACTTATTAGATATAAAGGATTTCTAAGAACAGTTCTTAAACTATTCGAAATTTAAAAGGGGTGAAAATGCGCAAAAAGCGTTCTAAAAAACGTTCTACATGGTAGTTTCTACACAATCTCAGGAAATACCAAATCAATTTAAAAAATAATGGTGCCAAAATCACGGTGACAAACCTTGCTCCAACATAGGCTATGTTTTATGTCGGTTCCACTACCCGAAAGGGGGTGCAGGAACAAAAAAACGTTCTAAAAATGCGATTTTTGCGTTACTGAAGGGCCTAGAAATATGAAATTTGAAATATTAGCTACTTATTAGATATAAAGGATTTCTCAGAACAGTTCTTAAACAATTCGAAATTTAAAAGGGGTGAAAATGCGCAAAAAGCGTTCTGAAAAACGTTCTACATGGTGGTTTCTACACAATCTCAGGAAATACCAAACCGATTTAAAAAATAATGGTGTCAAAATGATGGTGACAACGCTTGCTCCAAGACAGGCTATATTTTATGTCGGTGCCACTACCCCGAAAGGGGTGCAGGATCAAAAAACGTTCTAAAAATGCGATTTTTGCGTTATTGAAGGGTCTAGAAATATGAAATTTGAAATATTAGCTACTTATTAGATATAAAGGATTTCTCAGAACAGTTCTTAAACAATTCGAAATTTAAAAGGGGTGAAAATGCGCAAAAAGCGTTCTGAAAAACGTTCTACATGGTGGTTTCCACACAATCTCAGGTAATACCAAACCGATTTAAAAAATAATGGTGTCAAAATGACGGTGATAAACCTTGCTCCAACATAGGCTATGTTTTATGTCGGTGCCACTACCCGAAAGGGGGGGCAGGAACAAAAAACGTTCTAAAAATGCGATTTTTGCGTTACTGAAGGGCCTAGAAATTTGAAATTTGAAATATTAGCTACTTATTAGATATAAAGGATTTCTAAGAACAGTTCTTAAACAATTCGAAATTTAAAAGGGGTGAAAATACGCGAAAAGCGTTCTAAAAAACGTTCTACATGGTGGGTTCCACACAATCTCAGGAAATACCAAACCGATTTAAAAAATAAAGGCGTCAAATGATGGTGACAACCCTTGCTCCAACATAGGCTATGTTTTATGTCGGTGCCACTACCCCAGAGGGGGTGCAGGAGAAAAACGTTCTAAATTGGGGTTTTTGCGTTACGAAAGGGCCTAGAATCGCGAAATTTTGAATGGTAGTTAGTTATAAGATATCAATGATCTCTAAGGACATTTCCTCAAAAAAATCGAAATTTAAAAGTGGGTCAAAATGCGCAAAAAGCGTTCTAAATTTCGATTTCTATGCAATCTCAGGAAGTAATGAACCGATTTCAAATAAAATGGTATAAAAATGATCGTGACAGATCTTGCTCCATAGGCTATATTTTATATCTGTTTCCACTACCCCAGAGGAGATGCAGGAGCAAAATGCGCGAAAAGCGTTCTAAACACATTATAAATGCCGATTTGTCAGCAATATCTCAGGGAGAATCAAAGTGATTTCAAACGTAATGGTAGGAAATTGATGCTGACAGCCTCTGCTCTAACATAGACACTTTTTTATGTCGGTATCACTATGACCTAGACGTTTCAGGAGCAAAAACCATTCTAAATTTTGATTTTTGTGATCGGTAGGGGCTAGCACCTTTAGATTAGGCAAGGTACATATTTATTAGATATAAATGATCTTTAAGAACAGTTTCGAAAAAATTAGAAATTTAAAAAGGGGTGAAAATGCGCGAAAAGCGTTCTAAAAACGTTCGAAATTGCGATTTATACTCAATCTCAGGAAATACCAAAGCTATTTCAAAAGTAATGGTTGAAAATCAATGGTGACAGTCCCTGCTATAACATAGGCTATATTTTATGTTGCTGTCACTACCATCTGAGGGTTGAAAAAGCAAAACATGTTCTAATTTACGTTTTTTGCACAACTGAGGGGTCTAACACTTTGAAGTATGGCATGGTATTTACTTACAAGATGCAACTTCTTTCTAAGAACAGTCGAAAGAAAATTCCAAATTTAAAAAGATGAAGTGAGCGAAAAGCGTTATAAATTACAATTTTTATGCAATCTTATCAAATACCAAGCCGATTTTTAAAAAATGATGACAAATTGTTGGTGATAGAACCTGCTCAAACATAAGCTATATTTTATGTGCCACTACCACCAGAGGGTTGCAGGAGCTAAAAACTTTGTAAATTGCGATTTCTGTGATACTGAAAAGGCTAGAAACTTTAAATATGGCAAGGTAGCTACTCATAAAATATAAATGACCTAGAAGGACTGTCAAAAATAAATTCGAATTATAAAGGGGTGAAGCGAAGGGGAAGTGCGAAAAGCATTCTAATAAAAGTCCTAAATTACGATTGCTATGCA
Organism: Maratus speciosus; assembly: GCA_963932465.1. Lineage (NCBI taxonomy): Eukaryota > Metazoa > Arthropoda > Arachnida > Araneae > Salticidae > Maratus > Maratus speciosus. Next base: position 130,068,273 of record OZ010789.1, on the reverse strand, counting down.
ATTTCAGGGAATATATACCAATTATAAAAGTAATAGTTGCGAATCAATGGTAACAGTCTCTGAACCTACACAGGCTATATTTTATGTCGATGATTCTACCACCTGGAGTTCACAGGAACAACAAACGTTTTACAAAAGGTCTTTAAAAGCTTTCTAAATTACGTTTCTGTGGAATATTAGGAAATAACAAACCGATTTCAAAATTAATGTTGGCAAATTAATGGCGACAGTCCCTATTTCAACATAGACCTTTTTGTTGAGAGAGGTGGTAGGACTTGGAATTTGACATGATAGTTAATTTTAAGATGTAAGAAGATGGTTTCTAAAAAATTCAAAACTTCAAATGACTACTGAAATGAGCGTATTAATTGAGCATAAAAGTTTCAAAATATTTTCTAAATTATCATTTATTTAGTTTTATTACGTTTTATTAATTTAAGTCTCATTTCTGCCTAATGCAGTGTAATAATGATGTTTAATCAAACTGTGTTTTAAATAGTAATTTTTGAATTATTCCTAAAAGTAATAAGTACCTTTTAATAAAAAAAACCTTTTAATAAAATAAAATATTATCTTTTAATAAAATAAAAAATTAGTTAGTACCTTTTAATAAAAATTAGACATATAAATATCACCTGGCATATTTCAAATATTACGCGAGCAAAGCCGCGAGGCTTGCTAGTGCACTATAAAACTATTCGGAAACCTTTCCCAAAATCAGTAACAGCAAAAGTAACTTTGATTTTACAAATTCTTCCTTAAGTTTCGAAAATATATTGGCTTTCGAGATTTCCACAGATAAAGAAAACTTTTCGGAATCGTGTGTAAGTTGGAAGAGGTTATTTTATATTTCATGGGTGGTTATGATGTATTTTTGCAGGCTAAAAAACATTTCTCTTTTTCTTATAGTGTAGAGGTATAAAATTAACCAATCAATTACATCATTTCACACCTAAGTAATAGAAATCTTTATTGTTCTCGAAATTTTACACACCCGCATAAAATACGACTAACAAATACTTAGATTATCAGAAATTGGAATAAGTTGTTCTGTTAATACATCAAAACCATTTACTATTTACGATTTTCATAATACAGGGGAATTCAAATTAATGGGTCAAAAACGCAAGCAATCGTTTTGTCCCATTCATTTTGAATCACGTATATTTGGAGGGTGCTCTAGTATAAACATTACTAACCATTTGTCTGATTTATTACATCTTAACTTTAATAAACAGTCAAGTGCGAGTATTACTCGCGCACAGATGGTTCCGTACAATAATATATGAATTAGTAAGTGTAATATTAAAAAAATACCGTTGCTAAAAGAATAATAAGACTTGGGTATAGCTGTATAGTATACAGGGTGCAAAGGAAAGTCCCTTTAACCTGAAAATACTTGCGAACGGAGAGAGCTACAGCTATACAAGCAGGCTCGGACTGGCCCGCCGGCCCATCGGCCCGAGGGCCGGTGCGCCCTCGCCCAAGGAAAACGTCGCGCCCCTAAGTGCCTAAGCCGCTCCAATATATTTTCACTTGTTGTACACATACATTCTGATTAGTGTACTAAATTTCGAGAATTCGTTTAGGGATAATTGTCAAATAATTGATAGCACAAGAGAGGTATTTCTTTATTATCACAAATAAAGATATATCGTAGCAATTTCAGGACGGAAACCAAAACGGACATCTTTGCATGCGATTGAAAGAGAAAATATGCACCCAACGAGTGCTTTAGTATCCATTGCGCCCTGGACGAATTTTTTTTAATCGCTTCTTTAAATGATATCTTTTAGATTTTAACCAGTATTTTGCAAATTTTCAGTCCTTTTCTTTGAGTACTCTGCGCCCCCTTTCCTTATAGCCGCCCCTGAATGCACATATAATCGTGCTTTTTGAAAGCAACTTGAAAGATAAAAAAGAGATACTATCAGAAGGCAAAAAACTTTTTGTATGGATTTTGTTTTTGATTGAAAAATATTATCTTTCTTTTCGGGGAATACAAAGTTGATGATACTTTTGGATTGCAATCCTGCAAGCTGTGGGATCTCGCGGACAGCGGTTTCTCATTCACAAAATCTGCCATCATTTTCGGATAGTAATCTCGCGCATAGTTTAGGAGTAATCAGTGAAAATACATAAAATATATATATATATATGCGTCGAAATGAGAGCCTCCTCCTTTTTTTGAAGTCGGTTATAAAATACTGGCTATGTATCCTGCATGAATACAATCCCTGGGGAAACCCTTGATCTGTAACAATGATAAAAGTTTTGCAAATCATGGGAACAGTGTGCTGAGAATAGTAAAATTACTAAATTGTTTTAGCGATTTTAGACTAATAAAGAAATTTTTTAGGGTGCACTTTTTCTGTTGAAACCTGTTCACAACGTGATATCAATTCAGCTCTTTATGGACGCATAACAGTAATTTTTTAAGAATAAAAAATACCAATTATTTCCACAAGCAAGTATTATTTTCACATTCAAATAGCCTTATATTTCAGCATTCCAATGCCCTATAATACGTGGTACTTTTATAAAAGAACAAAAGAAGCCTGAGATTTAGTTTTCAAAATTTCTATTTCCAAACGGAAAGTACATTTTTGTTCTAAACATAAATATTTTTAAAACGAAGTTTGCATACTCAATGTTTCTTGCGTGTATTGAAGGATATATCTGCAGATACCACATTTAAAAATGTTACTTGGTTAATAATATTAATATTAATAAAACGGTAGATAATAAAAAGTAATTTCTCTCAGATTGTAACAGAAATTGAATTTATGACATTTTAAACTGGCTTGATAGCTAATTCATATTACTTTAAAGAAATATATTAAAAAAGAATAGGTTGAATCTCTTAGCAACACCGCAGCAACTCTATTTGGCGCTTGGTGCAAAAAATCGCGTTAGCTTTTCTGAGGATCCTTAGTGCATCAATGGTGAGAGTGGGTAAAAATGTGGTTTACAACTTACAAATTCTGCTAAAAATAATCGTAAAAATATATGTAGGTACCAATCGACTGAAAATAATATCTACTAGTTATTATTATGTATAAATTATGTTTCTGAAGTCGTATACTTATTAAGGATTGTACCAACTTTTAATTTTCAAGCAATAACACCCATTTTTGACACCTTATTTGATTTTCTTGGATCGAGACAGCCCGGAAAAAGGCATAGTTTATATACATTATCTTAAATCTTGATAGGGTTTGAATTTGAGGTTGTTAAAGATAAATCCATTTCAGAAACTTAATTTTTAACTTCATAAAAACTATGTGATTGATATTTTATTAATTCATTAGTGATATAGTGAATACACCCAAACTTATTCCAGACTTTTTTTCAATTCAAAAACTTTTCTTAATTAGAAAATTAACAAAGTCATATTAAATATATATATGTATATTATGAACAAACCACAACTGTTAAAAGCATTGTGCGTACAGCTCATTTGAATAATTAGTTTTCGAGATATAGAGAATTTTTCCTTTCCATAATTTAAGGGGACCGTATTCCGTTATCAAAGGAACCAAACAAAATCGTAGAAACTTACCAGAAATATTTTGTAGAATTTTGTTTAACGTAAAGTAAGATTTTAATAAAATTATTACTCCTGCAAAATTTTACTGGGGACTAATTGAGAGTTTTTGGTACTTTTTCTTGTAAGATCTTCAATTTATTTTCCGAAATTTAAGGATAAATCCTTGACACATTTTGTTTTATAACAGTATTAAGATTTAAGAAAAGCATATAAGCTATATCGCTTTCCTGGCTAGCAAGGAACTCAAACAGGGTGTCAAAAGTGGATGTAGAAAAATGAACATTTGAAAAATGAACGTTCGTGTATTTTTTAATATGTAGACAGCCTCCAACGTAAAATTTATGAAAACCATTTAATAGTAAATATTATTCATAATCAATTGGAATCCTATGTCTTTTTTATACAGTGATTTTCAGGAAAATTGGTAGGGGCGATCATTTTTTTTTCTGCAAGGTGTCTGTCGATAGAAGAAATTAAGAAAGCTCTAGTCTTGATATCAGTAATCTACTACTGTGTTCAACTTGCTGGAGCTTTTAGATGTTATATGATGTGTTTTAAAAAATTGCGTAGTATTGTGTAGGATTGATGGAACTTTAAACATGCAGGGAGAATATAACGAAGTCTTTTATGTAGAGTTAAAGATATAATTTAAGCCATTATCATTTACTTGGTGCTATGCGAGTGTGTTAATCCTTGTCAAGCCAGATACAACACAAACAAGTAAAATTGACTTGAGTTCGTTAAAATTTTTGCGCCCTCTGAAAATTCAAGGTCTGCGCCCTTTACACTGACCCAGTCCGACCCTGTATACAAGTAAGGTAACGGTACAGTAAAGCGACTACGTCCGACCTAATGCAAACGACAGCAGAACTCCTAGTGGCGAAATTTGGAAGATAGCCATTGCAAATCGAAAACGAAATGCGGTAGAGCAAATTTTCCAATTAGAAAGTTTTAGAGCACCAATTAATTAGTACGAAACGACATTGGGTTCACACGGATAAGATAAATCGTCGCCTGCATACCCAAAAATGTCCGATATCAATGACCGACAATTCTACGTTGCCTATTCACATTCCGGAAATGTAGCAGTGCACAATTGCTGATTGTGACGTAGTACTGTGCTGTAATGTCTGTAAAGATTTAATTTCCAATGCATTTAAAATTTTAGAATAACCCTTTCAGGGACAGAAGAATTCAGTTCGTAAACTGATGAAATAATTTATTGACACCAGAATATTCAAACGAATTTCTCAGAAAACAAAAACCCGCTAATTTGCACTTTCATTACAAAAGCGAAATTTTATTAAAATATTCTTGGTGCCATTTGTCAGTTTTGGAATTAAAATTAGGTGGCTAGACCGTCTAGCCACCGACCTTGAAAGGGTTAAATCTATGTCGTCGTATTGAAGAGGTTTGCAATAGACGTTCCATGCTGAGAAATGTGCATGCAGAATTACTCTCACGAATACAAACGTATATCGTGAGCAATGGCGAACTTTTCGAACATACTGAATATTAACTTTTTATCACTGTGAGACAGTTTGTCTTTTTTTGTGTGTGTGATGTTATCAATATGTATTGAGATAAGTGTGTTATTTTGCGTATTTCTTCATACTTCTGACTATTCCATTCAAACGTTTACACAAAATGGATTGCATCGATTTTGGACATTTTTGGGTAAACAGGCGAAGACTTATCTTATCCATGTAAACCAAATGTATTCTATTAATTAATTGATGCTCTAAAACTTCCTATCTGGAAATTTTGCTCATCTCTTGCCGTTTTCGATTTGCAGTGGCTATCTTCCAAATTTCGCCACTAGGGAGCGCTGCTGTCGTTTTCATTAAATCAGGCGCACTCGCTTTACTATACGGTTCCCTCACTTGCATAGCTGTAGCTCTCCCCGTTCACAAATATTTTCAGGTTAAAGGGACTTTCCTTTGCACCCTGTATACTAGAAAAGTATAAATGGATATATACCATGAAAGTTCAAAGATATATGGAACATAATAATAGCAAATATAGCTATTCTGTGTATTTGTTATTCCATATAGGTTTTTAGTTAACCTTTAAAGACATAGTAGGTGTATTGAAAGAGCCACTCAATGGAAACTAGTCGCGAAACCCATAGTATTTATGTGATTAATTCTTATTAAATTCGTCTGTTTTTAACAATTTGACGTTTATTGCTTTTATACTGCTACTAGTCATTGCATTACATAAATATATCCTTAAAAATTGTTATCTAGGCTTTAAAAGCCGATGGAGCATAGAGTACGCCGTCCCTGTCTTTATGTATGTCAAAACCGTCCGAGTCTTTAAAGGTTAATATCTCGGCTAATTACCGACAATTTTTTTCGAAATTCATGATCAATAATGCTTTTATACTTCTTCTACGATAGGTACCTCCAGCTGTGCTCAACATTTTTGCTGCAGCCCGTAAATCGAAATTTGAGTGTAACGGAAAAATGCAATTTTCTCAAAAACTATGTGGCCTAGGGTAATCGCTATAATTTTCCTGCAAGGTTTAAATTAATGTCTACTACCTCTAATTTTTTCATAATTTTAGTTTCAATAAATTCGGAATTAGATGGGGCGGGGTGACATATTTTTGCACTACATTTTCCACCATAACTTTGAAATTATAATACCTAAAATTAAATGAAATATATTTTTGATTTCAGCGTTACAAAAGCTTTCACACGATACCCCACACGATATATAAAGAAAAGATTTTTTTTTAAAGTAACTTAATTATCCCCTCTACATTTTTCCTAAATATATTTATGAATATTTATTAATCTGTAAATATGTGGGTCAATAGTCTTTATTACTTTTCCCAATTTGAACTTTCCACGTTGCATAGTTTGCGAGTTAAAGGGCTGTGAGAGACAGACAGACAGACACAGGAGTGATCTTATAATGGTTCCGTTTTTACTGTTTAAGTATGGAACCCTAAAAACCAACGGATACTAATTAGCTCCTTATCCTACAAATGCTTTTCAGATAAACTCCTCTCAGGGATACATAATTCTAAATTTACTGTGATTTATATTTCCATTGCGGTTTATTTTTATATGGATATGGTTATTAGTGTAAGATATATGTCCATCACAAAAGACGAGTATATGTCGCTAACACAGCCTAAGTGAAAATAACATCGTATGTTTCCAGTCTTGCGAATAAAGGCGCCCTTTACTGTTTGCCAACAGCTGAGCTGCGCCCCTGATAACTGAAAGGTTGGACAGGTCTGCACTATAAAACTACACGAAAACATTTCCGAAAATTAGTAACGGCAAAAGTAACTTAGATTTTATAATTTCTTCCTTAAATTTCGGAAATATATTGGTTTCCGAGATTTCCACAGATAAAGAAAACTTTTCTTAATCGTGGGTAACTTGGAAGAGGTTATTTTATATTTCCATGGGTGGTTATGATGTATTTTCGCACGCTAAAAAACATTTCTGTAGCGGTATAAAATTAACCAATCAATCACATCATTTCACAGCTAAGTAATAGAAATCTTTGTTGTTCTCGAAATTTTACACATCCACATAAAATACGACTAACAAATAGATTATCAGAAATTGGAATAAGTTTTTCTGTTAATACATCAAAACTATTTACTATTTACGATCTTCATAACACAGAAAATTAATGAGTCAAAAAGGCAAGCAATCCCCATTCATTTTGAATCACGTATTTTTGGAGAGTGCTCTAGTATAAATATTTCTAACCATTTGTCTGATTTATTACATCTTAACTTTAAAAACTAACAAATACTAACTAAATAACTAAAGATTTTGAAACAAAAATCCCATTATAAAATCAAAAAAATAAGTTTTGACAACGAATGAATATTAAAGTTGTTAATGTTTCGCTTCCCCCCTGTTTTCAACGTATCATGTTTTCTCAAATATCTCGATCTTGTTTTATTCTTACCATAGAGTGTGCGATACTCCTTTCATTATCAAGATTAAGTTTTACACTTTCTAATGCATATAAAATATGTAATTTCAGAGAAAATTGAGTTTGTGTATCGTCGTCTAACTCGTTCACCGTGAAAGCATTGTTTGTTTCCACCTTCTTCAACATTTTGTTCGCATTTTCTTAACGCATGAAACTTCCCTTTAATTTAAAGTTGTAACAATGTTTCGATTTTGTATGCATAAAGTGCTGTATTTTGTGTCATCTGCTGATAACTTGAATAAAATAATAAAGATTCTGAAAAGAGAATTTTTATCGCAACGTCTTTGAATATATTGTATGTTTTATCAGCGTCGGCAAACAATAACAGTTTTTATTAAAGAGCATGAATAGGGATAATTAGAGAATATTTAAGAAATGGATGCCTTTGTGTTATTTAATCTCGATTTCAATTATTAAAAAAGGGTATAGAAATTGAATAAACATTTCCCTAAAAGGAAAAAACATTTTCAAATTACGAATTTTAAAAACAAATATTAATTAAAAAGAAATTTTCGGTGATTAGAAGTTTACAGCTCATGAAATTTACACAAATGATTAAAGAATAAAAATACTAAAATGAAAACGAAAACACTTTTGCAGTGCATTTTTGAATATTGTACATTCCGGCAGATAAGAGGGTAATTGAATCATAACAACTGATTTAGATTTTTAAGAAAAACATTATTGTTTCCATTAAATCAGTATCTCATATATTACAATACTTTCACTGTAAGAAAGATTTTTTGATTGTCAGTACGATTTCCGTATTTTTACGGAATTGTTTTTCGATAAAATGATTTCATAAATGTTTCAGAAATTACGGAATGTGAATTTAGGTATATCCTAGACATAAATAATAGCGCTAAAAGTCTAGTTAACGCATCGTTTTCTCTAAGGCATTAGAATATTTTTTATATTTTTATACTCAAAAAAGAATTTCCATATTTTACCATTACGGTTTCCGTATTGTTACAGGTTTTTCTTCCTTTCGCAGTATAATAATAAAAAAAAATCTCACAGCTTTAAAGAAAATGAAAATTTAGCATTATCTGCGCGATATTCTCAAATCTATATAGACCGGAAGGCAGCTACACAAACCATCACCTGATGGAGTTGACGGTTGAAGTTCCAGGATTAGTTAAAATTTGATTCTCATATTAAAATGCAACTAGTCTGACAAGTCATATCTTCGTGGAAAATACCTGAAAACCCGATATTGGTGGTTGACTGATAGGTTTACCATTGTGTTTTCCTGCTGCCAGTCCTCCACGTTTTCACACGTTTGACTGCAGGAAAACACAATTGATAAACCTACCGATCAATCCCTGAAATCGGGTCTGCAGGTGGTTTCCACCAAGATATGACTTGGCAGACCAGATGAATATTAATATGCTAATTGAGTTCTGTTTAATCCTGGAATTTCACCTTCAACTCGATGAGGTGATGCTTTGTGTAGTCGCTTGCCGGTCTATTACTTTTTGATATATATATAAACTCGGTTTATAGCGTCAGATGCCGCCATCCGAAGAATCTACAACAGTCGTTTTCCATTTTTTTCCGGTCAAGGATCCATTCCTCCTGCAGACCTCTATCCCTCATTGCCTTTGCAATATCATCCATCCAGTTCTTTCGTGGTCTTCCCCGTTTCCATTTTTTTATTTGTTTTATAACTGAATGTGAGTTTGGGTTGTCTTTCATCATTCATTCTTTTAACGTGACCATACCAGATTAATTGATTTTTTATTAATATCATCTAGTATGATTTGTCTAATATGATGTAGTAACATTCGTAGTTTATTATACTTTCTGTTCCTGGAGATCTCCTTACTCCACCATCACAAAATCCCTTTCATGGGAAAAAATCTTTAAAAACCCTGAAATTGTACTGGCAATCAATGTTTTTTGTTTGTTTGTTTGTTTGTTTGTTTGTTTTTTTGTTTTGTTTTGTTTTTTTACAGTGCTTATTGAGCATGTGTCAAAAATGATCCTAAATGATCCTAATTTCTATAGTATATGTGAAATGAGCCAGTTCAGCTCTAAACAAGCGGTGATGACTTGCAGCAATAATCTATATCAGGTGATGCCCAACCTTTCTGACTCACGGAGTCTTATTCAGAATTAATTTCTATGATGGAGTCTTTTAAGCCTATAAGTACATTACACTATAGATTACAAATGAATGGTATTTAGATACATAATTTGGAAGAATAGGAAGAGATAATAATCTACACAATTATGCATTGGTACTGCAATGAAAGTATATTTTTAAAATTTTATTATAAAATTAAATTTATTCTTAATTATCACCACTACACATAACATTGCGAAACATGACCGTTCATAATAAAAATCTCCAAACCTCAATAAATCAAATCATTTGTCTTACAATAAATTTTACAATTTCAGTGTGAGGAACAATAACATAATAACATTTACAGTGATACCTGTGATTTTATTGTTTTGCACAGTTAGCACACTACTAATGGCCGATTCTATTGCAAATGTGTGGTTCTGCATTTGAGTGACTTTTGTATTTCATTTTTATGCCTATGTAAGTGAAGAATCCCACTTCACAGAGATATGTTATTAAGAAAGGCGGGAAAACTAATTTTGATTTCTCACACAAGATTTTAAATTCATGAGTCAAACGCCATCTAAACTCTGGTATATTTTTTGTTTTGAAACTCGTGTTTTACTTTGCTATATGTCAAATCAATGAGGATTTCGTATTTCGTTGAATTTAAGCAGAATATGTTTTGTTGACACTGAACATATTCAGTATCAGTTTAAAGTCGTCCCGCGTCTTGAACTGTTCGACAATCACATTAAAACGAGTTTTTTCAAAGCTGCGAGATGCTATGAATATTTTTCTAATATTTGTTCTGTTAAAGCTCGATGTGATTTTCACCCAGGAAATATTTTGAAAGAGGAAAGTAATTGATATCTTCCACACATTATAACGAATATTTAAGTTTACTGCGACTGTTTGTTTGTTTTGAGTGATAGATTTGTTTCGTTCATTTTGCTAAAAATTTGCCGATTTATCAGTCCAATCTTCATCATTTAAAAACTTCAAAATTTGAGCGTCATGTTGCGTGAAAAATTCTGTTACATATACACGCAATTCCAATAACGTGTTAACTCTCTTACTCGAGATAATCACCTTTTCTTCCGTATTCAGCAGTAGGGAATGATAATTATTTCTCATATTTTCATACCATGTTCATGGTTCACACATTAGTTTAAAAGTCTCCTTTTACGATTTCATATAGTGTGCTGTTCAGTGGCATGATTCAACACTATCATATCTTCTGAAGACATTTTTCTCGAGATCACAGAGTATCTAGGAAGAACGCAATGGCTGATGCTACATTTCTTTTCCTTATTTTTAATTTTGGCAATAGTTCCAGAATTGTGACTCATCATTGTCTTCGTATCATTAGAGATATGGCCAAGGCAATGTTGCATATGTTTGCACATTTTTTTTCATGGTTTTACTTACTTATAACAATGGTTATTTGATGTTAAGAATCCATCCAAAAATTGAATATTTTCCTTTTTTGATCTGTCAATTGCTAAGTAAACCCTTACTGATAGCTTTGTAAATAAACGTAACGAAAAACACTGTTAAAACCGCTTTTTCGGGGACGTCAATCTATTGATCTATTGGTAGCGCAAATTTAAGTACATTAGAAGAGACTGATAAGAGTTTTTTTTTTAATGCCAACACGCATATCGCTAATTTTTCAAACATTTTTGTTAGTTTAAAAAAAGCAATAATGACAACTAAATTAATCATTTTTATCAAGAAAACACCTGACAGTAATAATTGTACCAAGTTTAATAAGAGTCTCGGCGTAACTGTATGAACTTCATCAGCTTGAGCTACTCGGTAACTTACCGGGGAAACTTCTAGTACTATTTCATAATTTTTAGCAAGTGTTGTTATAGTCTTCTATGAGACAAAAAATTCGTTGTACTTTCTCTTGAAAAAAATCAGCTAGTTTATCTTTTTAGACGGTATGGTTTCCTTCAAAATGAGTCCGCATATTACCTAGTTAAACATGAAGCTCTTGTTTAACACTTTATCTGGGTTTAACTTATCTGGGAAACTTCTAGTACTGTTTCATAATTTTTAGCAAATGTTGTTATAGTCTTCTGTGAGACAAAAAATTCGTTGCACTTTCTCTTGAAAAAAATCAGCTAGTTTATCTTTCTAGACGATATGGTTTCCTTTGAAATGACGCCGCATATTACCTAGTTAAACATGAAGCTCTTGTTTAACACTTTATCTGGGTTTAACTTATCTGGGAAACTTCTAGTACTATTTCATAATTTTTAGCAAGTGTTGTCATAGTCTTCTATGACACAAAAAATTCGTTGTACTTTCTCTTGAAAAAAATCAGCTAGTTTATCTTTCTAGACGATATGGTTTCCTTCGAAATGACGCCGCATATTACCTAGTTAAACATGAAGCTCTTGTTTAACACTTTATCTGGGTTTAACTTATCTCGGAAACTTCTAGTACTGTTTCATAATTTTTAGCAAGTGTTGTCATAGTCTTCTATGAGACAAAAAATTCGTTGAACTTTCTCTTGAAAAAAATCAGCTAGTTTATCTTTCTAGACGATATGGTTTCCTTCGAAATGACGCCGCATATTACCTAGTTGAACATGAAACTCTTGTTTAACACTTTATCTGGGTTTAACTTATCTGGGAAACTTCTAGTACTATTTCATAATTTTTAGCAAGTGTTGTTATAGTCTTCTTTGAGAAAAAAAATTCGTTGTACTTTCTCTTGAAAAGAATCAGCTAGTTTATCTTTCTACACTGTTAAAAATATCGTGAAAAATTACCTCTGTTTTTAAAGGCTCTCTATTTTCTGACCAATGAGAACGCTACATAAAAACCTACGAAGCGTTTTCATTGGTCAAAAAATAGATAGCCTTGAAAAACAGATGTAATTTTTCACGATATTTTTACTTTCTTCTATCTTTACAAGAAGAAAATATTGGATTCATGAAAATTTTCGAATTCCGGTTTTCGACGGATTTACACGTTTTAGGGGTCAGAGATTCCAAAAAACATGTTTTTACAAAATGTCTGTCTGTGACTCTGTGAGTCTGTCTGTCTGTGTGTATGTGACACAAATTTTGTGGGCGCTCTATCTCAAGAACTAATGCACGGAATTTAATAAAAATTGATATTCAGTTAGTGCCTAATACAAATTGATGCTGATTAGTTTTTGGTGTAAATCGCTCAACAGGTGGCGCTGCAATGCTGCATTTTTCACGATTTTCGCAATAGCTCTATCTCAAGAACTAATGCACGGATTTTGATCAAACTTCAGATTTAGTTAGTCCTTGATATGAATTGATGATGATTACGTTTTGGTGTAAATCGCCCAACAGGTGGCGCTGTTATGATGAATTTTGCAGGATTTACATGATTTCCCCAATAGCTCTATCTTAAGAACTAACGCACGGATTTTCATCAAACTTCAGATTAAGTTAGTCCTTGATATGACTTGCTACCGATTAGGTGTTGGTGTAAATCGCCCAACAGGTGGCGCTTCTCTGCTGCCTTTTCCACGATTGCCTCAATAGCTCTATCAATAGAACTAATGGACCAATTTTCATCTAACTTCAGATTTAGTTGTATGTTGACACAAGTTGTTGTTAATTAGGTTTTGGTGTTAATCACCCAATAGGTGGCGCTGCTATGCAGAAATTTTCAGGATTTTCGCTATTGCTCTATCTCAAAAACTAATGTACGGATTTTCTCCAAACTTTAGATTCAGTCAGACGTTGACATAAATTGTTGCTGATTAGGATTTGGTATAAATCACCCAATAGGTGGCGCTGCTAAGCAGCATTTTGCTGAATTTAGACGATTTCAGCGATAGTCATATCTTAAGAACTAATGCACGGAATTTCATATCGTTAGAATCCTCATGAGATGCATAGATTGCCATTTAATTTTGGCAGTGTGATAGCGAATTTTGAAGTATTAACATGTATGAGATAGAAGAAAGTTTTGGGATTGGTACATCCGACTAGTTAACAGTGTAGTCGGTATGGTTTCCTTCGAAATGACGTCGCATATTACCTAGAAACATGAAGCTGTTGTTTAACACTTTCCAACAAATCACAATGATGCTGACCATTACCTAGTCCTGTGAATCTGATATTTAAATCTTTTTCATATTTTCGATTTTTATTCATATGTCTTTATCCCACTGTCCTGGCTCAATCATGTTTAACAATGGTAGTGATATGTGGATGCAAGTCAATCAAGAAGTTCTGCTGGAAATCTGCGAAAATCAACTCGGTAAAACTACCACACAGACTGCAACTTCTCGGTCTCTTATTGTAAATATAGTGTTTGATTATCTATTTTTAAAACACTACATATGTGAAACGTAACAATAGAATGTAACTAAAGTTAATATTTGCACCGGAAATTTTGTACAGAAAAAAATATGTATAATCCAAGCATTTAACTAGTTACAAGTAATTTTCAATTTATTGTGATTTTAGAAGCAATAAAATTTGTATACGCTTTTAAATAAATAACAAGCTTGCAATGTGTTGATTTCCGTCAAAATTTACTTATTTTTCTGGAGCACCGTGTAGCCCTTAGGGCTACGAAGAACAATGATTGGGAGCCACTGATATATATAAATAAATTATCGGTTTTATGTAACTAAATCTACAAAAAGTTGTCCGTAATATATAGATCGTCTCTTCTAAATATTTTCTTATCTGCAAAAATATGTATTACCATACATTTTATTCCTCGTTTTTTAATTTCTTGAAGAGCAGTGGTTCAGTTTTGGAGCATTTAATTTTAATCCCTAGATGCCACAGTGGCACCATTATTTTGGAATGATGAAATTTTTATTCAGTACATGAAGAAAAGCTTTGCTTATTTTAAAATAAATTTGTTTGTAAATTCTGCTGTAAATCAATAATTTCAGCATAATATGAATTGAAGTATTTTGCTCCTGAAAAAGTTAAAGAATTTAAGGAAAATTAAAACAGGAATTTTCATATGATTAGTTTTCTATGAGTAATTAAAAAGCCTTTGAGAATGCTTCATATATTACTTTTTCTGAAAACTGTCGCTCAAAATAATCTAGCTTTTTTATGTAGATACATTTTTTTTTTACTTAACCGGAAAATTAAATATACGGAAGTTAATTAAAATATGAAAAGGTAATTTCTTTTGACGTTGATGAAAAAAAAATCATTAGAAATAGCATGCATTGATGAGCAGCGTCAAATTGCTCTTCATTTACCACTTAATAAGAAAATAAACTTATCGGATTAATTTGTTTATTTATAACAGGAATAAATAAAAAAGTTAATGTAAATTCGGCAGCATTCACTGTAAGTCAAGGCAAACATGTCACTAACAAATAACTACGGTAATGTTTAAGTTATAAAATTTACCATAAATTCAGTGACAAATGTTACCCTATTTTTTTTATTCTTAAATAAAATTTTAATGTAAATAATCATAACATTTTTAAATAAACTTTTTTATTTTCTCCTGATTAAATTATAATTATTACCTAGGAGACATAATCTCGGTAGATTATTCTACGTTCACGGTGTATTTAAATGAAGACATAATTTTATTATTTCTTTCACCAAAAAGGTGTCATTTCTATTTTCCAAAAATAAGAAGAAGAAATTATCACGATTCGTTTTTTGAGTTTTTTTCCGTATACTCTTTCCTACTATCACTGTATATCCTGTATATCCAAGTTCTCCATACTGTCATGATAACAGTTATCTATTTATTTATTTTTGGTTTAGAAAATTTTCATGGTACTTACAGAAATGTTTTACATAACATATTTGTGTTTTAAATGTCCAATTTAATAACTTTTATTCTAAACTACTTTTCTACACCGTAATTTCCGTTTCAACAATGCCTTTTGTAGTTTTTGAAGAGGTATTTTTGGCCCAGTCCTATTAAACAGCTTTCCAAAGTTCATGATACATTAGGAGATAGATTAGGAGGTATATCCGTGAAGGGTTATAGCCCTGATGCCCGTTTCTTGTTCCACTTTTTCTAGGAAATTAACAGTGGATTGTGTTGTGTAGCCGTTTGCTTTATCTTGATGCATTTCAACTGATTGGTGGCACTGGGGGTAAACAGAATACAATTCCATGTTTGAAGATTGGGAGTAAAATATGTCTCTAATAGCATATAGAGTTGATCTTAGCCTTTTTCTCCACTCTCTTTTAGGTAGCTTTCATTACAAAAAGTAAAAAGCTACCTATTGCAGCCGTCCCGAGCAAAGCACTTCCGGAAAATTTTGGCATATTTTCACCGATCATGACCCCCAGACCCCAAAACCACTCTCTGTTCAAATGTGGATTTTATATATCTATATATATATATATATATGATATTTGTGATTCGATAACTCTCGTATTTATAAACCGATTTGTATTAAATTAATGGCAAGCATAGTACATACCAATGTCTTGACCGAGTTCGTTGGCCAGCTTCATCCGCCATCTTGTTTCAAAATGGCGGCCATTAAAAAAGTTTATTACAGCGAAATGCTTAAATATTATTAATATCCGTTAGCTTCAAATTCTCTCCAAGCTTGGCGATAGTTGGCGAAATGTCGCCAAATTTGGCAGCCAAAAATAAGTAACCATAAATGATGCCAACTTGGCTATAGCTTACTAATTTGGCGCAATTCTCATTGAAATTCAGTATTGACGAATATTCTCTTATCGGGTTTGTCGCGTTTTAGCTTCTTAAAATTCGAGTAAAATTAGCTTCGAGTGAAATTTGCAAAATTTTAAAACCAAGAAATATGAAAGCTACCTTTTCCTCCCGGCACATGCTGAAAGGACTTTTTTTTAATTTACCGTGATATGCAAAGCCAGCAACAATCATAAATCCTTTGCTAAAACATTTTTTAGATATATTGAACCTTGTTTTAAGATTTTATTCTCCTTTTTGATGATAATAAATGGATCTCTTTTATTCAAATTATTTAAATAGACCAAAGCTTCATCTATTGTAACAATATATTTTTTTTCTTTTTCTCCGGATAGATGTTTCTCATAAAGAATCCTGCATCGTGTTCTACGTTCAATGATATGTCGTGGAAAAAGACGAAGAATATTGTGTCTTTTGGCCTTTTAAAAATTCAAATCAGTGTTGATTATTTTGTTAATAATTGACACCGAGCACGTTAATGGTTTAGATGCAGTCCTTTGACTTGGAGGTTTTTATTTTACCATAAAAGTTCTTACCTTTGTAATATGCGAAGAACTGTTTTTTGGTTTTTTTTACATATTTGGAACAATTTTTTCACTTGAAGCCAAACATTTACGTTTTTTCCCTACCTTGTTGACAATATCACTTACTGTGGCTTATATAGAAAAACCATGCCTTTCACGACGTTTTTTTAACAACAGAATACGAATAATTCTCTCCGGAAAGTGCAGAAATGTAGTTTTCCATCCACCTTTCCATTATGAGCGCCATTTTTCATGTAACCAAAAATGTCAGTTGTCAGACGAGAATTTATAGTTTCAAATAAATATTAGCTATGAAAAAGAATCTATCTAGGAAGACGACTTTTTTTGCACCAAAACAAACTCGCCTAAAAAAATGTGCTAACACCATTATATTTTTGCATTCGTTAACTACGAAATTAGTTGATTGTCAGGATTTTTAACACTTTTGTTCATGCAACATTCCAGGTTTGACGACCAGTTTCAGTAGGTAGAAATAGTTTTACGCTGTTTCGCCTCTGAGCCCTGGAACAATACACTCTACAAATTCTGTGCGCAAAAACAGATATTTGTAGGTAGACACCAATGAATCTGAAGAATTGGCCTTATGATTCGTGTATCGTTATTGTGAATACTGATCTTACAGGAATTTGATGTATTTGCATCGTACATCTAAGCTGACCTTTGCTTGAATCGAGCGTAATTTTCGGATTTGCAGATATTCAAGATTTTTTCATTAACGGTATTTTCAGAACATAAAAAATACACCAGGCCGTACTGCGGGCATTGAAATTCCCCTTCGTTTTTTGGTGCAACATGAAATGCTATATTCCTCTTGCTAGAAACATGTCCATCGACGGTAAAGCTGTAAATACCGTTGTTGGAAGCCAAAGCAAAACAGAAAGTTATGTTTTGAAAATTTTTGTGGAATTCTTCAGAAAATGAATGACTTTTTAAAACGAATGGCATTACTTTTGTTTTAGAAATTCAAGAGTTCAAATCAATTTGTTAATGAAAACAGCAGTCACCAAATGAGTTGCGTCCTTACGATTCGCGTCCTTAACGATATGAATTGCTTTGCAATGAATACATTCAACGTTACAAGATTCCAAACCGAGGTAAGTAGTATCATTGTTAGCTATACGATTCTACGTTCGCATTCAATTCTGTTCGAAAACTTGTAGATGTCCGATGTTATGATCTTAGCTTTTATAAAATGTCCCCTTGCTTATCGGCTTCATTTGCTGTGAACAAACTTGTACGGTGCTGCATATCACTTAAATGTTAAACGCGTTTTTAACTTGTTTCTTCAGCTCTTCTTCGTCTAATTCTTCTTGGAATTCTGGTTTAATAAAATACACGGTGAAACCGAAAAGTAAAGTGACTGACGTCATAATAATCACTGTATTATATATTTGCAGACAAATACCTCATTGTTGTTCAAAGTAGCTTTTGACAACGTTCATACAAGTTCTGGAAACTTTTGAAAAAGTCCTCCTTTGAGGCTGTTTTAAGTTCCTTAGTAACAGCAGCTTGAATGTCGTTTGTGGATCATCTTTGTCTACTGCATTGATGAAGTCGCCGCAGGAGTCCATTCGCTGCTGTTTTTGTTCATCGCTTAAATAATGACGGACAAACGTCGCAGAAAGTTTCCGCTTACCCAAATCCTTCGTCAATATTGTTCGGACGATTTCACGAGGAAGATTTAATTCGTTCGCCATTATTCGGACGGACAAACGACGATCTTGCAGCAATAACTTCCTAACTTTTTCAACATTTACAGTGGTTCTGTTCGTCACCGGTCTTCCACTGCAATGCTCATCCTCCACGCTTTCACAGAAACACTTAAACCACTGAAATACTGTCTTGCGAGATAAAGTTTCTTCGCCATACACACTTCAAAGCATTTCCAAGGTTTCCGTAGCAGTTTTACCCATTTTAAAACAGAATTTCATATTTGTTTTCTGCTCCATCACGCAAGGCACTACCACCTCTTATGTTTAAGCGACTGCACGAACAAACACCAACCAAGAAACTTTGCATATGACCCTGAACTTTAAGGTTATATACCGAAGATCCTAATTCGCATGAGTTTGGTTGTCGGGCTGTTCTCATTTTCGAAAGGAGGTATGAGTCACCTTACTTTTCGGTCTCACCTTGTAATTCACACATTCAATAAAATATTTGTCATTAAGCCTTTAATGCTATTCAATGCTACTCCTTCAAAAATATTTTCTACAGCTTTGAATGCGTTTTAAGGTTATTCTATTATCGTCCGAAAAAGCTTATGTATATACATTGAAATAATTACTTGGAATTTTTATAATTTGTTTTCTTTAATAAAACAAAACATCATTAACGGTTTTTTAATGTATATTTCAGACATTTTCCTTTATCATTTTTTAAGATGTTAAGAATATATTTAGAAAAAACAAACAGATTTTTCTTTTTGTTAATGTTCTATAAGTAATAAAACTTTTTTTTAAAAAAAGAATTATTTTTCTGAAAGCTGCCATTCGGAATAGACAAACACACACACACACATATATATATATATATATATATATAATAAATTGCAGAAGTGTACTTTGTCTTGAACCGGAAAATTAAATATAAGAAAACTAATTAAAATATGAAGAAGACAATTTGTTTTGATGTAAAAAAAAGGTTCATCAGAAATAGCATGCTCCGATGAGTAAAATCAAATTGCTCTGCGTTTATTCTCTGAGAAAAAAAAAAGGGGGGGGATTTATTTTATAAGGGAACATACGGAATTTCGAAACACAAAATGGTGCACTCGTAAGTCGTAATTTCAAATATTATAATTTATATTAGCGAAAACGTGTCCGCGAGTAAGGCTGACGTCATGTCGATGGTGGCAACGGGCTAAGCAATTCATTTCCCCTTTAATCTCAAATTTAATTACTTATAAACATCACATAATTTTAATTTTAAAACCTTCGAATAAGGGGGAAATCTACTTTCAAATGCAATTTGTTTGAAACTGCATCTCAATTTACTGATTTTTTTTTATGATTTTAAAAGTAATTTTCAAGCATGAATATATTTAAAATCTATCTATCAACAAAATTAAAATTTCAGCAATAAATAAATAAAATAAAGTAAATAAAAAATAATATAACAGATATGTAATCAAAGTATACGCTTAAATGCATAAATAATCAGAATGAAAAAGTCAGCTGTAAGTCGCAAAATCTTCTTCGGCTATTAACTCTTAGCTTGTGGCTAAAAAGTATTGCTTTTAATAAAATTTAAAGATTTATTTACAATACACAATTGATACTTTTCTTATAAAAATGCTTTTTGGTGCTGTTAGTGCGCTATATAAATTAAATATTAAATGTAAATCTATTAGTGTTAACAGAAGTAATTAGAATTAATTTAAAAAATATATTATCCATATTTTTTCATATGGTAAAATATATAATATATTTTCTTCTATGGTCTGTACACCAGGCAGTAAGTTTTACTTCGGCTAAAATCCTCTGGTTTAAATAAAAATAAAATCATAAATCTGTGCATTTAGCATACTCTGATATGCAGTAGGAAAAACAAAATTCGAAACGATGACTATAACTTTAATTCTAACTTACACAAGAAAAAAAGTAAGAAAGAAAAATACATTTTAATTCGTACAAAGATCTTTATAATTGTATAAATCATGGACGGCGAACCTTTGGCGAGCGTGTCGTAAGTGGCACACCGCAGATTATTTTTGGCACAGCGTATATTCAGATTTTCCATCAAAATATAGTAGGATTTCTCAAAATGCATTAATTAAACTAGATGCTGTCTCTGTTTATCTCAATTCGATTAGTTCGGTTGGTTGTCATTGTCGTACAGATTGAAGAAACTGAAATATAACTTAATGTATACCAATCTCCTCAATGTTGGCTCACACAATTTTAAGAATAATAGAGAATTGGGCGATTTTCGCAAACGAAAGATTACAAGGCGTCATAAGCAAAAATGCCGATGGTAAAACTGTAACAACTTTGAATTGAATTCCAGACACAGAAAGCGCTTCTGTCGTTTGCTATTTTCAAATTTTTTTTGCGAGACATTCTTTTTGGAAATAAATAATATGAAAAATTCAAGTAAAAACATCTTGTCAAATGAGTTTAATTCAACTTGCATTCTCTTAAAATAACTAAATACGAAGCTGATATAACTTATTTGGCATCATCTAAGATGAGACAAAATAAATAATATTTAAAAAATATATTCCTAACGTATAACACCAAATATTACCCCATATTTTTTTTTAATGCTAAAAACAAAATTTTAAGTAATTGTGATTCATTATTATTTGATCCATTAATTTTTTTTATTGTTGGTATGTCATGATCACGTAAAATATATTTTTGGGAAAAATTGGTACCTGGATGTGAAAAGGTTCGCCATTCCTGATATACATGATTTACTTTTCCATAAGGAATCATCTACATATTAAGACTGAGCCTTACTTTTTCGAATTCAATGTCAACTTTAGAATTTTATTGCATATTTACTCCATACCAAATAACGAGTAAATACAAGTTTTTATGAATTCTGAAAGAACAATTATTGAGATTTAAATTATCGAAAAATGAATCCTACAATGTTATACCATACTTAACTTCTATATCTACCCGAGGAAAATACCATTTTAATTCGCACAAAGTTCTGTATAGTTGTGCATATGATTTACTTTGTCATTAGAGGACATCTACATATTAAAATTGAGCCTAACTTTTAAAAATTCACTAGCAACTCTACTATTTTATTGCTTTTATAAGTTCTCGGTACCAAATGATGACTAAATAAAAAATATATGTATATACTCTGAATGATTAATTATTCAGATTTAAATTATAAAATAAAGAACCATGCAGGAAAAGTCCGTTATTTAGACACAACATGAACAATATTTTATTTATTTATTTCGTTGCTTTATATTTTATGTCATGCTTTTTAAAAGACTAAATATAATCCACATGCCCATTTTGGATTGACCTGTTTTTGAAATATTAAATATTAATTAATAGTGCACTTATTAAACCTTCATAAACAGAAACATATACCTTATTTGTCAGTATTAGCTTTCCTATGATCGATATCCCTCCGACCAATATAAATTTTCGTTCACATCTTAGCATTAATTGACAACAGCAAATATGTAAAATAATCGGCTACTTTAAAGGGCGATACATTAGATTAAAATTTAATGTATCTTCTCTACTATTTAACAAATGATGACTTCTAGTAAATCAACGATATATTTATAAAGTTTCAGAGGAGTTACTCTATTATTCTGGTTAACAAGTAATTGTTATATGAGTACTTGAATTGCTTTTGCCGTAATATTTCTCAAGCACAAATTCTGCTGTGATTGGAAAATAATTGGTTTATAGAAATGGAATTGACGTACTCCGAATTAGAGGTCTGAACATCTGAACGGTATGAAATTTTCAGGCTCTGTCCCATTCTGGTTTGGCCTGAAGCAACCTTGGTGCGACCTTGGCAACCTTGGGTCGTGAATAAATTCAGTGATTTCATGTACGACACCCGACCCGACTCAATTTCTACAAAAAGTGCTGAAACTTTAATAAACATTACCTTACAAATAAAATTATTTAAAAAATATATTTCATGCATATTTATACAAAAATTTAACTACTGTATTTTTCCGATTATATGTCTGCAAGAAATAGAATATGAAATTACAACATTAATGATTATTTAGCTACAATTATATTCAAATATTCGTTAAAAAAATTACTATACAAAGAAAGCGATTACTTAAAAAAAGTAATCATTATTTTGAAGTTCAATGAAGCTATTTGTAGCAATATTTCCCTATAATTTATCAAATTAAAATAAAATTCGTAAGACGCCGTTTAACAAATGCACTATTATTTTTACTAAAAAAAAGGAAGAAAAAAAAGATAAAAGAAAAGAAAAAAGGCAGAGCCCGAAGTTAATGAGTCCAGGTCCGGCCCGGCCCGAGTCTGCTGAAAAATAAGTAAGTCTGTTTCCTTATAGTCTATCTCTCAAATCCGATTCACTATGAGCGTCCAAGCCAGCCATGCCTCTAACCACTAGAATACAACGCCAGATGATACCTGTGGTAATATTTGTAATTAAGAGCTATGTAGGCACCGGGTATTTTCGCCAGATGAAGAACGCTGTATATTTATTGCTATCCTGAAAAGAATAAAGTCCAGGTCCAACCCGTCCCGAGTATGTTGAAAAATAAGAAAGTCCTGTCCCGTGTAGTATATCTCTAACCCGATTCACTATGAGTGTCCAAGTTCGGACCATATAGCCAGCACCTTAACCACTGAAAAACAACACTAGATGTTACCTGTGGTAATACTTGTAATTAATGATCGACAAAAACAGGTTCTTAAGACCCAAAACGAAAACGAAACCTAAATTCGGTCTTCTTCCTGTTTTCGGCCGAAAACTAAAGTATAAAAAAAATTAAGTAATTAATAGATATGCAAATATACATAATTATTAATTAATTATACTTGTAATTATACGTGTGGTCCAAGTTGGCTTTCTGTGCCTCTGACCAAAACTTTTTATTTTCATATGAAATAAAATGTAGTTAATTTGTCAACAACACATAATGATTTTCTAATTATACAGATTTCATCTCATTAAAAAATGTTTAAGTATGCATACCTTGATTTACCTTTTTATAATGATTTTTGTAAACGATCTGTTATACTAGAACTTTCTCAAAGAGTATTCGAAACACTTCTGCGGTTTCAAACTAAAAATTTTCTACTACTGTTAAATCTGTAGATTTTTGAGAAAAGCGTCTTCAAAGTTTAGTCCTATATGCATTTCTTGCTTTATAATTTACACTCACGTCTTGAGTCAGTCATGACTGGTAATTATAAACAGTGAGGTTCACAGCAGTGAATAGCGAGTGTCTCATTTGAGCCGATACAGCTCAATTCAATGAATAATGTTGAAAAATTCCGATTGAAGAAAAGAGATTTTTGGAATACAGTTTCGGTCCGGTCCAATTTTCGACAGCATTTTCACCGAAAACGAATTTTCTTCGAAACTTTTATTTTGAGCTGAAGATGAAAACAAAACCGAATTTTCGGTCGATCGCTACTTGTAATTACCAGTTATGTAGACAGCAGGCTCGCTACACTTAATTTTTGTCTGACGCAGAACGCTGTATATTTATCGCTAGCCCGAAAAGAATAAAGTCCAGGTCCGGCCCGGCCCGAGTCTACTGAAAAATAATCGAGCCCGGTCCCCGTGTAAACCTCTTATCAGATTCACTATAAGCATCCAAGACCGAACCATGTAGGCGGCACCCTAGCCACTGGAAAACAACACCAGATGATACCTGTAGTAATACTGGTACAGTACGAAGTCTAAAGTTCGGAAATGTCCAAAATTCGGACTTTCCAGTGGCACTATTCAAAAAAGTGGGGGAAAAGCAAAATTGTTGAAACAAACTAACAGACAGAAAAGGTGTAGAGTAAAGAAGGTTTATTACTGAATCAAAACTCATGTCTGTGTACAATATAACAGAAAAACTTCTTAATGAGAATCTTAAGTCAATAAAGCAGCGCACATTAACTGAAATTTTCAATATTTACGTAAAATTGTATGTCCCCTTAAATAAATGTTTTTTTTTTTTTTTTTTTACTTTTTATTTGGTTTTGATTTATTTAATGAAAATGGTTGTTTAATTTAGTATTAATAGCTTTTATATGCAATTTTTAATATATGAACGTCATATTTTGCATTTTTAAGTAGTAAAATTAATTTTTCTTTTTATTGGAAAAACAATATTTTTGATGACCCAAAATTCGGAAAAATACAAAGTTCGGGCTTGGTAAAGTCCCGAGGATTCCGGACTTTAGACTTTGTACTGTAATTACCAGTCATATAGATAGCAGATCTGCATACATAATTTTCGTCTGACGAAGAACATTGTATATTTATTGCTCTCGAAACTTTCTACTTGTTTTAAGCATTTTTCGATTGCTAAGGCGCTATTTTTTAGCAGAAAATTATTCTAAAATAAAAATTTTATTCTAAAAAATATTTTTACAGCTTCGAAAAGGTCCTTTACGGTAGAAAAAACCTTTCTCTTTTAATCAGTTGTCACTGCATCACTCTGAATTAGGTTACTTTTATTTTTGCTACAACACAGCTCTTACCTTTAGGATTTTTTAAAGGAGAAAAATGGGATGTTTTTCTTGATTTTATATCAGTATTTCGTGTTCCCTCTAGTTGCTGCTTTTTTTTTTATCCTCTTTCACTAAAGTGATTTTCCAATTTTTGCTCTTGGTTAATCGATCTTTAATCGGAGAACATTTCTTTCCGAAATCGACTTTTAGAAGCCTTAAATAATTAAGACTGCAATATTGATGCACCTTAGTAAAATGAGAAAATATATTGATGCGGATGAAGCATAGAAGACGGAACCCCTGAGAAATCCAATAAATAAGTCAATATAATCTAGAATTTTGTTTTAAATCTGTGAATGACTTTAAAAGTTATTGTGGAATATGAAATTTAAAAAACTTTCGTCATATAGGAATTTTTAATTTTCTTAAAAGTTAGTTTTTTAATTTACTGTCATATCTATTATTGATTACACTGGACAAAAATGGTTTTGTTACAGAACTGAAATTAGTTGTTTCTAGATCAATTTTTTTGCACTGATTCCGAATAGGCTTTCCGTTTTTCTGTAGCTGGTACAGTTTTTGAGAAATTTGCATATTTATGTTTATGCAAATTTAAGCCTATTTTTGTAAATTTTATAAAAATTTTAGATACAATAAATGTCAGATTGAATTGCCTTTTCTAAATAATGACTATTGGACTATTTGCTTTAGATAAATGTCATAATCTGCATATTCTTAATAATTATATGTCAGTTATTAAGTTTAATTTGCACATTTTTCAATGGTGTAATTTTTAAATTGCTTTCAACTTTAAAGTAGTTGCTACAGAATTGCCGTAATGTTTTCCTATATTTTTAAGCTGCTTTCAAATCTGCAATTCGTTTTTTGTATATCACGTCTAGTTTTTGAATAAAATGAATTTCTACTTTTGTTCGGTATTGACATAAGTTTGATACAAGATGTTTTTTAGGAGTGTGTACCTCATTGTGAAAAGGGTGAACAGTGTCAGATTACTATCAGGGACATAATCAACATTTCATATAATCGAAAAAAATCTTGAAAAAGGTAGTAGAATATATCCTAACAAGCTGGAGTACACTGTAGAAAAATTCTGTGAAGTTACTAAAGTTTTTCTAGGAAACTAGGATTCCTAGAACTTTTTATGTAACGGCAATAACAAAAATTCATGTAAAAGACACGCTTTTGTGCCAAAAATCGAAAAATCTGTAAAGCTACTAAGAGTTTTTTAGGAAATTCGGATGCCTAGAACTTTTCATTTAACTGCAATCAGGGTTACAGATAAAATTTTAGTAAGATTACTGTAATTTTAACAGATTCTTTTGTAAAGTTACAGATTTATGCAGCTTTACAAAAACTAGTTTGTAGATTTGCAGCTTTTTTTGTACAGTTACAGATGAAAGTTTAGTAAGCATGTAACTTTACATCTGTGGAACTACAGATTTTTTTTTTACAGTATACATCACAAATTAGCATAAAAAGAGATTTTTGACTTTTTTGACCGAAAAATAAAATTTCACTTTCTGCAAAAACTAGATGTGATAGAAGAAAACAGATAGCAGAATTGAAATCAGGGCAAAAAAAACTAGTTCAGAATCATGTTAGCGTACCCGTGTGGTAGAAATATTCAGACGTCAAGAAACATTATTAGAAAAACATGAAAAATATGCAAATTAGGCGTACTATTTCACGGTCACATATGTCAGTATAATCTCAAAAATAACGTTTTTGTAAAGTAAACTGGACAGTAATTATATATAACACAAAACAAAAAACAAGCCTAATAATGCTTTATGCCTTAAATTTGCATATAATTGTAAAAATTAACAAAATCTGCATAAATCGAAATATGCAAATATCTCAAAAACAAGACCTGCTGGAGTAAATCTAAAGCTAGATTCGGAATCGGCACATAAAACGCGGTTTTATCATTACGGTTTTGTGAAAGAGCAAAAGTTCAAGTTTGTTGACCAGTGTTATCTAATATAGTCTTATAGTATATATAGTATATAGTATATAGTATAACGTCTGTCACGTAACAGTCTTATAGTATAACTGAGTATGTGCACTCACTAATAAAATTATAAAATTAACTAGTAAAATTGACTTTTTAATAATGTTAGATTTTGGTAAAATTACAAATAAAGACTTAAAAAACATCTTTTTTTCACTATACAGTATGAATAGTAACGAAATAGCAATGATAATCTACGAATATTTATCTTTTCTAAAATTTTGTCGAATAGTTAAATTAGTTGTTTTGAAATAAAACTGCTTACAAAAAACTTTGAAGTGATTCCGCTCGACTTTCGGAACATTATATAGAATACCGTGGATTCAGATAAATTTCGTATACAATGGCATAGGATGGCATATATGGCATTGGATCTCCCGTTTCTAAACTGGACATGTTACCTCTGAGCACTAATGCTTGACAACACCGCATAATTTATCACTTATACTCTGTCACATTTCATAGGTGAGTTTTTTCCTACAGATAGGTCGTAAAATGGTTTAAATAACTATTGCGTTGCGGTATATACAGTGCTTGAAACAGCATCTATAAAATATTCAGCAAATGAAAGCCCAATAGGAAGTCCTGTTTGGTAGCTATCGTGTTCTTTCTCTCTCTTTCTATCTCTCTCTCTCTCTCTGTCCCTCTCTCTCACACCCATATACATACATACATTTTGGATGTCCTAAAATAGACTGACTGATTTTAAAAATCAATAACTTGCAAATGGTGACAGCTAGTAAAAACATTCTTGCCAGAGGGTTATGTAAGATTTCAGAAAATTTTTTGTTTGATTTTTTTTTAGTTCCAAACAGTAGCGATAAATGGCGATAAAAAAAGGTCCGGTTTGTTGGCCACGCTGTTCAACCAGAATTGATGCGAAGAAATGAGGTAAAATATATGGAGTGGATCTCTAAGAAGAAGATTGCATTGGCCACTGAGACTCAGTCCATCAGGAGGACCTGATTACAGTCAAATCATGCATCCGCTGCTGATTTCAATAGCTTGCTTTCCCATTGCTTACAGGCTGTGGTCGCAATGTGATATTGTCCTCCTACGCATCAGCTCAGAGAAGAAGATTCCATTGGCGATTGATACTTACTCCATCAGGAGGTACCTGGTTACAGTCAAATCATGCATCCGCTGGTGATTTCACCAGCTTGATTTCCCATTGGTAACAGGCTGTGGTCGCAATGTGAAATTGTCTTCCTACGCACCAGCTATAAGACTGCAAGCTCCAACTCAAGAGAACACTTTTGTCGTATTTTTCTATAGTCTCAGAACACACGCCTTCAGTTGTAATGGAATTATACTTCCGTATTGTAAATATATTGATTTTTTTATTTTTCGCTAGCTTGTTTTACTGGATTGTCTTACTTAATCTACCATGTGAACATCTGTAATATGTTCAGTTCATTAAGGTTAACAATGCATAGAGAAGAACACACTCATATTTTCTTGCATTTTATTTATTGAATAAAGGCTTGCTGCTACAAGTGACTGTTTTTTGGGAAGAAACTCTATTAGTTTGTTTCAACCATTTCCTTAATTAACCATCTGTTAGACGTCAACTGTTTACTTTTTATCGACTTCATGCCCGTAGTTATGCTATCGCATCAATGGTATCCTAAGATAATAGATGATAATATCTTAGAGATTGGATCGCCAAACATCCTTACGATCAGACGAACTTACTACTTGCATTAACGTCATTTCTTCATGTGTCATTAGCTGTTCTTGCTCACCTGTCTCAGCCATAATATTTCATCTACACTGTAAAAAAAAAATTGTAAAGTTACTAAAATTTTTCTAGGAAACTGGGATTCCAGGAACTTTTTATGTAACGGCAACAAGAAAAATTCCTGTAACAGATGCTGTTACAGAAATTTTTGCTGTTGCCGTTACATAAAAAGTTCCTGGAATCCCAGTTTCCTAGAAAAAATTTAGTAACTTTACAGATTTTTTTTTACAGTGTACAGCACAGAAATACGTCATTATATATATATGTATATACTGTAACTACTTTTAGCTTGTAAATCTATATTTGCATTTTTATCATGCATGTCTTAGTTTTTATCTGACAAAAATCATACCAACTCTTTTTACAGAACTAATAACTGAAATTTCATATTTTTAATCAAATGTTATCATAGGACGAGAACTGTTGTAGCACTGATTAAAATTAAATTTCACTCTACAGCAGCTAACCACAGTGAGAGGTAAAAACAGAGTGAGTTTTTACCCATCTTCCTCATGTATAGTTTGAGTATTCTTACAATTTGTGACAGTGAGGTACCATGTGTAGGTGACATTTAGTACTAAAACAAGAAAGCGCGCCAAAGACATCCCTGCCTTCGCACTTTAATCGTCTAAGAGAGTAACTTTAACAGCTATCTGCTACCGTTTGCTTGTTATTCCATTTTAAAAGCTCTCTGTCGATTTAATGGTGCTTAGATTTATGACGTAGTTATTTCAGTATTACGAACACATATTTACATAAAGCTATTACAGTAAAACCTCTGAATAGCGGACATCTCGCGAGCGTGGAATTAGACTTCTATTCGGAGGTGTCCGGTTTTTAGAGGTAAAAACGTACAAATGCATAGTTGGCCGATAATGAAAAAAATCCACTATTCGCCAGTGTCCATTATCGAGGTTTTAGTGTATATATTCCTAAAATTTCTTTAATAATTTTATTCGTACGCGAAATATATTTATCAATAGAGCACAAAAATAAAAAATGTTTGATAATCTAAATTTTTTTTTGTTTTAGGGTTTGCTTTTACAATAATTCTTAGTCTATTCTAATTAAAATATACGTAAAAGAATTTTACACTATTGACAAGTTACTAAGATTAGTTAGTTATTTCACTCGACTAATTTATTTATTACATTAATTGCTGAATATTATTTAATTTGCGTGCTAAAAAGATGAAATTAATAATAATAATCAAAGATCTTCGAAAAAAGAAAAACCCATAATCTTTGAACAGCAGTTAGAAAAAACGGAATATTGTTTTTATTTATTTCCTAGTATAAATAATCTAACTATGGAACTTGTCTGAAAAAATATATGTCTGTCTGGAAATAAAAAACTACTTTGAAAGAAAAAAAAGTACAAAGAAATATGAATTCGTATTTAAAAATATTTTAGTTTGGAAAAATCATTATTTGCTTCGAAAAAATCCTTTTACAGTGAAAAAAAAAAAGTTGTTTAATCAGTTATTACCATATCATTCTAAATTACGTTACTTTCTAAGCTAAAAGCATGGCTTTTAGCAATTTTTAAAGACGGAATTACAAGTGATTTTTTAACGTCGGGATTTTTTTTAGTTGCATTTAATCGCTCATTTTTTTTTAAGGAATTTCTCAGTATTAGTTTTAGTTATTTATCTTTAATTGGGAACTTTTCTTTTTCTTATATTATTCAGATGCATTAAACAATTACAACTATGTTATTGGTGTAGTTAATTAAAGAAATCTATGCTTACATAACTTAAAACTTAATAAGAGATATATCAATAAATAGATCTACAGTGTACTAGTGTCAATTCTTATTTTATTTCTTAAACTGTAAACAAGAAAATGAATGTGATTTGTTATGCATGTCGCAGTTTTAAACATTATGTGCAAGTTATGTATACTTCTATATTAATATTATAAAGTAATAACGTTTGTTTATGTGTTTGTTTGTAGGGAATAGATTCTGGAACTACCGAACCAATTAAACAAATTATGGTGACAAAATGCTAGTTACTATCTCGGCTCCAACACAGGATATATTTTATGTCGGTGCAAGAACCTCTAAGAGGGTGCAGACTAAAAAAACGTTCTAAAATTGAGATTTCTGTAAAATTGTTTGGGGCTATAGAACACGAAATTCGGTGTGCACTGATTTACTACTAGAAGTCTGCACAGACCGGAATTTACAGGTCCGGGCCCGGTCCAAACGAAAGCTATCTTGGCTCGGCCCGTTCCAAAAACTAAAAGTTCAGCCAGGGCCCGACCGGTTTGTATTTTTGCGGCTCACGGCCCGGCCCTGCAAAAATTAATGAAATCAGACAGGACTCAATTTCCACAGAAAATATTGATTTTTTACCGATTTTTCTTCTTTCAATAAAGATTTTTGTTCTAGAATGCTGCATACAAATTTATTACCAATTTACCAATTAAACAAATTATGGTGCCAAAATGCTAGTTACTATCTCGGTTCCAACACAGGATATATTTTATGTCGGTGCAAAAACCTCTAAGAGGGTGCAGACTAAACAAACGTTCTAAAATTGAGATTTCTGTAAAATTGTTTGGGGCTATAGAACACGAAATTCGGTGTGCACTGATTTACTACTAGAAGTCTGCACAGACCGGAATTTACAGGTCCGGGCCCGGTCCAAACGAAAGCTATCTTGGCTCGGCCCGTTCCAAAAACTAAAAGTTCAGCCAGGGCCCGACCGGTTTGTATTTTTGCGGTTCACGGCCCGGCCCTGCAAAAATTAATGAAATCAGACAGGACTCAATTTCCACAGAAAATATTGATTTTTTACCGATTTTTCTTCTTTCAATAAAGATTTTTGTTCTAGAATGCTGCATACAAATTTATTACCAATTTACCAATTAAACAAATTATGGTGCCAAAATGCTAGTTACTATCTCGGTTCCAACACAGGATATATTTTATGTCGGTGCAAGAACCTCCAAGAGGGTGCAGACTAAAAAAACGTTCTAAAATTGAGATTTCTGTAAAATTGTTTTGGGCTATAGAAACACGAAATTCGGTGTGCACTGATTTACTAGTAGAAGTCTGCACAGACAGGAATTTACAGGTCCGGGCCCGGTCCAAACGAAAGCTATCTTGGCTCGGCCCGTTACAAAAACTAAAAGTTCAGCCAGTGCCCGACCGGTTTGTATTGTTGCGGTTCACGGCCCGGCCCTGCAAAAATGAATGAAATCAGACAGGACTCAATTTCCACAGAAAATATTGATTTTTTACCGATTTTTCTTCTTTCAATAAAGTTTTTTGTTCTAGAATGCTGCATACAAATTTATGAAAAAATTTAACATTATAAATTACTATACGTTTTAGATTACTACAGGTTCGCAAGCCATAGAATGCAGAATATCATCAGTACCGGCCCGCTATGCTATATATTAAAAAAAATGTAAGCCTGACCAAGACCCGGACCGAATCTGGTGAAATAATTAAGCCCTGGTCAGATATGATGCAACTGCCAATGTCGATGTCTACACTGGGCATGGTATATTTCTTCTGCGGATGCATGTTGCCAATCTTTCATCGACTCGTGCAGCATATTTAATACTAGGTTGAGCAAAAAGTTCTGGGAAATTTGTGAAAGTTGCGTTGTTATGCGCAAATTAACAACTAAAGCAACAAGGTCTATTCTTCAAAGTAGAGACCATCATAGTCCATGATGGATGGCCAGATTTCGGAATTGCTGGAAGTACCATGGCGGCTCCTTGAAATCGAAAAACTCTTGACATGCTACTTCAACTTCATTAAAGGACTCAAATCGACGGCCCTTGAAAAAGTGTTGCATTGATCGAAAGAGACCATAATCGGATGGAGCCACGTCTGGACTGTAGGCGGGGTAAGAAGAATTTTGTCGCTGTCCAACTGTGCAAACTTGTCCTTGGTCCTCTGGGCCACGTGCGATTTGGCATTGTCCTGCTGAAACAAAGCGCGCTTTTGGCGGACAAATCTTGGATACTTCTGTACCAATTTGTCCTGAACTTCTATAGATATACCAGTAGTACTTCTATATACGATGCAAATTCTAGTAACTATTAGATTAAAAATTTCCCAGAACTTTTTGCTCAACCTAATATTATCCTCGCTTCAGTCGCTTCCATTGAAAACTGTTCACATTTTATTGGCTAAAGCTGCTATCAGATACACCAACTTTTCGAGCAATTTTTGAGGAAACTCTTGATTTCCTCCAACTTTTCGCGAAATATTGTCTCAACACCCAGTGTGATAGCAAACAGCAATATCCCCAACTTTTTATCCACAGCTCTAAGACCCGACTCCCCCCCCCCCCAATTTTCAACATTTCAGCCAATCAGAGATAAGCGATTGATACGAATACGCAATAAATATTAACGACTGGTACTAGTAGTACTGGTTTTCCTCCAACTTTAGCAACGATAACTGTAACCTTTTTAGGTGCGTTCGTAATTATATAAATACGTAGCACCTATAGTCGTCGTTCAGTCCATCCGTCCGTCTGTCCGTCCGTCTGTCCGCATGTAACAGAGCAAAAACTACCCAACCGAATGGTCTGAAATTTCAAATATATGATTGTTGCAAAATTTTGTCGAGCCATTTCAAATTTTATGAAATTCGGATGTATAGTTTAATTACAGGGACAGTCAAAAGTTTTTCTTTACATTACGGCCAATGGGAAAAATTATTGCAAGTGCATTTTAATGATATTAGAGCCTTACGAATGATCTGAAATTTTAAAGATATAACTGTTGCAAAATTTTGTCGAGCCATTTCAAATTTTAGGAAAATCGGATGTATAGTTTAATTACAGGGACAGTCAAAAGTTTTTCTTTACATTACGGCCAATGGGAAAAATTATTGCAAGTGCATTTTAATGATATTAGAGCCTTACGAATGATCTGAAATTTTAAAGATATAACTGTTGCAAAATTTTGTCGAGCCATTTCAAATTTTAGGAAAATCGGATGTATAGTTTAATTACAGGGACAGTCAAAAGTTTTTCTTTACATTACGGCCAATGGGAAAAATTATTGCAAGTGCATTTTAATGATATTACAGCCTTCCGAATGATCTGAAATTTTAAAGATATAACTGTTGCAAAATTTTGTCGAGCCATTTCAAATTTTAGGAAAATCGGATGTATAGTTTAATTACAGGGACAGTCAAAAGTTTTTCTTTACATTACGGCCAATGGGAAAAATTATTGCAAGTGCATTTTAATGATATTAGAGCCTTCCAAATGATCTGAAATTTTAAAGATATAACTGTTGCAAAATTTTGTCGAGCCATTTCAAATTTTAGGAAAATCGGATGCATAGTTTAATTACAGGGACAGTCAAAAGTTTTTCTTTACATTACGGCCAATGGGAAAAATTATTGCAAGTGCATTTTAATGATATTACAGCCTTCCGAATGGTCTGAAATTTTAAAGATATAATTGTTGCAAAGTTTTGTTGAGCTATTTCAAATTTTAGGAAAATCGGATGTATAGTTTAATTACAGGGACAGTCGAAAGTGTTCCGTTACATTACGGGGAATGGGAAAAATTATTGCTAGTGCATTTTAATGATATTACAGCCTTCCGAATGGTCTGAAATTTTAAAGATATAAGTGTTGCAAAGTTTTGTTGAGCTATTTCAAATTTTAGGAAAATCGGATGTATAGTTTAATTACAGGGACAGTCAAAAGTGTTCCGTTACATTACGGGGAATGGGAAAAAATTATTGGAAGTACATTTTAATGATGTATCAGACTATGCGCTTTATGAAGTGCAAAAAAGTATACATTCAGTACAATATGGGGTGCAAAAAATAATTATAAAACTAGTTATAGTACGAACGCACCTCATTTGCCACGTTTGACGAGCAATTTCCAACTTGTTCTCCCTGTGAACGGGAAAAAGTTGGGGTAAAAATCGGCTGAAACGTTGGTTGCTCGAAAAGTTGGTGAATCTGATAGCAGTTTCAGTTTGATCCTTTTAAATTTTATATCGGTCGAATTTTCCCTTTATTTTGCCGGGCCGAGTATGGGCCTCGGGCCAAGTTCGGGCCCATGCAGACCTCTATGGTGGTTACTTTTAAGATGTAAATACTCGACATGAATGGCTTCTAAAAAATTCGAAATTTAAATTTGTGAAATAGGCCGAAAAAGTTCTTAATGCATTCTATATTGCAATTAATTTGAAACTGTTAACATAAACTTGAAATAGTGCTGTCACTTTTGGGAGGTAAGTATCTGAAACAGAACAATTTCTAAAGAATTCGAAATGTAAGTGAAGAAACAAAAAAACGCTTGAGATTCCTGTGATACTGCTGGGACTAAAAAGTCGAAAAATTACATGGTAGTTGCTTTTAAGATGTAAATTCTATCTAAGATCGGTTCCTGAAAAGTTCGAAATGAGCGAACACTTTCTTAAAACTCTCTAAATTACGATTTAATAAAATTATATTTCTTTTTTCCCAAAACAATCGAAAGAGGCCTGGTGCAATTTAAACGCAACACAGTGCAACACACACGCAGCTAATTTAAATAATACAGCTTACACTTTTTTTGTATTTGATAGTCTACTTTGAAAGACTTTGAAATTATAAGGGCTTCCTCTAGTGCTAATTTGAAAAGCTGTCCACCAATAAATTATAATTTATTTTAAATTTTCCGTAACTGGCTTGGGCTAAATTAATTTTATTTTAATTCATATCTTTGAATATTCCTTAATCCTTTAATACACTCAGCTGTGTTAACTCGGGTCTGGGAAACTAATTTTTTTCGTGTTTTACTATTATTATCATCATTATCATTATTATTATTACTAACCGGTCATTGTCCGTCTGGATTAGTGTTGCCAGGTGTTCCGCATGAATCGGCGAGCGCTCCAAATGCTCTGGATACAAGTATTTTAAAGTAATTTTGCGACATATCTAATGGCAGAATTATCAAGATGGCGAAATAAACTGTAAGAAATTAGTCATAAAGAAAAAGAATAGAGATGCAGTATGCCGTAAAAATGGTTTCCAATATGATGCGGGTTATCGCTCAAATTTAAATGCCCTCATTCGGGCCAAACAAAACAAGGACCGAATTCTTTGACATCACCCGTGCATTTTTTCTCTAAATGAAAATGATCTGCTTATGTTTAATTATGTTAATTAATAGTTATAAAAAATAGTTATATAAAATAAGCTATAATTAAATAAGTTAATTATAGCTTATGTAAATGTATGTTTAATAAGCATTTCGTTGTATTATGAATTGAAAACTGTATTACTAAAAGTTTTCTTCTTTTTTTTTCGCGAAAGCATATGGCTTTGTTTGGACCGAACGTAGAGGATTTTAGGGTTACATTTTTGGCGTCACCCCTAGCCACCACACTTCATCTCTATTCTTTCTCTTTACTCTATGGAAATTAGTCGAGTTCAGAGCATTTGCAGCGCGGATTTACGCCGGACACCTGGCAATACTAGTCTGTACGGTCTTTTAGGATGGTCACAAGATACGTGCATAAAAAATATAGACACTATAAACATAAAATGGTTAAACTAAGAATTTCTTATAAGTACTCCCGCCCCGTACGAGACAATTTTTAAATATATGAAAATACAAAAAGTCGCAAAAATGTAACAATTAAGAAATATTCAAAGTTAAAAAATAAATAGCTACAATGACTTTTTCAAAATGAAAATTTGAAATAGTTTTTTCTTTCTCTCTGGAAAATTTTCAATACATGAACGTAATATTGAATAAGTAACAATAACAATAAAAATTGTCTTGTACGAGTGGTTTAAGGGGTGTACAAAGCTTCCCTGGTGGAAAAAAATTGAACACATCAAATGAGCCAAACGATATTTTAGTTTACTTAGAAAGAATAAAACGTTTTTTAATCCTCCCCCCCCCCCCACCTTTTTTCAAACCGTCAAATATAAAGAAGTTTCAAACTGAATTTCAAAATCTAGAGAGAGGCAATGGTCCTTATCTGACATTTTCCCGCTGTTCATGGGCAAGACTAATAATTTTGCAAATTCATTACATATGGCATTTACATATTCATTACACAATTATATGGTATATGACAGAGACGGAAAACCTATGGCACGCGTGCCACTTTTGGCACGCGAAATAATAATTTTGTCACGGCATTGCTGTGGCTCTAAATCAAAATAAAGTGAGATTACATGAAATCGTGACTGATCTTTTTAAAATTCTATTAAATGGAAATTGAAAAATTTTAATTGCGGCATATTATATTCCATTCTAATTAATTATGGTCTCAAAAATTATTCAAATAAATACGATATTTGAAAACTATCGACAAGAATTGGTTATTAGATATTATTAAATTCCGATGGTAAAGTTATGGCAACTTAGAATTTATTTCACAGTTATTGAAAGAAACTGGCGTTTGTTATTTTAACAGATTTTCTGCCTATCTGTTCTTTCGAGTCACTGGTTTCACAAATTATCAAAGCTCAAACTGAAAGCACTTGTCAGATAAATTCGGCTCAGTTTGCATTAAAATTAACCTGATATTAAGATGCAACAACATAAATCAAATTATATCGCATTAATTTTTTAATTATTTTCTAAAACATATTTGTTTTCATAATTATTATAGTGTAATACCTATATGTATGTTCCTCATATTTTTTAAATCTTAATGAAAAATTTTAAGTCATTTTAAACCATTATTTTTCTACCTGCTAAATTTGTTTTTTAATTGGCATGCCATAGTCATGTAAAATATTTTTTGATCGAATTTGGCACGTAGCAACAAAAAGGTTCGCCAACCCTGCTATATGCCAAAGTTTATCTCTGCAGGAAGTTTCTCAAAAACAATGATTTATCGGAGATGTCTCATACTCGTATTAAGCTGTACAATTTTTTATTTTTTTACGAAGGAAATAATTTTATCTAAAATTACCGACACATTTGGAAGCTTTTTTATGTATTTTAGGCTGCATTCGCAATATAAATTCAAACTCAAAAGAGACAATAATTTTTCCTGGTACTTTTTTTTCGATTAAACTATTTTTTAATTTTATTAAACATACTTCGAATATATTTTTATGAGAAAAGTTTAATTATTTATTATTTATTATATGGTACATTTATTCTTTTTCAAGTGACAGATGTTTATATAATATTAATTAATATGCAGTTCCCCATTTCCAAATTTCAAGCATTTTTATAAGTGTTAAAAGTATTGTAAAGTATTTTCTTTATATTTATTTTTCTTCTTATGTTTTTATTTATTATAAAATCTCCAGTTAGACCGAAGAAAAAAGTTCAACAGTAGCATTTAATGTATAAATATAAAAAAGGACATTTATGGCGACATTATAACAGCAATTACACCTATTAAAAAATTTAAATGCTTTCTGGCTTTATTGGTCATTTTATTTAATTATGCAAAAAGTCCAAAACACATCCACCGCGAGTTCGAATGGAAGAGGTAATCATAATTATCCAAATTTTCAGTCATTATTATACTTTTTTATTTCTAAAATAGTTGGTAAAACAACACAGAATATTAATTTTTACAAATTTATGATTTATTATAATGGTGAAATAATGGCTCTGTGTGATATACTAAGTTCAATAACCTTTATAAAAATGTATATTAAAAAACTTTTCAATTACAGATATTAAAAAGTGATTAAACTCTTTGTTTTTTACAGTATAAGAAAGAACAAGTATGTGTTTATTCAGTCACCAAGAACTTATTTCTATTTTAAAATAGTCAAATGTTGGCATTGCATATTCTTCAGCTGAAAGTCTTAACCCCTTCAAGAGTGGTGGTTCATTTTTGGACCACCTAATTTTAATCCTTAAATGGAACATTGACATCGGAATTTTGATTTGAAAATTTTCGCTTTATTAAGAA
The DNA here is from genome assembly GCA_963932465.1 of Maratus speciosus. Taxonomy (NCBI): domain Eukaryota; kingdom Metazoa; phylum Arthropoda; class Arachnida; order Araneae; family Salticidae; genus Maratus; species Maratus speciosus. The sequence goes on along the minus strand of OZ010789.1, from coordinate 130,029,658 downwards.
CGTGAAAAAAAGTTTTTAAATTTGTTTGCAAATTCCGGTGTCATTCAGTCATTTCAGTATTTTACTAATAGAAGTGCCTTGCACCTAAAAGGGTTAAATAAAATAATTTAGTTAAATAACGGTAACTTGAAAGAAAGAAAGGTAATAGCTGAAAAAGGCTTTTTTTAACCTCCGCAAGAATGTACTATTCTACTCCTGGGGAGCAGAAAAGGGTGTTGTTCAGATGGTGTTAAATATACAGGGTGTCCATAATTAAGCAACCCTACTTTAAAGTTGTCTAAAAACAAAACTTTTGTTCAGAAAAATGTGAAATTTTGTGAAGGACATTATGAAGGTATGGGAATCTGTTTGAGCGAAAATAATAGTTCAAAATTCCGCCACCAGAGGGCGTCTTCTAATGAATTGCCCATTTGACATACATTTACGATAGTTTTATTACAACAGGACATGTTCCACATGAGGGCCGTCATTTTCAGGTGCCTTTTGTAATCGTAAGATAGCATGTTACACAGTTAACCGCAGCGTGTAGTTCTAGGAAATGCTAAGAGCATGTCGTGAAATGCTATCTTTAAAAGCAGGTAAAGTTAATTAAAAAAAATTGATGAGCTATTGTAAGTGTGTGCTAAGTGCGTAGTTCATTAAAAAATGCCCCCTAGCGGCGAAATTTTGCTTTTTTTTTTTTTTTTTTTTGCTTAAACAAATTTCCATCTTTTCATTGTGTTTTCCACAAAATTTCACAACTTTCTGAACAATAATTTCTTCGGAAGACAACTTTAAAATAGGGTCGTTTAACTATGTACACCTTGTATTTTTAGTGTTTTGTATTATCCGGCACGGGTCCTGCACAGCTCGTGTTGTACCACAGCCGAACTTTTTTGCTTAAAGTCAACACAAACCCGATATATTTCAACCCGAACCTGACCAAAACCCGAAGTAACACAAAATTAATCCATATTTTAATACAATTATAGAAAATACTCAACAGCTATAGATTTAATATCAATTTTATCTTTTTAGTATAAAATTAACACATATGCATGTGTTAATATTTAAATATGAAGTTTTTTCACTTGAAAAATATTCAGGAATTTCATTTGTAAAATCGAGTCAGCTCGAACCCGACGCAAAAGAGTCGAAACAACCCGAAACCAAAACATTTAAAATCAACCTGACCCGCAACGAAAAAAATTAGCGTCAAACCGACCCAATCAGAACTGAAAGTAGAGTCAGGTTTGGATAAAATCGGGTTACTCGTCCCGATACAGGACTCTAATCCGGATCACCAACCTATGAAATTAACAATGGCACTGATAATATTAATAACAGTAACCTTTAGCAGTAACTACTTAATTACTGATTATTTACGATTTTTATAAATATCACGCGTAATATAATATATATTATATGTATTTAAGCATGCTTTGTAAATTGATGTATAAAAATAGGTATTCACGCGGTACATGCATTGTATCTACATAGTGTAAAATGTATGTTGCAAAATCCATGAAAGAATGCAAAATGGATAGACGTAAGACGTACATTCGTGGGGGGGGGGAAGTAAACACCCCCTACTAACTATGCAACAAATTATAGTAGTAGAAAGTTACTGATACCAAACGATTGGAAATAAGGTCTACATTTAAATGATGTAGGAAAAATTTGCTTCGGGGGGCGTCTACACATCAAAACTAGCTCAAACTTGGCTTTTCCAATAGCAACACCCAATTTTGGCAATATGTTTTAAACCTCCGGTTCAAACTATCCTTAGTTACGAAATTTCAAGTCATTTGGATGATAAGTTTTTGAGTTATAAACATTCAAAATTTACAGTTTCTAATGTTAAATTACTTTTTCATATTTTTATTAATATCTCCTGAAATTGTAATCCTAATGTGCTAATTTTTTGTAAGGTTATAATACTAAAAAACCCAAACATAAATACATTGAATTTGTAATTTTTTTTTATGATATGAATTATGAAATTAATATTCGAAACAAATTATAAATTGCAGCTTACAATTTTGTTTATGGATTTATATTTATTATATCCTGCATTATGCGAATCCAAAATTTTTTTCCAAGAAGTTTTCAAATTATGCTTAAAGAACGTCAAGATGATGGTTTAAGGGGTCGTCTATGATGTTCAGAAAAGCATAGTTTGAAAGAAATGTATTTTACACATTTTATTGAAACGTTTGTGTTTGGCAATAATCGAAGCATATTAAACGAGTGAAAGGGTCGTATTGGCAAGAAATAATATGTTAATAGAAGTGACATAGTCATTCTGTAGCATTTCAACAATCGAGTACAGAACTTCAATCTCGATATAACCCCCTTATTTTAAAATAATTAATTTCTCTGAAACTAATAGTACTAATTTCATGAAAATTTGTATTTAGGCTTATTGAAGAAATTTATTTATGGTGTCACACTTGGGTATTGCTATTGAAAAAAATAAGCTTGGGTTTGTTTTGATATGTAGATGGCACCCTAAGCAAATTTTATATACATCATATTAAAGTAGACATTATTTCCAATCGTTTGATACTAGTAACTTCCTTTTGCAATAATTTGTTGCAGAGTTAATAGGGGAGTGTTTACTTTTTTCCCGCAAATGTACCAAGACAAGTAGCAGATAAAGATGCTTACAAATATATAGACAGTGTTTCCAGTTATTAGAGAAAATTAATTTATTTTCTTTTGCAACATGTATACAGGGTGTATGAGTACAGCGTTTGCAAACTTTTAGAACAGATAGAGTACACCTAGACAATGGAAAATCACATGGCAATGCATAGTCGGAAACGCTTTCCTGGCGTGGTAGTGACGACACAAACATAAGAAAGGAAGGATACGAACAGGGAAAGAAAACATGTTTATTATTCTTAGTGCTGCAAAAATGCCGGGACAATGCTGGAAAGTGCTGATGAACTTGTTGTACTCATCGGTGGCAGCTGCTGTAGAAGTCCGGGACACTCCCGGTATTTTCGAGAACATTAGATCTTCCATAAGCCGGAGATGCGCTTCCATGCATCAGGTCCCGGGTTCGTAATTTCGAACACCTACTTTGATGACGATCGTTGTCTCTGTAATGTTCTTTTGTCTTACTTTTTGCTGTAGTAAGGATAATAAACATGTTTTTTTTCCTCTTATTCGTGTCCTGTCTTTCTTGTGTTGCACCGCCAGGAAAACGTTTCCGATCATACATTGCTATGTGATTTCCCATCATCTATGTGTATTCTGTCTGTCTTGAAAGTTTGTAACCGCTGAACTGATACACCCTGTATAGCAAAACTTGTGACATTATGACAGATGCGTATATCTAAATATGTACGCTGTAGAAAACAACAAATGTTTCTGAATCTACGAAAATATACAATAACCACTTCCAAATTTCTGAAATTTTCGAAAAGCGAGCTTTATCGTTAGAAATCTTAGGAAGGAATATATTTTTGACATTTAAGGTATGATTTATAAAAACAAAGTTTCTTTTGCTGCCATTGATTTTCGAAAAGTTTTCCAAGTAGCTTTTGTAGTGTATTAATCCATTTTCTCCAAGCAGAACATCGCTTTTTATGATGTTACACACTCTCAGTGAAGCATTTTCAACTGCGCGATTGGATTTATACATGCAAGAGTACAAAATAATAATAATGGTGTTAATATTAAAATAACTAAACATTTTTTAATGTCTGATATACAAAATTTAAATTAAAAAATATATTGCAATTCATCAGACATACAAGTAAAAATTTCATAAATGGATATACAATTAAAAATGCAAACATTTCGGACTAAGTTTTAGCCTCTCATCAGTGCAATAACATTCAAATGAACAGAAAACTATATATCATGTTTACAGTTAATAATTACTAACAGTTAAAATTAAAGAAAGTACAAAGAACCATATTAAAGCAATGCTGTGTATTCAGGTGGAACTGCACAGGATTCATTAATCGCCGAAATTTGCTTACGGGTGAACACACCTTCAAGAAAACTCTACTTTTAACGTTATTGCAACTGGACCAGATAACTGTCATATTACATAGCATAAACATGTCTACAAATCTCGAGGACTGCAGTCTAAACTTGTACAGCATTCTTTGAATACCGACCATATCCCAGATTTCGCAAATATGGACAGTTATCTGGTCCAGTTGCAATAGCGTTAAAAGTAGAGTTTTTCTTGAAGGTGTGTTCACTCTTAAGCAAATTTCGCCGATTAATGAATCCTGTGCAGTTCCACTTGAATATATAGCGTTGCTTTGATATGGTTCTTTATACTTTCTTTAATTTTAACTGTTAGTAATTATTAACTGCAAACATGATAGTATATAGTTTTCTGGTCATTTGAATGTTATTGCACTGATGAGGGGCTCAAACTTAGTCCAAAACGTTTGCATTTTTAATTGTGTATGTATTTATGTAATTTTTTCTTGTGTGTCTGATGAATTGTAATATATTTTTTAATTTAAATAATGTTAATGTTAATGCTGGAAATTTATCACGTTTTTCTGTAAAAAATGCTTGTTGAACATGAAAATGTTTACTTCAGAATGGATAGCATCGGAAATCTCTATGTTCTTGATTGAGAAAAATGCATTAATACACTATAAAAACCACTTGAATTCGTTTCCGAAAGTCAGTGGCATCAAAAGAAACTTAATTTTAATAAACGCTTCTTTAAATCTCAAAAAAATATTGAGTTTTTAAGTTTCTAAAGTTAAAGAACGCTTGTCGGAATGATGAGTAACTCGGAACAGTCATTGTATATTTTCGTTCACGCTTTAGATTAAGAAGCATTTGCCTTTTTTTACAGTGTGTATGCATGTATGTATAAAAGTAATGTATTAAGTTATTAATCATGGCTCTGTTTTTTTTTAATTGCAAAGTCTTTTTATACTTGTGAAAAAGATAATCGAAATGCTGTGAATCTGAAAGTCGCGGTATATTTAGATTCTTGTTTAAACAATTGAATTTTTTACGAGATCTTGTTTTAATTAACAAAAACATATATATATATATATATATATACAGGGTGATTAAAAAAAACGTTTACAAAATGACATGGCAAATTAAGCATACAACAAGGATGAAAAATTACACAGAAACGTAGGGTCGCAAACCACTTATTTAGTCACAAATACAGACGTGTGAAAATTATTAGAATAATTGTGAATTTTACATTAAAATCTTGTTATATTAAAGAAATAATACATTTAAAAACCATTGATACATTTAATATTTAGTGTGCATCCCTTTGTTTTTTATTAAAGATTCGATACGCCTTCGCCTACTTTGTATGAGTTTTTGGCAATTAATTTGTATTTCGTTGTCATGATGTCAAATTTGGATGAGTTTTTCTATCAGAACATTCTTGTTTGTGATGTCGAATTTCCTTAATTTATTTAAAGAAAACATTTCCATGGCCTGGAAACAGTCCAGATATGAACCCCATAGAGAACCTTTGGGCCATTGTAAAGAAAAAATTAAAGAAATGCAACATCACAAACAAGACTGGTCTGATAGAAAGACTCATCCAAATTTGGCATCATGACAACGAAATACAAATTAATTGCCAAAAACTCATACAAAGTATGCCAAGACAAGTATGTCATCATTTCTTTAATAAAAAACAAGGGGATGCACACTAAATATTAAGTGTATCAATATTTTTAAATATTTCTTTAATATAACAAGTTTTTAATGTAAATTTCACAATTATTCTAATAATTTTCACACTTCTTTACAGGGTGGGTTCACACTTCTGTACTGTCTGTTCATCCTAACTCAATTTGAGTTGACGGTCATAACTTTCAGAAAAGTGAAGTATATTATAATAAAACAAATAACAGACATTCTCACCTTTGTTGTAAATGTGATAATACCAAACAAAAGTGGTAGAAGTTTGCAATATACACGCCAGCAGTATGCACTTGACAATCCACATTTCGGACTGTGATTATCAGTTTATACGGTATCATCGATTGCTTGAGCAACATGTTTTTCCAGATCTTTTCGTGATGTTATCGCATTTCACACAAAACAAAATACATATCGTTGCATTTTCATTACAATGTTTTTATTTTTCTCGAAATTACTACCGTTAACCCAAGTTCAGTCAGGATGAGATATCCTGTGACTAAATAAGTGGTTTGCGACCCTATGTTTCTATGTGACTTTTTATCCTTGCTGTATGCCTGATTTACCATATCACTTTATAAGCATTTGTTTAAATCACCCTTTATAAATGCATTAAACTTAGATGTATTTATATGCAAACATATTTACATTATACATACTAGGGTTTTTAACGCGGACCTCCCGGGTTACAGAATATAACGGAAAGCCTTTTTTTTATATTTTTTTTACTGCGCACTAATAACACGAAAAAGAATTTTTATTTTAAAAGTATCAATTTTTCATTTAAGTAAAGTTTTGAAATGTAATAACAGCGATACTTTCGTATGAGTTATAGCTGTAGAAATCGCCAAAGATTTCGCGACTTATAATAGTCCATTTTAATTCTGATCATTTCAGTTGTTTAAGCGAGTAGTTCGGTTACATGTTTGTTAAACTTTTGTTTATAATATTTTTATTTTATTCATGAAGTTTTAACTTCGTTATCTGATATCAGCCGGAAAAAATGCTGAACTATTTATGTTAACTTAAGTGCAAACGGATTTATTTACCTTTCATACTTGTCTGGTGTTGAGAGAGATAGATAAAATCAATCATGCTTGAAAATTATTTTCAAAACCATAAAAATGTGCAAATTGCGATATAGTTTTCAAATAAATTACAATACAGCTTTGACAAAAAAAAAAAAAAAAAAAAAAAAAAAAAAAAAAAAGAAAGCATTTCTAAGTACATTTTTTTCTCATTCAACGGCGTAAAAATTGAAATTATGCGATGTTTAGAAGTTTAAATGATTGCAGTAAAAGTTAAATTTAATTATCTACTGTTTCCACCATCAAAATGACGTCAGAGTTAAGCACATACACGTTTATTCTTTATAATATAGATAAGAAGATAAAAGGATCTTTGGAGATTACAGCTGCTTTGGGACAGGTCCAATCTTATTTTAAGGGGTCTTGTACCTTTTAAACGCGTCGAAAATTAACGAAAAACTTCAAAGTTTGAATTAGTCTATCTTCAAAGCCTTTTTATGTATCAACATGAAATTTTGGATATTGATTAAACAGATTGTGCTTTGTAATATGCCACCATTAGAAATTTATTAACCCTTTACAGAATTTGTGAATTGTTGAAATCAAAATAGCTCTTTTTTTTACCCCATAAGTCATTGCGCGGATGATATCTTGAGAAAGTATGTATGGATTGGCATGAAATTTGGTAAAGATATTAAACATATATGTGTGTTTAAAATGACCTACTCTTAGGCTAAAATTTTTTCATTAACTTTATAAAAAAAATATTTTCGTAAAAAAAAAATAAAAAAATTGTATTTTTAATGAAGAAAAATAGTCATAACTAAAAATAGTACCATTGTAAATACTTAAAAGTAGATCATTTTAAACACACATATTTGTTTAGCATATTTACCAAATTTCATGACAATCCATACATACTTTCTCAAGATATCATGCGCGCAACGACTTATGGGGTAAAAAAAGAGCTATTTTGATTTCAGCAATACACAAATTCTGTAAAGGGTTAATGAATTTCTGTTGGTAGTATATTACAAAGCACAGTCTGTTTAATCAATATCCAAAATTTCATGTTTATACATAAAAAGGTTTTGAAGATAGACTAATTCAAACTTTAAAGTTTTTCGTTAATTTTCGACGCGTTTAAAAAGTACAAGACCCCATAAAACGATTAAACTTGTGAAGAGTCCATTTTTATGAAAAACTTTTGTGAAGGGTCCTATTTTAAGACAAACCAAATTGTGAAGGGTCTTTTCTAAAACAAAAAAAAATTCGTTGGGTCCTGTTTAAGGACAGAAAAAAAAATGTTTAGGGTCCTTTAACGGATCCAAATTCTTCCTAAACCTATCTCTGTTCATATAAAAAGTCAATTTCAGTTTTTAATTTTTAATTTTTAATTTTTACTATAGTTTCTGGTGTATTTTCTTGACCCGCATAATATGTAAATACCACATTTGTTCCAGTTGCATGGCAATTAATAGCATTTTCTTTCAACAGCATACGAAACCACAACAACAACACCAGTAACTGACACACCTGATGACATATCGACGCCGATGGTGCAAACCACACCGTCCGCGAGCACGAACTATTCTCCTTGGACGCACTTGCCTCAACCAGAACCACGGACGGTGATGCCCTCCAGTTCTTCTCAATCCATCACTACACTGCCAGAACATGGCGAGTCCGATATTCCTCCTCAAAGGGAATGCAGTCAACAAGAATACGACTTCATGAAAGAAAACTTGTTGCTCTTCAACAACGCAAAACTCACGGATTCCAAAAAGCCAGGTAAGTTAGATTCATTAAAACCCTTTATCTCATAAACTATACAAGATACACCTTTGGAATTTTTAAGGGGACCGTGAACATTTATGGGAGCCAATTGCGACCCCGAAATTGACATTTCTTTTTGTGTGTATTATTCTTCTTCAAATTGTACTAAGTTATTCGTGAAAAACCGCATGCAGATGTGATTATTTTACGCAAAATTACACGTGTTTTAATATTGTTTAAAAAATTTTTTTGGGCTTTTTAATATACTTTAAATCTGTTTTTCTCAATACTGATGTTTCAGATTTTTTTTAAATTTTTGAAATACTCCTTGCTAGTTAATTTTTGATCAAAATTCATGAAACTGATAAGGAAGAAACCTGATATTGGTTAAAAAGAAACTGTGTATGCATTTTAAATTTCGACTCCAATAAGACATTTAAATTTAATTTTTAACTTATTATAAGGCAGAATTTTGATGAAAATCGATATGGAATTCAGAAAAATATCTTTAAAAATTTAACTATTTAAGGGATTAAACAATCGGTACATAGATTTGTTTGCAATAGAGTTTTACGTGATTAAAATCCAAGATCGAGGAAATATCTAAAAAATTAAGACGCAAGGAGCCTTTTAAAATTTCTTTTTAAAATTTGTAAAAGATCTTCAAATTATAAGATTGGCAGTTTCTTTTAAGGTGTTCTATATACTTATGGTGAAATGTATATTTGCACAAATTTTCAAATCTCTGTTATGAAAATGAAAAGAATCTTTTTTTAACGTCCTTCGGCTCCTTAACACGCGTTTTTCTCTCATATGTACATAGTTTAAAACAAGCTTATTTAAGTTACAGACTTGATTTTTTTTTTTTTTTAAGTAGAGCTGAATACCAATTTCATACCCAAAATCATAAAATTTTGAAAAAGTTATGTTATTTTAATTAAATAAATTAATGTAATGACATCCCACCATTTTTGCAATTTCAAAACATAATCTTAATTTCAACCACCTTTCCATGAACTCGGTAGTCCTGTGGTAGAGTGTGTTATTTCCAGGACTACGGAGTCAGAGCCGGAGTCGGAGTCGGAGTAGACCCATTTTGGGGCGAAAGAGTCGGACACAGAGTCAGGCCCATTTTTGAGCGAAAGAGTCGGAGTCGGATCTGTTAAAATTCCCGGAGTCGGAGTCGTCCATTTTACAAGCAGGGCTGCGTTGTCGGAGTCGGGGTCAGGCCCATTTTTGAGTAAAAGAGTCGGAGTCGGATCTGTTAAAATTCTCGGAGTCGGAGTCTGAGTCGTCCCTTTTCCCCAACGATTCCTCAGCCCTAGTTATTTCTAACCGAAAAGTCCCGGGTTCGAAGCATGTCGGCAAAATATGAAATTTGATTTTTTTTTTTTTTTTTACATTTAATTCTCCGATGGATTTAATTAAAAGAAATTTCGTATTTTTTTGGAATTTTAATAATTGTTAACGTCCTTTTTTATGCCATCTAGTGAGTGTTTGGAAAGTGAAATAATTATTATGCATATTTCAGGAATTATTTCAGCCTTTAAAATATATTTTAAACAATTTTTCTTTAACAAAAATGTATATTTTATTTATACCTCCACTAAAATTTTGAAATTTCTGAATTTAAAGATATTTGGATTTTTTAATTTTATTTAAATAATTTTACTTGAATATTTTTAATTTGGTCTAAAAATATTTTTTTAATTGTTTTAAAATTAAATATAATGGTACCGCCATTTATGTAACGGTTTAACAATTATAAATTAACAATTTTCATTTTTTAATTAAGGATAAACTGTTTTAAAAGAGATATTAAATGAAACCCTCTGTCGATCTGTGATCACACTTAGCCACTTGTTTATTAACCCCTTAATTCTGGCTTCCATGATATTAACGGGCTGTGTCTTTTATTTAGATTGTTTAATTCCCACCAGTTTTATAAAATGGTGTAATTGGCTTTATTATGGTATCATTTTGATTAAATGGTGCCTTACCTTTGATTAAATAAGGTGAATATTTCTTTTTCAAAAAAGTGGTGCCAATAAGCAATTTGAATTTTTAAACCGTAATTTAATCCGACCGTTAAGGAATTATATACAAACATAAACTGTTGATATATCCTTGTCAACTGAATTGGATATGTTGACTGGGTAGGGGAATAATATTTCAATACTAATATTATCATTTAAAATTTTAAACTTAGTAATCAAAAGTTTTATGACATGGGAAGTGGGCAGGGGAGTTTTCCGTCTATTTCTGTCTATATTTATAAAACACTAAAGTAGAGGGATAAAGTCAAGCTGTGAATTAGCACCGCCAAAATAAATAAATAAATAAATAAATAAATAAAAATAAAGCAGGGATTTCTTGAAAGTGGCTGTAATTTTAATTTTATTATTTTTATTGCAAACTACTAAAAAAATTAAAAAATAAATAAAAATTTAAAAATTCATTAAAAAATAACAAACTGCAAATTACATAAAACTTTTGATTACTAAGTTTAAAATTTTAAATGATAATATTAGTATTGAAATATTATTCCCCTAACTAGTCAACATATCCAATTCAGTTGGCAAGGATATATCAACAGTTTATGTTTGTATATAATTCCTTAACGGTCGCATTAAATTACGGTTTAAAAATTCAAATTACTTATTGGCACCACTTTTTTGAAAATTAAATCCATCGGACAATTAAATGTAAAAAAAAAATTCAAATTTCATATTCTGCCGGCATGCTTCGAACCCGGAACTTTTCGGTTAGAAATAACTAGGGCTGAGGAATCGTTGGGGAAAAGGGACGACTCAGACTCCGACTCCAAGAATTTTAACAGATCCGACTCCGACTCCTTCACTCAAAAATGGGCCTGACCCCGACTCCGACAACGCAGCCCTGCTTATAAAATGGACGACTCCGACTCCGGGAATTTTAACAGATCCGACTCCGACTCTTTCGCTCAAAAATGGGCCTGACTCTGTCTCCGACTCTTTCGCCCCAAAATGGGTCTACTCCGACTCCGACTCCGGCTCTGACTCCGTAGTCCTGTAAATAACACACTCTACCTCAGGACTACCGAGTTCACGGAAAGGTGGTTGAAATTAAGATTATGTTTTGAAATTGCAAAAATGGTGGGATGTCATTACATCAATTTATTTAATTAAAATAACATAACTTTTTCAAAATTTTAAGATTTTGGGTATGAAATTGGTATTCAGCTCTACTTAAAAAAAAAAAAAAAAACTGAGTACGAGTGCTGTGACGGACACACAGAGAAGTAAGACAATAAGGGGAACGAAGCCCTAAAAAGAACAAAAAAAAATCACGCGTCAAGCATAGATTATGAAATACTTTCTATCACATTCAAATTTTAATAAGACGAAAGATGATGTAAGTAATTTGTAAAACGCATAACACATTTCAAAATCAAATTTCAGCAATTACGAGTGCCATGAACAGTCCGAAAAATATCCAAACTTTTTTCTGCTTCCCTGTATATTAACTGTAGATATGTATATATAATACATAGTATGCTAAAATTGGAAAACGTATAACACAGCTGTAAATTCTCCTTTAGCATGTTCCGTCAATAATGTAATCAATATATTTTGTGCTGTCCTGTATATGATCTATAACATTTATGCGCACAGCAATGCAAGAACAAAAAGCAGTTAAATTTGAACACGCGTACTACAACTGAAAACGCACATCCAGCAATTACTGTTCGTAGTCACACTGTAATCGAATTCTTTTGTGTGACCCTGTAAATGAACGATAAATGCCGTGCACACCGTATTCCATAATAATAATCTTGTAATGCACCTCAGTTATATACAGTGAATTCTCGATAAGTCGAATTCGAAGGGACCGGCAAAAATGTTCGAGTCATCGTAAGTTCGACTTATGGAGAATCCTTAATTACATACAGAAAATATATTTAAAAAAAATTCAATCTTATAGGTAGGAATTGTAATTATACTGTAATAATGGAGTCTGGCAAAATGAGAAGAAAAATACAATTTAATAGTGCATAATATAAGATACTTACAAACTCAAATTTTGTGAAAAAAACTTGTTAATGATGACTGTGTGAAGGAAATTTTTGCCTTTCACTGGTTAGAAAGTCGCTTACATTTTGTAAACAAAGGAAAAGAGAATCGTCCATACCGTCTCTACTTTCGAGATATTGCTGTAGTGTCGTCATTGCCACATGTGCTTCTTGATTATTTGGTAGTGAAACGCAATTTACTTCCTCGTTATTTTCTTCAGATTCAGGATCGTTCTCCACCTTTTTTATTGCTTCAACTATATCTGAATCACTAACTTCATCGCAAACTGCAACATTTTCGTTAATATTGAAAAACTCAGTATCGTCACCTTCAGAGATAACTTGATCTTGTAGATTTTCATTCACAACGCATGAGTCCACATTGCTTGCGAAAAAACCATATCTACTGAAGCAATTTTTGATAGTGATTTGTCACTTTTGATTTATTCCATTCTCGTCATCCTCTATTGCCTTCCATACTAGACGTTTTCTGTAGAAATGTTTTAAACATTTAATTATTCCCTGGTCTGCTGGTTGTAGCTTAGAAGTTGTGTTAGAAGGGAGGAATTCTAACTTGATCGATTTCATGTTCAAAAGTTGACTGTGATCTGTTCACTAGTCAACGAAAATCAACACTGTACGCTTTTTTGCATGAAACAATACGTCCAAATTTCTGATGTATTCCTCGAACAATATTACCGTCATCAAAGCTTTGTGATTAGATCTGTACTGTACGGGACGTGACTTTTTATGTTTGAAACACCGAGATTTTTGTATTTACCGATAACCGAGGTAATTTTTCTGTTCTAGAAGCATTGGCTTCGAAAAGGACAGTTAAACGTTCTTTACTTAGCTTTCCACATGAACTTAGAACATGATTCCCCCTTAAACATCATCGTTTTGTTAGGAAAACATTTGTAAAAAAGTCCCATTTCATCCATATTGAAAACTTCGTCCGCACTATAACCTGCAATAAGTTTGGGTAATGAAACTGTCTTCCATTCATCGCACAGTGCATCAAACACATCTTTAGCTTCACCGTGTAATGTCCGAAACACGATGTTGTGTCTGGCTTTAAACTTTTCAAGCCACTCTGTGAAACCTTCCACATTCAACAATTTTGCAAATCCAAAGCTTTCTAATGTAACATCGTACCACTTAAAGGAATTAGACTCTTCTGTGTCCTGTAATATGTAAACCATTTTACGAGGGCTGTTTCGATATCTGGGAAGGCACACATCTTCATCCTTTTGCACTTTGGGCTGACACTTGACTTATGTCTTTTGAAAATGCTTTCTTTATCTTTCAGTATGGTAGATAGCGTGTTGGGAGGGATACCATATTTCAGGGCTATATCCTTTTTCTTTAAATTAGGGCTGTCTTCAATATCTTTTATCAAATTTACTTTTTGTTCTAAAGTAAGAGTTTGTAATTTCCGCTTCGATATTTTGAAAGACCCGACTGAAAACGTATCACAAGAAACACTAAAATGACAAGAATCAACATTAAAGTAATGAACTTCAATGAAATCCCAATAGAATCGAAAAAAAATCCTTGCATAAAAGCGTGGGAGATTTCACCAATTAGAATTCACTTAGCCACCAGCTCTGTTTCCAAAGGATACCTGTTGAGAAAAAGGAATGCGTAAAAGAGAAATGAATGGGGTGGGGGATGGGACGATTTCAGCTGAAACTCCAAACTCGCAGAAGCTCCACTCTGACCGATGTAGGAAGTAAAAATAGCGCTCTTCAAAGCTGGCGGGAGAGTATAGAAAAGTTTTATCTAACTGAAAGTGCCAGTATTTTTTAGCTGTGACTGAAAAATTAACAAATTAGTCCAATTACTGTTTTTTTCTCTATCGGAAAAAAATCGACTTAAAAGATGTAGACTTCGACAGAACGAGAAAGCTTAATATTGAATTGTAATTAAGGGACCGGGACTTCGTGTAAACTTCGATTTAAACGAAATTCGACTTATCTGACTTCGACTTATCGAGAATTCACTGTATATCAATTTTAGTATGTTTGATATAGCGTAGCATTATTAAAATACTCCGCAAACGATTTACCCCATTGACCGTAATGTAACGTAATTCTTTTGACTGCCCCTGAAAAGGAATTATAAACAGTACATAATACAAATCATGCCATGCTAATCCTCATAAACATATATCAATTGAATGGCAAGCCCATCTTTTTCTTTCAACTACTAAGTTGGCGACAAATTCTTACTCTATAGATCAGTGTTTTGTTTTTCAAGTTATTTTATGCCACAGCACTTATTTTAACCGTGGTTAAACTTCCATGGCATATAATCCTGAAAAAACATAGCATAAATATAAAAAGTTTGAAATATGTTCAATAAGATTTTTGTTTTGTTTTGTTTTTCTATTTACATTACATAATATCATCAAACATTTTTACTGCATTTTATATTGCGAAACTTTTCCAAATATAGAAATAAATTTTCTCTGAATTATTAACTTTATGTAAAGATGTGAGGACAAATGTTTTCGCAATTTCCTCAAATCCTTTTATAAGTGGTACACAAACACTGAAATAAGCTTCTTAAATAAGTACAGCTTTGTGACACTAAACCTAATTACAAAGTAAATCCTATCATGTAGGTTGTATGTAATAACTTGCAATACTTTGATTATTTCATAAAATTTCGGCAGAAATCGACTGAAAATTTTGAAGGCACACCTGAGGTTGCTAACTACCGTGCTGCGGCACACTTTAAAATCTTACACTGAGCAATAGTGTGGCGACACACACCGATTGAAAACCACTAAACTATAGACAATAAATAGAGAGAACAAATGCATGTCTATCTCTACCCCAATATTCGGCTCACGAAGTAAATGTTATAAGTATAAAACTAAAAATAGTTTTTAAAAAAACTCTCTTTTTTAAGCATTCTGTTGAAATGCACGCCTAGTGTTTTGACTGAATTCGTGTGTTTTCAAAAAATGCCCGGTGTAATATATTAATTTTTCGAAAAACATTATTAAATATTCACTGATTTTTTATTTTTTATTTTTATTATGCTTGATAGAAAGCGCAAGCAAGTGAATTTATTAAAAAATATATAATTTTTGTATTTGTCTTTTTTTTAATATAGGGAAAGATGAACCTTTTTTTACGCTTGATAGAAAGCGCAAGCAAGTGAATTTATTAAAATATATATAATTTTTGTATTTGTTTTTTAATATAGGAAAAAATGAAACAATTTTTTTTTATGCTTGATAGTGACTTTATTAAATTATATATATAACTTTTCTTTGTTGTTGTTTTTTTAATGTAGGGAAAAATGAAACATTATTTGAACAATCATTTAGGATTTCTTTATCGACTTCTTAAAGTATAATCGCAAATTAATGAATATTAAACTTTTCATTTATAAAGGCGAAGTTTAAAAATTATTATATTCTTTATGATTTATTAATAAATTATTTTCTACTTTGTAGTCTTTAAAATATTTCATTGTTTCAGTTTCACAGCTGCTTCGGAATATTTTAGCGAGCGTGTGTTGATGCATCATTAAACCCATTGTTGGTTCAACTTGTATGCAACTGTACGAGTTACAGATAATATTGGGCAATTTATTATCACCTGTTGCGGGGTAACTGAAAATTACCTGACTGTATTAGTTTATAATTAGATTTTAAAAATATTAAAATATTGTATTATCATCGAAAACACACCTATGAATTTAATGTTTATAATTCTAGTGTATGAGAAAAAGAGTTAAAAATCCATTATAAAATTTCCTCTTTACGTGCAAAAACCAGGTTGAGTTAAATAAAAGAGTGTAAAAAAATTTCAGGCTCATCTACTTTATTACGTGTTAAAATATAATACGCATAAGCATAAATAAATAAGCCTTTAAGGAATGTTAATTATTATCTATTTTATTACAAACTAGCATGCTTCGTCCGCTACGGATCTTCAACTGAACCTTGAATCAAACGAAATACAGTGAAACTTTCATTTAACGAAGCCTCATCGTTCCACTCAAACACTGCGTTATGAAGAAAATTCGTTAAATAGAAATAACTCAAATTTATGAAATTTGTATAATAAAATACACATTCATAAAATGAAAAATATACATAAAATGGAAATACTGAAAGAATGTATTTTAATTCGGACAGTAACTTTTTTTATGCAATGTACACAAAGGAAATTTTTTAATTAAAATAATGACTTAAAAAACACATAATAAAGAGAGGTAAACAAAAAAAATTGAAGCGTAGCGTACATTTTCTCTTTTTTCTCAGTATTCCAAATCCTTAACTTTAAAAAAGTCTGTAATATTACTTTGTACATTTTCCTCATAAAAAATACACCGTTCATAAAAAATTTCGTACTTTTGTACGTATCGAACAATTTATCTGCATTATTTTCGTGAAACTGGAATCCCCTTCTTATTGTGTCAAAGGCTTTTAGCAATTCTTCTTTTGGATGAAAATGATTAAATGAATAAATAATTTCATTTTCATACAATCCACTGAATTAAATTCATACACCCGTCGCAACAGCAACATCTCCGTTTAAATGTTGTACACGTACGAAAGTGGAATAAACTTCGTTATATAGAATATACTTTTTGTAATAGGGAGATTAATTTACATGTAAATGGTGTTCAAAATCAAGATTCAGCAGAAAATTTCGTTAAGAAGAAAACTTTTTTAAAAGGAAGTTCCACTGTATATCGGAGATTTTGACTTTGTCAAAGCAATGTGGACCTTTACTTGCAATGTCCTTTAGCATTACTGAAAACGATATGAACGTATTTGCGCTATTATATTTAATGTGTCAGACAAACTTTGGGCCTTAATGTATCAATTCTTTTAGTTTGCCATAAGGATTTGGTAAAGAACTGTATAACGATATGCAATATACTAAATCCATCCCTAAACTATTATCTAACTAATAATGAAAGTCTCATGATAATCCGCCCATTAAAACATTTAAAAAAGGTTATACTTTGTAATCCAGTTCACTTGATTATAGAACTTTCCACCATAATTCTATAACTAAGCATCGTATAATTGCAGTATACTTAAACCACCCCTGAAAAATTATCTAACAATGCAAGTCTCATCAAAATCCATTTGTACTATTTTATATATATAGTAGATTACTATTTTTTATTTTGTTTCAATATTGAGCGTAATGAAACTTTGTTTATAATAATAAGTAAATAAAAAATATACACACGTTCTATCGTTCAATTTTTTTTTAGTGTGACAATTGAAACGCAAAAGTTCAATAATAAGTTCAAGTACCCGATCAAATAGAAAAGGTTGGAAAAAATTTGGCTTAGTTTTAAAATCTACAAAATGAATAACAAAAAAGAATGCTTCAAGCATAGATTATAAAACCCTTTCCAACACATCCGGAACAGTGTAACAAAACTTCACCGTTTTATAACGTGAAAGATGAGCAAACAATTTGTAAAACGCATAACATCTTTGAAAACCGAATTTCAGAAATTACCACCAATGGCAGAAAAAAAATATCCGAATATTTTTCTGCATATATGTGTATTGTTCTGCAACATGTTATACTACAAGATATTAAAGAATATGCTATTATGTATATAGGAATTTGTATATATATTATATAGTATGGTTGGTTGGTTGGTTGTATTTATGTCGGCCAATTATCAGCACGTGGGATATAAGCCCATAGGGGGGAAGTGCCTTCCGTGGAGGTCTTTCTAAGGGAACCTAACCCGTATTAACGCTTGGAGAACCAAGGTTCGAAGAAAACCACGAAAACTCCGAACGATTAGACCGACGGGCGAGATTGTGTTCGAACCCAGCACCTCCCGTCTACCAGCTTCGAGAGCACAACCTCTCTGCCACTGGTGGGGCAAATATATATAGTATGGTAAATTTTCGTTCAGTGAGGAGACGTGAAATACGGTGAAAATTCCCCCTCAGAAATTTTCTTCAATAAACGAAAAAAGTACTCGACAACTTTTGTGCAACCCTGTACATGATTAATAGGATTTATACACATCAAGTAATATACAAAAAATCAGATATAAACGCGTACCGTAACAAAAAAACACACTTGAGCAATTACTGATCATCTACAGTAGTTTAACCGAACCTTTTTGTGCGTGCCTGTAATTGAACGATAAATATTACGTACGCCATATTCTATAATAAGCATCTCGATGGACAGCTCACGGATATATATATATAAATTTAAATATGTCTGAAATAGTGTAACATCATTAAAATACACGGTAAACGATTTTTCCTCCGTAAACCATAAATTAAGGGAATTATTTTAACTGTCCATGTAAGCGAACGATAAACGCTAAACACTTCATTTTCAATACTGATCATAAACCTGCCATAAACCTCAATAACATATCAATTCTATGGCAATACAAGAATATCTACGTGAGTTAGAATACGGTAAGAGAGACAGGTGTCCAGCCAGATCGAATTCATAAACACTTTTCAACTATATTGGAAAGTTTTAAAACAAGAAAGAAAAAATCATGCGTCAATCATCGATTATGAAACACTTTCCAACACATTCAGAATAATGTAACAAACTTCATCGTTCAATAAATTGAAACAGGGTGTTTAATTGAACCATTTGGAAACGCATTAACACATTTGAAAACCCAATTTCAGAAATTCCCATTTACAGTCGGAAAATTGTCCGAAATCTTTCGGCAGCCCTGTATATGATATATAGATTTGTATCTATAAACTACATGCATTCTGATATTTAGTTTAGTTCGGAAATACATACCACAGTTAAAAATTTCCCTTCAGCAGTTTCCGCTAATAAGAAGAATGGTACGTGAATTCTTTTGTGCAGCCCTGTATATGAGGTATAGAATTCATACACAAGTAACAAGCAAAAAGTTATATAAATTTTAAAGCGCATACCGAAATTGAGCACTGGAAATAAACCACTTTCAGTAGTTATTACTCAAAGATAGTACTGTAACCGATTTCCTTTGTGTGCTCCTGTCAATCAACGATAAATGTTGCGAGTGCCCTATTCTATAGTAATCATCTGGTAGTTAAATCAAGTGATTTATATCAATTTCAATACATTTGAAATAGCGTATTATTGTTATAATACGCTGCAAACGATTTTTTCCCATTGACCATAATGTAACGAAATTTTTTTTTTTTAGTTCCCCTGTAAATGAACTATTAACGCTACACACTTCATACACAATACCAAACATGCCTTGGCAACCCTCAATAACGTGTATCAGTTGCATGAAAATCCGGGTATATTTATGGGAATTAGAGCGTAGACAGAGGGACAGACAAACTGTATTCAGAAACACTTTTCAGCTACGATGGAAAGTGTAAAAAAAACACTGTAATAATCAGTGCCATCGCTAAGACTTTTTATTGGTGGAGGAGAGAACCTTAAATTGCCAAGTCAAATTTCAGTATTTACCAACTCTTTTTATAATTTTGCCAACTTACCACAGTTAGAAAATGTAATATAGTTCTTATTTCTTAAAAGATTAATAATATTCCCAATTAGTTTTGTAACTTTTGCCAAGTCTTTCAGAAATAGAAAAAATATTATCGTTTTTATTAAAGTTTTAAACAAATTTTGCAAGTAAGTTTGTAAATTTGCCAAGTGTAATAACATACGCGAAAGTTTTGGGGGGAGGCTCACCCCCCCCCGTACCCCCCCTTATCAAGGCCCCTGGTAATAATTACATTATCATTAAATCTCTACTTTTATTCACAACTATTTAATGTTAAATTATGAATGCGCCGTTTTTTGATATCTGAAGAAATCTTGTCCCTAAGATTTAAAGGAAATACTTTCAGTTGAAGAAAACTTAAAATGAAATATAAAAACGCACTGCTTCCGCTCTGTCGACGAAAAATATCCCATAGCACGTTTCTCTGACATCCTTTAAGAAATCGAGTGAAGGGTGATTTGCGATAAAGAACTCCAAAATCACTTTTTAAAGACTAAAATGTGACTCCATTTTATTATCCTGCAAAGCTTATGCACCTCAAATGATGGTGGTGATATTTATTTAAAAAAAAAAAAAAAAAAAAAAAAAACGTTGAAGAAACCGTATTTCGATTAAACCGTTTAGGATTGGATAGAAGATCAACGATTAATTGTGATCTGGGAAAATATTATCTAACTTTCTTTCCATGAATATAACAAATCATTGATCAACTCATAAGTTTCCTTTTATACTGGTATTCCTTTTATTCCTTTTATTACTTTTATATACCATCTGTTGGTTCTTTTTTTTTAATTATGAAAGAATACGCATTTTTTATGAGTGAAAATCGAAATTCTTTATTGAACATGGAAGGTGGGTCTATGCCATTTATGTATGGAATACAATATCACACATCTGACCACCACGGCTCCGCTTACATGCCATCATCCGAACAAAATTTTCGATGAATTTTCCCAGAATAAGCGGATCCATGCATTACCGTCTCAATACTCAAGGCCTCCGGACTGATTTCGTGACGTACCAAATGAAGATTAACCCCTTGAAGGGCAAGCAATTGCGTTTGTGTAATGCTTAATTCCCACCGGAAATTTAGAAAAAAAATTATTTCAAAATAAGGAAAAGCAATTTTACGACTTTTCTCCACTAAAGTCAGAAAACTAAAATTTCCTAAATTTTTTCTGGTGCGAATCCTGATTAATCGTAGGTGGGATAAAATATATCCCACCGCCCCTCAAGGGGTTTAGGGGCGGCAGTATATATTATATACCACCTACGATTAATCAGAATTTGCATCAGAAAAAATTTTAGGAAATTTTAGTCTTCTGACTTTAGTGGAGAAAAGTCGTAGAATTGCTTTCCCTTATTTTGAAATAAAATTTTTCTAAATTTCCGGTGGGAATTAAGCATTACACAAACGCAATTGCTTGCCCTTCAAGGGGTTAATCTTCATTTGGTACGTCACGAAATCAGTACGGAGGCCTTGAGTATTGAGACGGTAATGATCCATGGCCAAATTTTCAGTCCGGATGTTACGTTTGAGGTCTTGGATTGTGCGGAGGGTATTGGCGTACACTTTACTTTTCAGAAACCCCCAAAGAAAATAATTTATTGGGATTAAATCGCACGATCTTGGCGGCCAATTTGCATCAAAATTTCTTGAAATGACGCGATCTGGAAATTTCTCGTTCAATAAATTGATGGTTTGACGAGCAGTGTGTATCGTTGCACCGCCTTGTCATACAAATGGCAAACATAATTACAAATGGCACACATTTGACAGTTCATACATGCATGGCCTATGACAGCTGACACCAATAATCTGTAAAATATTCATAGTTCAAACAAGTTGGAAATTGCTCGTCAAACGTGGCAAATGAGGTGTGTTCGTACTATAACAAATTTTATAATTATTTTTTGCACCCCATATTGTACGGAATGTATAATTTTTTGCACTTCATAAAGTGCATAGTCTTTAACATCATTAAAACGCACTCCCAATATTTTTTTCCCCATTCCCCGAACACTTTTGACTGTCCCTGTAATTAAACTATACATCCGATTTTCCTAAAATTTGAAATGGCTCGACAAAATTTTGTAACAATTATTTAATATATTTAAAATTTCAGATCATTTGGAAGGCTGTAACATCATTAAAATGCGCTTGCAATAATTTTTCTCATTGGCCGTAATGTAAAGAAAAACTTTTGACTGTCCCTGTAATTAAACTATACATCCGATTTTCCTAAAATTTGAAATGGCTCGACAAAATTTTGTAACAATTATTTAATATATTTAAAATTTCAGATCATTTGGAAGGCTGTAACATCATTAAAATGCACTTGCAATAATTTTTCCCATTGGCCGTAATATAAAGAAAAACTTTTGACTGTCTCTGTAATTAAACTATACATCCGATTTTCATAAAATTTGAAATGGCTCGACAAAATTTTGCAACAATCTTATATTTCAAATTTCAGACCATTCGGTTGGGTAGTTTTTGCTCTGTTATATGCGGACAGACGGACGGACAGACGGACAGACGGACGGACTGAACGACGACTATAGGTGTTACGTATTTATATAATTACGAACGCACCTAAAAAGAACCAACACATGAACACATCAATATTTTGATGATGTGCAGTCAAGGGTCTAGTTACATGCTGCTTAAATATTTGCTGTCAGAGTCGACTCAGTCAAAAAAAATATACCATGGTATGCAATTTTGAAGAAAATTTTACTGAAGGTGGAGATCCATAAACTTAATTTAGAAAATATTAATTCATAAAATCTCTTAGGACTGTTGAACTATTGATGAAAGAGATTTTTTTTTGTTTTCATGACAGCAACTTGTTTAAAAAAAAAAAAAAAAAAAAAAAAAAACTTTTATGTTTTGAAGATATATTTATATGTGTAACTATTTTTCTTGCTGTTTTGCCCATGCACACGGGTCAACAAAAGGTTTTTTTTTGCGGTGTCCCAGGTGATATATATAACGACTATCTCGTTATATATGTTTGCATTTTATTCCCCCCCCCCCCCAGACAGTTTCAATTAAAATTCTGTTTAATAACTTATTTATTTTGTGCACTATAGTCAAACAGTGCAGCCCCTAAATTAAATTCAACATTTAAAAACTAAATCGATCGTATTAACAGCCCTTCACACTTAAATTAAATTATTCTAAGTACTCATCTCTTTAATAAAATAAAATCAGTGAATCACTCTCCATTTTCACTTTCCAATTCTTTCACACATACGCTTTAACCTTGTACAAAATTCGTTACGGCTGACTGTTAGTTTCAAACGCATTTTAACTTCGGTCATTTCCTTATTTGGGCATGAATATAACTCATCATTTAAAATCACTTTACATGCAATCTACTTATTAGAATTATTTTCGCTTCACACCCTTTTGTTCAGATGTATGGCAATTCTACATTTTTGTGGTAAAGCGGTGCATCTTTGATCTAACATCTGGTCTAGAAAAATACAGTCTCATGCTTTTTAGCCTAACGAATTCGGTCTGTTGCTATGCCCTTTCCAGATAACACTTTTTATTTTTTTACATTTAACCGCAGCTGTATCAATGTACAGATGAGGCTCCGTCTATCATGACTCAGGAATGTATGCAGCCCACAATCTGCCCCCCCCCCCCCCCACCTACACAATTAATATGGTAGAAGCCTACCGTACATTTTTGGCGAACATACCAGCCAATGTGTCTCTTAGCCCCTGTGCATGGCGCAAAAATACTTTTAGATTGGCGATATTGTAGCCCGCCAAGCAAGAAAGTTGTAACTGTATATTCTTATCATTTCCTGCTTTCTCGCTAGCCTCGTGATGACGTCTTAAAAGAGGCTCCTTATGCTTTTCCCTTGTACCTCTCCCTTCGACTTTCATCATGAAAATAAAATAAGTCTTCGTTTACCGAATTGGAGTTTTTTTTAATAGGACCTGGTGTTTTTTAATCCTCGCAACCTTATAAACGCAAACGGCCATCTCTTCTAGCAAAAAAAGTCTTCATACACCCAGTATATAAATATTTTTCTTTAGAAATAAAATCAAAAAGTTAAAAATAATTGCTCGTTCTGATATCGTTAAGCAGCATAAAAATATAGAATAAAGTTCATAAACAAGATCTGATTTACCGCAGGGCAAAATACTAAAATATGACTCCATTTTATTATTCTGCAAATCGTATGCCCCTCAAATGATGATGGTGATGTTTATAAAAAAAAAAAAAAAAAGGTTAAAAATACCGTATTTCGATGAACCAGTTTTGGATTGGACAGAAGATCGACGATTAATTATGAACTGGAAAATTGTTATCTAGATTTCTTTTACCATGAATATAACAATTCATAGATCCAACTCAAACGTATCCTTTTAAACTTAAAATGTTTTTCTTTCTTTAGATATAAAACCAAAAGTTAAAAATAATTGCTTGATCTGATACAGTTAAGCAGTATAAAAATATAGAAAAAAGTTCATAAACTGGATCTGATTTACTGCAGGGCAAGAGACTAAAATATGACTCCATTTTATTACTCTGCAAATCGTATGCCCCTCAAATGACGGTGGTAATATTTATAATTTAAAAAAAAAAAAGTTGGAAATACCGTATTTCGATGAAACCGTTTTGGATTGGACAAGATCGGCAATTAATTATGAACTGGAAAATTATTATCTAAATTTCTTTTTCCATGAATATAACAATTCATTGATAAGCTCAAATGTTTCCTTTTAAACTTAAAATGTTTTTCTTTCCAAAGATATAAAACCAAAAGTTAAAAATAATTGTTCGTTATGATATAGTAAAAAGCATACAAATGTAGAAAAAGTTCATAAAGACGATCTGATTTATTGCAGAGCAAAAGACTAATATGAGCCTCAATTATTTCTCAAGGCTTATGTGCCTCAAATGATGGTGGTGATATTTGAAATTAAAAATTTTAAGTCTCGGGTGCATTAGGATAGTCCAAGGCCTATCCTCACAAAAAGTTTCAGCTTTGTACGTGCTGTAGATTTAGCTAGCCATCGCAGACAAACACACACACGGAGCGAAATTTTCTTTTATTAGTACGGACTAGGCATGCAAAACAACTTCAAATGAATCTGTAACATTATTAATGAGTAGATAATTGTCGTGCATGACATATTTTGACTTTACCCCGAATCCTTCCTCGTTTCTAAGCTTTTATATCATTAATTTTACTTAATACAACGTCTAATCTCAATATAAAAATGTGAGTTAAATTAAAAAGAACACAAATCGCTCTTGAAAATCTTGCAGTAAAAGAAAAATTCAAAGCATTTTTTATATAAAACTAGGCATGAAAAAAACTTCAGATGAGTCTTTTACATTATCAATGAGTAGATAATCCTTTTACAACTTGGTATATTTTGGCTTCGCCCCCCCCCCCCTCCACCACCACCACCAGTACCATTCCATGACTATTTAGGTGCATTCGTAATTATATAATTTACAGAACGTAGTACCTATAGTCGTCGTCTGGTTCGGCCGTCTGTCTGTCCGTCTGCCCGCATATAACAGAGCAAAAACTACCCAACCGAATGGTTTGAAATTTAATATATATATAATCGGTGCAGAATTTTGTCGAGCCATTTCAAATTTTATGAAAATCAAATCAAAAGTTAAAAAGATATTAATAAAAGTTCTCTTCATCCTATTAAATCCTGTCATACGTCATTAATTAAATGATATCCCATGCAGGGCTTGAATTTCAGGACGGGATGGCGGGATTCGCGCCCAAAACTTTGAAATCCCGCCCAAAAGAATATCGTGGGCGGGAGGGTCCCGCCAAATAAAAAAATTTACCCTTTTCCGAAAAATTTTGAATTCTGAAACTACAATCAACACCCACGAATGCATTGCTAATTTTTGTGATTTTTTCGCGCGACCGATTGACACATTTTAGGCGGGTCTCTTTTCACTATTAATAGTGGAATTTCACGATTTTTTTCCCGAGATCGATTGACAAGTTTCGCGTTATTTTCCGAGACCGATTGGCAAATTCAGCAGTGATTCTGTTCCAAATGTTCCGAAAATGTAAAGCATTCAATTCCGAAATTTATCAAATTCGGTCATCAGTCCGAAACTTCGGACATAAAAAATATAATTGAAAAAATCATGAATTTCGACAAATGGTCGCCAAAAAAATCAATTTTGTCGCAAAGGGACGAGGAAAAAAAAAGGCTAATTTCGTTAAATCTTCGCAAATAAAATGCAAATTTTTTCAAATTATCGCGGAAATAACGCGACTTTCGAAAAAGGATTGCAAAATAAGCGACTTTCGGCATTAGAATCGCGGGATACGTGACTTTCGTCATAGCATCACGAAAAAACGCGACTTTCATTAAAAAGGACCGCGGTAAAAAAAAAAAAAACGCGAGTTTCGTCAAAAGATCGCAGAGAAAACGCGAATTTCATCAAAGGATGGCAGAGAAAACGCGAAATGCATCAAAGGATCGCGCAAAAACGCAAATTTCGTCAGAGGATACGAAATAAAATGCAATTTCCGCCAAAGGATCGCATTAAAAACGCGATTCTCGTCGAAAGATAGCAAGAAAAACTCGAATTTCGTCAAAGAATCACAGGAAAAACGCGAATTTCGTCAAAGGGCCACTAATAGAACGCGAATTTTGCCACAGGATCGCGAAAAAACGCAAATTTCGTTAAAGGATCGCGAAAAAAACAGGAATTTCATAAAAAAGATCGCGAAAAAACGTAAATTTCTCCAAATGATCGTGGGAAAAAAGCGAATTTCGACTAAAGATCGCGAATTTTGTCAAAGAATCGCAGGAAAAAACGTGAATTTTTGTCAAAGAATCGCGGAAAACACGCAAATTTCATTAAAATATCTCGTAAAAACGCGAAATTCGTCAAAAATTTGCAGAAAAAAATCTTAATTTCGTCTAAGGACTGCGGAAAAAACGCAAGTTTCTTCAAAATATCGCGAAAAAACGCAAATTTCGTCAAAGCGTCGCGGAAAAAAAGCAGCGGTCTTCAGGAAAAAGCACAAATATAAATATCTATGTTTATTATTATAGGTATAGTTTTTAATCTGAAATAATATATACT
This sequence comes from Maratus speciosus, assembly GCA_963932465.1. Classification (NCBI taxonomy): domain Eukaryota; kingdom Metazoa; phylum Arthropoda; class Arachnida; order Araneae; family Salticidae; genus Maratus; species Maratus speciosus. The sequence continues at coordinate 130,002,561 of OZ010789.1, read as the reverse complement.
CAACTAACTTTTGAAACATTCGGTTTATCCCAAATCCAACTTGCATTAATCTACATTCAGCGTGAAATCGACCCAAACCAAAAACGAATTTTACTCGACCTGCAACAAAAATAATGGACCACAAGCCTTACTGACGTCATGCAACGTCACGATGGATTATAGCTAATCAGCTTCTTGATTTTTCCCACAAGCGCTCGCCAAAAGCCAATCAAATACCCCAATGCTTGTGGGAAACGTTGCAAACTCCGCCCAGTGCGCGTGGTCAATTAGCGCCGGAAAAGGATTTCTCCCTGGCGCCTCCCCCTTTAATTCACAGAAATTAGGACTTGACAATTTAAATCTAACCCAGATTTCTTTTGTAATAGAAGAAATGAATCGACGTTTTCCATTTCAAATTTTGGACTTAGTTTAAAACTTTAATGCATAGTCGCTTGTTCAATCAGAGAAAATATCAGGGAGTTAAGTTTTGACTATAATTCCATTAAAAATATAATAAAACAATTTCATTCAGAAATAGGTATTTATGATGACATCTCCGAATATGTTCATGCTAATAGTTAAAAATGAAGACACGTCAGATATTGCAATGTTTTCTGAAAATTGTTTAAGAGAGCATAACCATAGATCTCCTCTAATTTCCAAAGTTATAAATGTTGTGCTTGTGCTGTCTGTCAGAAGTTTAACCTTGTAAAAGAAGATTCAGGGCTCAAAATCGAAAAAAAATCTAAATTCTGAAATTTATTTAACAATCCCCATTGTTATCAACGCATCTCATTTGGTTCAAAGTTGAAAAGTAGACTGTATAAAAGCTTGACTTTCTTCCCTTTTTAAATAAAAGAACATTTTGCATAATTATTCTGAATTGTTGATAAATTGATTCAGTAGTACTTTGTTATGTCTGTATTAATGTAATTCTTTAAATAACATGTAAAATAGCAGTGAGTTTTAAACATTTTCCCCCTCCCAAGCAGCTCAACTCCCCTCCATTTACAAATGTTGGGAGGGAGACTCCCCTCCTAGGAAAAATTGAATTTCAAGCCCTGCCATGGTAGGTAATGACTCTAGGTTGCGATGGTAATGACGTCTTATTTAAGATGGAGTCCTATTATTTCCGTATTACTGAATTTAATATAGAGAATCGTAATAAAATTTGTATTCATGCATTTTTGCATAAGAGTGCAGCAGCTATTGCACCAAGATCTGAATATTTATGAAACTAGTTATAGTACTGACGCACCTCATTTGCCACGTTTAACGTACAATTTCCGATTTTTTATTGTATAGTTTACCTATCACAGAAATGACTGAATAAAATTTTGTTAACACGGATGTTTTTCCCATTTTGAATTTGTATTCTCAAGCTAGTTTGTTACTGAAATATTCTCTATCTATTTTAGTGCTGTAACAATTTTTTAGATAAATGTCTGACAGAGGAAATCCTTTTACACAAAGAGAAAACTTCAGAAATATGGAAATCTCTTTGACACGATAACTATGCCTTAAGAAATTTTTATTTTTTTCTTATTGAAGAAGAATGCATTGGTTGTCAATTTGACTTTGTTTCTTTCAGAATTCAGCCAGAAAATGTTACGCTTTTGTATGCATATATGCGTTAGAATACACTTATGTGCACTGTATGTATATATAAGTATTCTAACGCTTGTATCTTTACTCTTGTCACAGAGATTTCTTACTACATATACGTTTTTTTCTTAAACGTATTTCTGTAGATAAAGAGAAGATACATAATTTTTTGATAAAAAGGGTATTTTTAGGTTTATTTTTCTATTGTATATTATCGTTTCTTGATCTGAACTGGAAAGTTTTTGAAATATATGTGTGATCAGATACGCCATATGCATTTGTTGTATATTCACAGATATACAAAACCTAATGTTTTTGATATAGAAGATTTTTCGCTACGCTGGTCAATTTCTCCAAACTAATATTGATAAATTTGACACTGTATTTTAAAGCAATATGGACCTTAACCTAGAATGTCCTTCCGCATTGATTAAATCGATACAAACGCCATTGCGCTATTATATTTTTGAATGTGTCTGACAAAAATATAAGTCGTTAAGGACTAACACTTTTAGTTGATCATTTACAATAGGATTTTGTAAAGAACGATAAAACGATATGAAACTAAAACCATCCCTGATAAATTATTTCATTGACAATGCAAGTCTCATCAAAAAACGACCTTAGAACTTTTTAAAAAGCTGATCTTTCCTAATTGGATTCACCTGATTATAGAACTTTCCCCCATAATTCTATAAGTAAGCAACCTAAAAATGTATGTTATATGCTACAAACTTCTCCCATAAATTATCTCACAGTGTAAATTCCAGAAATCCATTCAGCAGAATCTTTTAAAAAGTCTAATCTTTCATAATCGGGTTTACCTAATTATACAACTTCCTCTTTACAAATTATCTAAAAATGCAAGTCTCATTGAAATCTATTCTCAAATATACGAAAAGTCATTCCCATTTGCATTTTGCATATGTAGCCGATATCTTTAGATACGTGTCGATAAGCAGTAAACTAATTTCTTAAACAAATTTTTCAATCTTATTAGTATGTTGTTTCTTTCTCCCAGATTATTTTGTGTCGTCTCCAAGAAATAACGTTACCTTACAGAAGCCAGCCGTAAAACAGAGCAGATGTATCATCGATCGATTAACTACTCTATAGCAACTTTTTAAATTTCTAAGCATTGCACATTTTCAATTTTTATACCGTCGTATTGGGAAAGAAACTGTACATTTAGATGCAATTTATTTGAAAACTACATCTCAATTTATTTTTGAAATATTAAATTTTGTAGTTTTTAGAGCCATTTGCTTAATATTGGCAACAGAAGTACTCCATTTCTGTAGAAAGTAAAGGAAAAATAGTGGTAAAATAGTAATTGTATATTTGTGTTGCCATTTTCTCATAACAACTGAAAGAAAATGTAATTAGAATGCGTGCTATTTTGAAAAAAAATATATAAACGAATTATTTCTGTTAAAACATGGAGCTATTATAAACTATATTTAATTTTAAGTATCTATATTAATGTTACAAACAAATGAAGGCTTATGAATCATTAGATAGCCGGGTTTTTTTTGTCGAGTTTCTTTAATGACGGCATCTTTTTGTTGCATTTGTGTATTATTTCGTGATAGTGACGTCCTATGCATACTTTACTGTAGTTGTTAAGAGTGGATCGTAAATGTGTAATTTTTAAGCGGATGCGAATGACGTCATTTTACATAAAATAAAAGCGTGTGTTTTAAGTCTTAAAATTAAAATATGTTTTGTACTATTTATATATACATATATTTTTTTCCATCGGGGGCGACACTAAATTCTGAAAAAGCATCCTCTTTTTTCCTCTGTTTTCCAGTATCTTAAATTTTTTTCTGTCTGTAACTTTCACGTTTTTAAATTTAACGTATTTGCAATTTTTTTTAAAGAGGGTAAAATGTATGCTCATAAATGCCATCTCCAATTTTTGCCATGATTTACAAAGAGAAAGGTGTTTAACGATACACCTTGTAGCCCAATTTGATATAAAATAGAATAAAATCGAGTTTTATATAATTTAGATGCCGCTTCAAAAAATGATTAAATTCTCAAAATCAGTTCTTAACTATCAATTCAATACCAATAAATACATAGAAAAATTCCTTTAGTGCAATAAAACAATCAGGAAAAGCAATAAAATCTAATTCATGAATAAAGCATAATCAAGCTTTAGTGTAATAAAAAATATAAAAAAATTTAAATACATTTTCTGGTCATTTACATTCTTCGGTAATACTTCTTGCGGGACTACAACTTTTATCCAGATTTGTCTCATTAACCCTTTCAGACCCGCATTTTTATTTGCAAGCGGAAAAATATGAATTTCTGGAATTACGGCTATTTTTAGCTAATATAAACATAAATATAATTTAAAAAAATTATTTAACATATTTTAGTAGTTTTTTTTTTTTTTTTAACGATGCCATTTGGCATCATTGGGACCAAATAGGAATTGTACACGAAATGCTCATGATGCCATTTGGCGTCATTGGAATCAAAAGAAAAGAAAATATACATTCAATTTTTTATGTGTATTCATTTTTTAATTTCCATTTCACGTATAATTGTATTTACTGAAGTTCCAAGCTTTTGGCAAGAATAGAGATTTGTTTGATGCGCTAAAGTGGCGTTGGTGTTTTTCGTGATTATCTACACGAGAGATATATGCCTGAGGGAGAGGTATACTCAGTGGGTGTCTTTCTAAGGGAACCTAACACGTATTTACGTAAGGATACCCGTGGTTTGATGAAAACAACGGAAAACTCCGAACAGTTCGGCCGACGAGCGCGATTGGTTATGAATCAGCACTTCCCGTCTACGAGCTTTGAAACCGGAACCTCTCGGCCACTTGATACATTACGTTATCTGTAATTTATTCATCTCAATATAATTTAAAGTACTCATTAGGACTCAAATTTCATCAGGAGGCAATGAAGAAGTTTCTCTAAATGTCGTGTTAAATGGTTCAATATTCTAACTTCTAATTGAACTACATATTCGACTTCAACTTCTAATACTTATTACCTACAGAAATAGTAACAGGACCAACTGAATCATTTGTATCTAGATCAAGAATATTGACAATTGAATTGGGCAACCGCGGAAAACTCCAAACAGTTAGGCCGACGAGCGCGACAATTGAATTAAGCAACCACGCAATCAATTGTCGTAATACTGCACGCAGTCATCTGCATGTGATAGATTGCAATCACTTTCACTGTCCTCTTCGTCAGATTTTTCAATTTCTGTATCAGAAAGATCATCATTCCTTAGTAAATAAATGGCTCTTTCTAATGATAAAAACTCCTTTTTTCGCTTTGGCATGATAAATAGTAAAAGGATTTTTTTTTTCCTTTCACAAAACTACCAAATAAGATAAGAAATCAAAATAGAGAGTTAAGTTGTAACTATCTATCTAGTCCCAGTGATGCCATTTGGAATCATGTATAATTACTATGCATTGTTGCTGAAATAAAAATATAATTGTTGAATTATAAATACATAAATACGTACTTCATACATATTACAACTTATACTTAAAAAAATGTAATTTTAAAAAAAAAAGGAAAAGTGGGAATAATATTTTTTTTCACAGTCATGTTTTCACTTCACGTTAGGAAATCAAGCAATACTTTTCAGTTTCTGGAACTTCTGCTACCATCTATTTGGGAAATAAAAAAATACTGCTGAAAAGACAGAAAAAGTGTCTTTTGAATGACATCAAACAGAATCTCCGAGATTCAGTTTTTAAATATAAAAAAAATTTGTGAATGTCATGATGCCATTTGGCATCACTGGTCCCGAAAGGGCTAAAAGTGTAGCGATGTAGCGAATTTTTAATTCAAAAAATCCGATGAGTCGTTCTTGATTTATTTAAAAACAAGCATTACGTGATTAAATAAAGCGAAAATTACTACTCGGATTTATTGGAAGTTTCTGAATAAAAAATCCCGTTAAATTGGAAACATTACACATGATTCATTGGAAGTATTTGCATACCAGAATTACGGTTTACAATTTTTACATTATTTATATTTTTGCATTTATAAATTAAAATGCCTGTCGTAAAATTCCTTTTCTATTTTCTCATAAGCTTAATATAGTAAATTACATAAGAAAGCAGCAGAATCTTCAATTTTAAAACTCTGAATCTTCAATGAAGAAAGTTTTTTTTTTTAAAAAAATCGAATAGCTATATATTTTAAAAAGATTTCCGAAAAGATTTTTTTTTTTTAATGTTATCGTTAAAATATTTGTATATACTGCGGCAATCTTGGCCAGGAATTAGTCAGATTTTAGCAGTAAAGAATCCATATGTTTTCAACAAAATTGTGTTATCTGAATGAATAGTATTTTCCTGCTTTTACCGGGCCCTCTGCTTAACCCTTTATATACTGAATTATGAATTCATGAAAATTTTATCTTCTAAAGCATTTTTCGTGAATTTTTTGAAGCTACATTAGAAGATTTACATAACGATTTAATAAATTTTGGAAGGATTTTAGAAGGATTTTAGAAGGATTGAAGGATTTAGAAGGATTAATTTTGAATTTATAGGGATTTTGTGCAATATTTATAACTCCACTCAAATCTTTTCTTTTAAATATTTTTCTTAGTATTTTGTAGAGTTAGGAAATGTACAAATATAATGTTCTTACAATAGAAATATAGAAATATTTCCGAATTGAAAAATCCCCCCCCCCCCCCCCATCCTCCAACGCCAAGAAAGCTGAAAAGATGCAAAGGCAAAAGAAATCATCCTTTTAAAAATATTTTTGCTTTGTGTAACCAATAATGCTTTTGGTAAAAGATAAAGTAATGCATCTATAACTCCTTCTAAACTGTATTACTACTAATCGATGTATTAAATGAATTTTATAACAAGTTATTTTAATGGTACTTATAAGTACCGCCAGTAGAAAAAGGTTTATACAAATTTTTGGTATAAAATGCAATATATAGAGGAAATTCTAGTATTATGGAATACAATTTGCATTTTTATTTGCAAGTTAACTGAAAGAAATTTATACGCATTAAAAGTTAGTAAAGGAGAAACTTTGATTATTTCTGAACACATTTTTATGCGCTTAAAGTGGAAGAAAAATATGTATCAATATTTAGCTTTTTTTAAAAAAAGTTACATTTTTCGGGTCATGGAAACCTGTCGAGTAATATGGAATAGGGTTATAAAGAATGGAATAGGTTTACAGCTGATATTCCATATTACCGGACACACCATCTTGGAAAACATAACCTTTTCAAAAGTCAACAAGTTATCATAGAGGAAAACTGACTAACACAGCAATAAATATAACTGTTCAACTTTATACTGAGCTTGGTTATCATTACTGACAATGAGATTTTATAATTAATGCGAATTTTATCAACTTTACCTGCAAGAATTGAGAATAAGGTTTTATTTCACCGCGTCGTCGCACCAACAACAGGTATCCAAACAGAACTGAGCGCGGTGGCTCATGGTAGTATTAGGAAGTCGTATGACATATTTACACTTGACTGCAACACCATATACGCCAGATACTGAAGTATTCCATATTAGCCGACCATTAAATAATACCCGAACTTCTTCTATATACCGGGTGATTATAAAGTCCAGTGCGAAAATAAAACGCGATAAAGGAAAAAAAATGTGTGCCGGAGAGACACGCGGTTTGCAGATAAAGATTCAGCGTGGTACGGGATTTTGTATGGCACCAACAAAAAAATTAATTTAAAATCTCGATAATAGAGGGCGCTATTACAGATATTTGCATTTAATAATTCCATATTGCTTGAACAATGCAAGATTTGGATACAAAAACATTAGGGAATGCTGCATGTACACTTTTTTGTATCCAAACCTTGCGTTCTGTGAACAATATGGAATTATTCCATCGAATTATCTGCAACAGCGCCCTCTATTATCGAGATTTTGAACTATTTTTTTGTTGGTGCCATACAAATTCCCGGACCCCACTGAATCTTTATCTGCAAACCGCATGTCTTTCCGACCCATAGATTTTTTTTTATTGCATTTTACTTTCGCACCGGACTTTTGAATCACCCGGTATATATATATGCATATTCGAATAAATAGGAATGATGTGTGAGGATGTAATGTGTTAATACTATATCTTAAACACTTCAAAAAGAACTTTTTTACACATTTTATATAACATTGAATCTTTTTTTTAACTTATTTTATGCTCACCGTCTACAATATTAAGTAGAAATTGATCAAACTGAATTAAGAGTCTTTAGGCTGACCTTAAAATTGTGAGCTTAGAGGAACTTATTTTTTCTGTATTCGCTGGGCCCTTTCTTTAAAACTTCAAAGTTTTGAGTTGTATCGCAAATAATTCATTATTCAAAAGAAAATGTAATGGCGCATGATCATTTAAACTGAACCTTAAGCACTTTAGGAAGGTTTTATTTACATATATATATATATTTTTTAACTTACAAATCTTCTTGGAGATATAAAAACTATTTTTAAGGAAATACATCTGGACTATGCATAAATAAAAATGATCTCAGAATTTTAGATATAATCAAAACAAAGTATCATATTTATTTTTTGTTATAATAAAAAATTAAAGATGTACTATTAATTAGTATATACATAATGAATATGAAAGCACAAATATATGAACTAATTGGTAAAACTGTAAAGATGAACAAGATATGAACATTGGAAACCAGTAAAATAAGAAACTATGAATAACCCACAAGTTTAGTCTTATAACCTTATTATTCTGGCATTTTTAATGGTACTCTCCTTATCAAGTAAAGGGTAACTTTAGCTTGGTAATTAATATAGCTTAGTTTTAGCTATTCAATTTCATTTTGTGCATTTTAATTAGTATATATATATATATTGTGTGTGTCTTTTTCATGAACCATCATTTAAAACTGAATTGGGAAGATAAAATTCTGCCCTGTCAAATAAATCAAATTCTCTCTTTGGTAACCAAACAGAAACTTCTTTATGACCTATTTCAATTAAAATATTCGCGAATAACGCAATCACCCTAGATAATATCTGGTTCAGTAACCAAGCTCACTTGGGGTATGCTAGATTAGAAAGCGTCGATAAACAGAATTATCGATTTTAGAATACTCAAACCACTCACCTATCCATTTGAAAGCCTATTCAAGTACAGCGTGCTATACATCCAGATGATATTAGACTTCTCCGTATTCTTGAATCGAAATATAAGAGTATAGGATTATCTATATCTTTAACAACCGAAAGAAAAGTCATATTTGTTACACGGTGCGGTTTTGTAGATCGGCATGCACTATTTCATGTTGGAAGAGCCATTCCCATAACATTTATGAAGCCTTTTATTTCTTTCTTAACACTATAACTGACAAGACTCTGAAATTCAGATTGTGTTTTTTTTTAATAGTTTTGTTTTTGATTTTGCATAGCTGTAAACTTTTACGAGTGTTTGTCACTAATAATTTCCAAAAAACAATGCTTGTCTTATTCAATCGCAGATATCTCCGATTATATTTATGATTTAAAAATTTGAAGCTTTTTAATCTAAAATAGTGGTGACAAACACTCGTAGAATGTTGACAACCTAATACACGGGTATGCGCGTATAAATATACTTATCAAATGACGTCACCGCAGTAGTTTAGGGATAAACCTTTTGAAAATTAAAGGATTTACTGAGTTCTATAATGAAAATCTGGTATAGCCGCAATATTCAACAGGTCTAATGTTATGTAATGATCCGCAAGTATGTTTATGATTTTTAAAAAGTGAAGCTTTTTAATCTGAAATAGGGGTGACAAACACTCGTAAAATTTTGAAAATGTATTACACGGGTATGGGTTTATAAATATAAATGTCAAATGACCCCGCCGCGATAAGTTTTTATGATTAAACTTTCGGAAATTAAATGATTTACTGAGTTCTATTACGAAAATCTCGAATAGCCACAATATTCAACAGGTCTAAAGTTATGTAATGATCTGCATCGCAATAATTCAAAAGGAAAAGCATTATATTGGCGCTTAGAGTTCAAATGTATATAGTCAAATGATATGAGAAATGGTATCGTTAGCCTGTTGTAGTGTTCACTACAAAGTTACACACTGTTAAAAATTTGCAGCACACCCTCCATTCATTCTGCCGTTTTAATAGATAACGGTTATTTAACCATAATTTTAATCGCTACTGACCAATGAAAGTATACTTCATAATAGAGTGAAGTAATCGTTTACAAAAATTGTTGACTAATTGGACAGTTTGATGCAGGTTTTTAACAGTTCAAGAACATGAGAGTTAAACTGAAAATATATAGTTGAATGAATGAATGGTTTAATAAATGCTATATATAAATTGATCATGTTTTGAAGAGACTGATGCACGTAGAGTTACAAGATTTGGCAGGAAGGTACCCCTATATCTGTAGTAATACACCTCGAAACCTGAATTTGACTATTTTGATTAAATAATTTTTATTTAATTTTTAAATTAGATTTTTTAGTTATTCCTATAGCGATAACATTGTCATTGTTTACTTTTAATTGAAAAATTAGCTCAGTTGTTGTAACTCTCATATTTTAACCACATTGTTACCCACATTGTTGTGCCGTCAATGTTACTGAATCACACATTTGTATTTTATGATATCGATGGACTTTTTGAATTTTTGCTACTAACGTACCACGTGTTTTTTTTCTTCTTTGAAAGCGCGAACTGGTAGCTAACCAAATTATACCTTACATTCTTTGTAATTTCCAAATACAAATTACTTTGGTTTTGTTACCCTTTAAGACCGGGAGATTTTTGGTAGAAATGAAAAGTTTTGGTGGTTTACTCTAATTAATAGGATCATATTTGATTGAATAAAATATTTTAAAAATATACCCGATGCCAGGTTATGCCAAGGGAGGATCTGCACAATTATGTGGGTGCAGGCTCGACTTTAAACCGGGAAAAAAGAGGAAAATGGTTTCTTTTTCTTTAGAATCACCTACACAATTGTGTGGGTCAGGTCTTAAAGGGTTAAGAACAATTTACTTGGGAAACACTTAAATAAGCGATATATTCGAATGCGAGATAGAACAAAAAACTATCCGAAAATTTTTGTTACTGATATGATTTAAACCCTCTGACAGTCTTGCAAAAGAGCAAAATTGTAATGTCGTTTTTCTCTGCAATTTGCTTTAAATGCTAAAACAATATGATTCTTTCAACATTATATAAAAAAAAACTTAATTGAAAATATGAATGTAATCCTTGAGAGCATTAATCATTGTTTAATGTATTAAAAATCCATTAAATCAACATAATTATATTATTTTAAATATTGCTGATATTGCCGTGAAACCTGGAACTTAGTGAACGTATTAAGACGGGCTTGTCAGTGAGGGGGTTAAAGACAAGCCCGAGCGATATCAAATCGGCTCATCGTGAATAACAATGCTGAACTTTTTCATTTTAATCTGTGTCGAAATAATAATAATAACTAGAGAACAGGAATTCTGCTTTTCAGAATTTAGTGTCGCCCCCGGCATTTCCATTACTTCATTTTCTTCTGATGGACTGGTGGCTTCTATTATTATGAAACAGCCATTATAAATGAAGCGTTAGGTGAAGATGAAAGAGCAGCCGTAAAAAGTTAGAACTCTGATTTTCTGGTCAGAATGGGGAGGGGGGTAAATGGCCATAACTTTCTTTTCAAAAAAAATTATGGCCATTTTTTTCGGCTTTTTACGGCTGCTCTTTCATCTTTACCTAACGCTTCATATAATGGCTGTTTCATAATAATAGAAGCCACCAGTCCATCAGAAGAAAATAACTCGGTTAAGCAGTACAAAACATATTTCAATTTTAAGACTTAAAGCACGCGTTTTATTTTATGTAAAATGACGTCATTCGCATCCGCTTAAGAATTCCACATTTACGATCTACTATCATTTATAATGGCTGTTTTATAATACTAGAAGCCACCAGTCCATCAGAAGAAAATAACTCGGTTAAGCAGTACAAAACATATTTCAATTTTAAGACTTAAAGCACACGTTTTATTTTATGTAAAATGACGTCATTCGCATCCGCTTAAGAATTCCACATTTACGATCTACTCTTGAACATCTACAGTAAAGCATGCATAGCACATCACTACCGCTAAATAATGCACAAATGCAGCAAAAAGATGCCGTCATTCAAGAAAATCGACAAAAAAGGCTATCTAATGATTCATAGATACTTAAAATTAAATATATTTATAATAGCTCCATTGTTTTAACAGAAATCATTCGTTTATATTTTTTTCAAAATAGCACGTATTTTAATTATATTCTATTTCGGTTGTTATAAGAAAATGGCAACAAAAATATATAATTACTATTTTAGAACTATTTTTCCTTTACTTACTACAGAAATGGAGTACTTCCGTTACCAATATTAAGCAAATGGCTCTAAAAACTAAAAAAATATTAATATTTCAAAAATAAATGGAGATACAGTTTTCAAACAAAATGCATTTAAAAGAACTTTTTTTTCCCAATACGACGGTATAAAAATCGAAAATGTGCGGTGCTTAGAAATTTAAAAAATTGCTATAAAGTATTTCATCATAATGCTTTGTTTTACGGCTGGCTTCTGTAAGGTAATGTTATTTTTTGGAATACACAAAATAAGCTGGGAGAAAGAAATAGCATACCGTATCGGGCTAATAAAACAATAATACAAGGTTGGGTTCATTTGAGACCCAAGCGGGCTAGCCTGCATAGGTGTTTGCTGCCGCAAACAGTGCAACCCCTACCCCAAGTTCGCTCTTTTCGAGGTTCATTTGGAAACCTGACAAGCGAAACGAGCGAAGATCCTCTAATATCGTAATAAAAGCCAAATTAAATAATTTTTCTCTCATAAATAGTTCCGAAAATAATGAAATAAAATACTTTGAATTATATTTCTTAACGCTGATTTTCTGTTATTAATATTCTTCCGTAATGACAAAACAACATGATCATGTTCATGAAAGAAAATGTGCGAAGAAAACCTCAAATATTTATATATATTATATATACATACGTACAATACAACCAATTTATTTTAGATGGAATAAGATATTATACTTCATTAATTGCTAATTGGTGTTAAATAAAGCAATAAATAAAACAAAAAATAAAACAGTAAAAAAGTTTTGCATATAGACTTTCTACATGTTTCGGCTTCATCGAAGCTGTTTTCAAGCAAATAATATTTATTTATAATTTATACAGTTATTTGAAAAGCCAATATTCTATAGACATGGGATCTATAATGCAATGATTTGAAACGTCATCATTCACATTTTTCACATCCTCTCTCTCGGATTATTCACGTTGTTTTATTATTTTTTTTAAATTTATGCAATGCTTTGAAAAGCTATTATTTACGTTTTTCACATTATCTTTTAGATATCACATACATTGTTTTATTTAAAATATTATGTACTTAGAAATTAAAACAAAACTAAATTTATTTTATTTTATTTTATTTTTAAACAATGATTTTTAACGCCATCATTCACGTTTTTCACATTCTCTTTCAGAATTATCACGTTATTTTATTTATTTCTAAATTTATGCAATTATTTAAAAGCCATTACTCACGATTTTCACGTTATCTCTCATATTACTCACATTATTTTATTAAAAATGTTATATATTTAGGAATGAGATATATTAAAACAAAACAAAATTTATTTTATTCTATTTTTAAACAACGATTTGAAAAGCCATCATTCACGTTTTTCACATTATCTCTCAGATTACTCACATTCTTTTTTTATTATAAATGTTATATATTAAAGAATGATAATGTTAAAACAAAACCATTCTTATTTTTATTTTTATTTTTCCTTCAGGTAATGAATACTTGGTCAGCATCATGTTCTCACACTATGACCAGAACAACAACGGACAATTAGAAGCAGAAGAGTTGTGGCAAGCTGCTGAAAAAGACCACCTCGGACAGTTATCGGGTTCTTGCATTTTAGCGGATATGTTGCTTTTTGACGACACAGACCGTGATGGCACGATGACAATCAATGAGTTTTATTCCGCTTTCAGTAAGTTGGACAGTAAGTGTGATCCCCCTTCCTCCTACCCCTAGCATGTTCCATAGTTTCAGATATTAGGTACTGTTAGAGCGTCTGAAAGATATAATGCGGCAACCGGCTTGTTCCAGCAATGCTTTAAAAAGTGCTACAAAATTGAACCCCATAAATGTTGAACGATGCTGAACAAAAAATGTCGATCGCAGCGACATCTGCTAGCTGTTCTCCGGCTGAAACGCTTTCTCGGTGGATCCTACTCTCCCTTTGAGTTCGAGGCTGCGATTTCGGCAATGTCACCCCAAAGCACGGGACCTCACGTCACAAGAATATGCTCCGTTACTGTTCTATGGCATGCAGCCATGAGTTGCTAAACGAGTCATTGCATAATTAATGGTTACGATGTCCGGAATGTTTCCCCAAAGCACGTGACTTTGACGTCACAAGAATAGGGTCCATTGAATCCTTTTAAACAATGTTTACATTTGATGTCGCTGCGATCGTCATTTATCGTTCAGCATCGTTCAACATTTATGGGATTCCATTGTTTAGCACTTTTTGGTTGGTCGAATGCCGAATTATAACTTCACTATAGTACTGTGTGGGCGTTCGTAGCAAATCGTTTTTGCACAGATCTCGTTTAGTTTCGTTTTCCTTTGTTCGTTTTGTTTTTATTAGAACTTAGTTTAGACAATCCCAGCTAATCATCCTGTCTGAAATCTTGATCTTCATTGTGGCATTTGCATTAAATGAAAACTATTTGTATGTCTATTTATAATGTATTCTAAGATTTTATCGTAGGTAAGCAATTAATCATATTTATCCGGTTTATCCATCACGAGTGTGACATGTGCAATTGAAAGGGCTAGTATTTGAAGTAAATCATTGAAATTTGTTTCATGTCTTAAAGTAAATTTAAACATTTTTGTGTACTGTTATTTCTAACTACCTAGCTTCTGCATCTCTATATAAAAGAAAATAGGTTAATTTCAACAAAAGAATAACTTAACATACTATTTTTGAGCTATAAGCTAATAAAATACATAAGTTAATTACGTTGAAGCCAAATATAACAGACCAACAACAAAATATTAGTCAAAAAGCATCAAATAAATACTTTTTCCTTTAATTCTTAATCTCTAACGCACTTCAAAAAGTATAGCAAAATTCTTTCCGTAAAACATGAATGACTGTGACTCTTTGTTACACATGTCATTCATTCTTTTACTCATGAATGGAAAGAATTTCCTACAGATTATTAAACGGCAGTACAAAGAAAGGAATAGTTCTAAATGTATAAAGAGATTTCTATCTAAAGTTATTTTGTAGCCGAGGTCGAAGGTAAATACACAAAGCACTCGTTATTTATACTGCGATTTTTTTCAACCAAAATGAAAGGAATAATCGGAAAACGGAAATTACACAAAAAACTTGTTTGTAAAAATAATAATTTTCTCAGAAATATCTGCTGATAAAAATATCCCAAAACGATACTTCATGTGTCAAAATTGGTCCTGTCCCTTGTGTTCAAAAGAAAATTAAATGATCACCAATTTATAGGCACGCAAAAATAAAAGAAAGAAAAAACTCTCTATTAATTTTAACTGTAGTCAAAATAAAAATCTTTCCTTTATAATTACTTATTATGGACAAATATAAAAGTAAGTTAAGATCAACAACGAAAAAAGTTACATTTATTTTAGCTATAAGCTAATAAAAACAGTAGTTTGGTACTTTTCAGTCAAATATAAGAAACCAATAACAAAACATTAATAAACTAGTTGGATGTGCCAATCCCAAAACTTTCTTCTATCTCATATATTTTAATATTTCAAAATGTTGTTACAAATGTCAATATTTCATTTTTATTAGTTTTACTAGTATTTTTATTAGTATTATGCATAACTTCATACACTTTTCGATGGTACAATATTGAAAATTGCACAAAAATCGCTATTACAGCGCCCTCTTCCGGTGGAATTTTTCCAAATTCAGGGAGGACCTTCTTGTCATGGCCAAAAAGGTACACAAATAATTTAGTTCAATTCTATGCATAACTTCATACATTTTTTGATGGTACAATATTCAAAATGGCACAAAAATCGCTATTAAAGCGCCCTCTTCCGGCGGATTTTTTCCAAATTAAGGAAGGATCTGTTTGCCGTAGCCAAAAAACTGTTTTTTTTAAAAAATGGTTCAATTCTATGCATAATTTCATACACTTTTTATTGGTACACACTTTTTATTGGCGACACACGGACAGACAGACATTTTCTATAAACATGTTTTTTGGGATCTCTGACTCCTAAATCGTGTAAATCCGTCGAAAACCGGAAGTCGAAAAAAATTTCCATTACAATACTTTCTTTTATAGAAGATAGAAGAAAGTAAAAAGTATCAAACAAATACTTTTTCCTTCTATTCTTAATCTTTAATGCACTCCAAAAAGTATAGCAAAATTCTTTCGTGATGCATGAATTTGATCGAACCTCTTTGTTTCAAACGTCAATCCTTTTTTTTTTTTTTACTCATGAATGGAAAAAATTTCCTGGAGAATATGAAATAGCACAACAACAACAACAACAAAAGAAATATTTTCAAGTACAGTCAAACTTCCCTTTAACGAAGTTTTCTACTTATGGAAACTTTCTGCTGAACCTTGACTTTGAAGACCATTAATATGTAAATTAATCTCCATATTACGAAAAATATATTCTATATAACGAAGTTTTGCCCACTTTCATGCGTGTACAACATTCAAACGGAGAGGTTGCTGTATTTAGTTCAGTAACAGCATTGCATTAGTAAATACAGAACTTGTGTGGAAATATAAATTATTTAAAAACAACGTTTAAACACACAATAAAATAAGTTGATTTGATCAGACGTATACGTTTCGTGAGTACTAGGAGTCCTACATCGGACAAACTAAACAAAAACTACGTTACAGAGTCAATGAACACAGAAACTATGTAAAGAAAATAGAATTACAGAAATCCTCTATCGCCTCTCATTGCTGGGGGGAGGGACATAATTTAAATTTTGATTCAGCTACCATTATCAAGAAATGCATTACTCCTCTGGATTTAGACTTTTTTGAGGCTGTTCATATCCATAAATTTAAAAGACTCCTTGGTTAATGATTTATCTAGTACACCATACATCTCAACTTTCGGGGTGGATTTGTTGTGTCACGACACTTCACTTCCGCATTAATTTCATTGGCTGTTAGAACTTGGTGGTCTTTTGGTATTATGTTTTGACATTTGGGTTTTCACCGTACATGTAGTTGGGGGATATTGTTTTTAAAGTTTTTTACACTGAGGATGTGAGTCCTAGTACTCACGAAACGTCTGATCAAATCAACTTATTTTATTGTGTGTTTAAACGTTGTTTTTAAATAATTTAGCATTGCATTAGTTAAAAGAAACATAGTACCTTTGTACCTTCAAAAAATCAATGTTTCAAAAATATTTTTAAAAAATAATTCAGAGTCTTACGAACGTTTCAAAGAACTGTGGTTGATTGACAGAAGCATTTTAAATGCTCCAATATAAATAATGATATAAATAATACAAACTCAATCTTTAAACCTGATTTTTCAGTTTCTAATTTTTACACTTACCTGTAAGATTTTTAAAAAATCTGTAGGATTCTAATATTTTGCACGAGTCTTTCACATATGGGTCTTAATTCACCTAACCTCAGTTAAGTCAAAAAAATGAATAGATTTTGATATATAACATGATAAATATTAACATTTTTAAAAGTTGCAATTTCTTAAAAGTTTTTTAATTTTTGAAATTATTAAAATATTGAAGATTTTAAAGATTTTGGTTCAGTTAATAAAGACATATTAAGATAATATTAAGATACAATTCGATACTAGAATTAGGATTCTACTATTTTTTTTTTCAAGAGTTATCTCGCGAATAAGCAAAAGTCATTAAATTTCTTACTTTTAACTTTTATGCATACATTTTATGCAATTTTTAAATATCTGTTAATTACATTGAAAAAATTGAATTGAATTTATTATGTTATTATTTTATTTTAAACACTGTAAAAATTTCACCGTAAAATGAGAAAACCTCACTGATTTATGTCGAGTCGCAAAAAGCATTTTATAATGAACAATTTTGGACTCTAAAAGTACTATGCTCCCTTTTAATCGAGCCTTTTGTTTATCTTTCCATCAAGCGGTCTTAGAGACAGCGCACAGTAGCTGTGCAACAGTTTCTGCGACAGTAGCTATGGATTAACACATTTTTTACCCAGTTTATTTTACTTTAGAATCATGTCTGATATTTCCATACGCATCCTATTTTAAATATTCTTTCTTAAAATAGACAAATTCATAAAGAAGGAATGCTAAAAACCTTCGATACCATAAGAAGGCGACTCCAGTTTCACGAAAATGTTAAAGATGAATTCGTCGAATACTTACAAAAATGCGAAAATTTTTATGAACAGTGTATTTTTTATAAGAAACTTGTACAAGGTATTATTACAGACTTTTTTTAAATTAAGGATTTGGAATACTGAGATAAAATGTACGCTACCCTACGCTTTATTTTTCGTTTACTTCTCTTTATTACTTGTTTTTTAAACATTATTCTAATTTAATTTTTCTCATATGTCTACGTTGCATAAAAAAGGTAACTGTTCGAATTAAAATACATTTTTCCAATATTTCGTCTTATATATAGCTAAGATCAACAAAACGACATAAAATTTCGTTTTACTGTAGCTATAAACTAATAAAATAGAGTAGTTGCGTACTTTAACAGTCAAATATAACAGACCAATAACAAAACATTAACAAAAAGTATTTAAAAAAATGATTTTTACTTCTATTCTTAATCTTTCACGCACTTCAAAAAGTATGGCAGAGTTCTTTCCAAGAAACATGAATAGACTATATGATCGTACCTCTTTGTTATAAACGTCGTTCATTCTTTTGCTATGAATGGGAAGAATATCTTCAGACTATGTAATAATAATTCAAAGAAAGAAACAGTTCCAAATGTATAAAAATATTTCTGTGTAAAGTTATTTTGTATCGGAAGTCGAAGATAAATATACAAAAGACTCCTGGTTTATGCAACGATTTATTTTTTTCCCACAATGGAAGAAGTAAATGGAAAACTAAAATTGCATAAAAAATATTTTTGAAAAAATAATAGTTTTCTAAGAAATACATGCTAATTTAAACACTATCAAACGACATTTCTTGTTAAAACTACAATAAGTTAAGATAAACAAAACAACATGAAATTTCTTTTTACTGTAGCTATAAGCTAACAAAATACAGTATGACAGTACTTTGCATAAAATACAGTATGACAGGATATTGTACTTTGCAGTCAAAAATAACAGACCAATAACAAAACATTATCAAAAAGTAATAAAAAGAATGATTTTTACTTCTATTCTTACACTGTTAAAAATTTTGTGATATTTTGAGCAAATTTTTGGTGCTTCAGTAGAGGCAACCATAAGATGGTAAAATCTTGAACCAACATTTGGAGCTAAAGTTCAATCGGAGCTCCAAATCTTGGAGTGAGATTTCATCATCTTATGGTTGAAGCTACTGCGGCACTAAAAGTTGGTTCAACTTACCATAAAATTTTTAACAGTGTAATCTTTAACGCACTTCAAAAAGTAAAGCAAAATTCTTTCCGAGAAACATGAGTAGACTATATGATCGCTCCTCTTTGTTATAAACATTTTTCATTCTTTTGCTATGAATGGGAAGAATATCTTCAGACTATGAAATAATAGTTCAAAGAAAGAAACAGTTCCAAATGTATAAAATGATTTCTGTCTAAAGTTATGTTGTACCGGAAGTTGAAGATAAATATACAAAAGACTCCTGGTTTATGCAATGATTTTTTTTTTCCCACAATGGAAGAAGTAAATGGAAAACTAAAATTGCATAAAAAATATTTTTGAAAAAATAATAGTTTTCTAAGAAATACAGGCTAATTTAAACACTATCAAACGACATTTCTTGTTAAAACTATAATAAGCTAAGAGAAACAAAACAACATGAAATTTCTTTTTACTGTAGCTATAAGCTAATAAAATACAGTAGTTGCGTACTTTGCAGTCAAATATAACAGACCAATAACAAAACATTATCAAAAAAGTATTAAAAAAATTCTTTTCCCTTCTATTCTTAATCTTTACCGCACTTCAGAAAGTATAGCAGAATTCTTTCCGAGAAACATGAATAGACTATATGATCGTACCTCTTTGTTGAAAAAGTCATTCATTCTTTTTCTCATGAATGGGAAGAATTTCCTGCAGACTATGAAATAGTAGTACAAAGAAAGAAATAGTTCCAAATTTATAAAATGATTTAGGTCTAAAATTATTTTGTATCTGAGGTCGAAGATAAATATACAAAACACTTCAGGCTTATGCAATAATTTTTTTCCCCGGAATGAAAGAAACAAATTGAGAAATTAATTGTTTTGTAAGAAAAATTTGGTGATTCAAATATTCAAAATATAAAATAAAGACCTATAGGAAAGAGGAGTAAATAAATGTTTATTCAGTTCTTATGATTGATAACATATTTTTGTGGTTTAAATTAGGTACATGGCAATAAAAATATTTTTTTAAATTATAAAAATACATTTACAAATATATGTTAAGCGACAGGGTTGTTTATTTATTTTAATTGCCGGAAAAGCGTCGTGTAATTTAGGATTAAATTAACCATTGTTGGTTGTAGCGATTGATGTGTTGCGAATTATGAAATATTTTTCTGTAATAATTATTGCTTTCATTTTTTTTTTTTTTTAAGGGATGGGTCTGCAGGATACCGCTTACCTATTTCTCATATAAATTTACAATAAATTTGTGTTTTGCGAGAAAGAACATTTAAAAATAAAATGCTCATATGAAACTGTCAAAGGCGCTACAATAAAATAAACTGGGGGGGGGGGGGGGCTGCGAACTTAAACTGTGTAGGGTTTTTTTTTTTTTTTTTTTTTTTTTTTTTGTCAACTGTACATCATATTCATTTATCTTAACACATTTTCCCTCCAGTTCATTTTATTGTAGCACCTTTGACACCTTCATAAGCACCTATTTTTAAATGTTCTTTCTCACAAAACACAAATTTATTGTAAATTTAAGAGAAATAGGTAAGTTGCACGTCATATCCAGATTTGTTTCATGTTTTCCCGGAACTTTGATCGCAAATATCTTACAGGAGAGGCTTAACCTTTTGAAATTTTCCTCAAGTTTTAAAAAGCATTACTTCAGGCATACATTTTTATAAAGGCAAATTTGTCAAAAAAAAAAAAAAAAAAAATGTTAGATAACACAACCCCCTGAATAAAATAAAAGCATTCAAAACCAAATTGAATATACGCTGTTCAGATATTGCTTTCTGTGAGGTACTTAAATATTCATATCGCTTCAATTTTATACCTCTGTAACATAAAATGATTGCAAAAGGAAATATATGAAGCTGTAGGCTTTCAAAAGTAATTTTGAGCCTCTGTATCCAATATTTATAAAAAATATATAAGACTTTTACAGCACATATGTAAAAGAAGAGAATGATTTATAACGAATTCTTACTTCATTTCGTACATCTGTTATATATATATATATATATAGAGAGAGAGAGAGAGATACATTTTATTTAACTGTATATGAGGGTAATTTAGCACAGCTTTTAGTAATTTTTGTTTTTTGATCATCAATTTCTAAATATTATTAAGGAAGTAAGGTCTTAACATTTAAGTGCTGTTAGTGGTCTGACAGAGCGCTGCCTTTTTTTCACAGTTTAACTTCTAACTTTCAGTTTAGCTACAGATACTAGTGAAAATTTTGTATCTTTTGGAGGCCTAGTACTATCCCGAGAGACTTCTGAATATGTCATTTTTTTTATTATAAAAATCTTGAAAAATGATCTTGTAATTGGTCATGATATTTAGTCAGTGCTGCAGTTGGGTGGGAACACAGTTCCCAGAAATATTTGGTTTGTTACCGTAAAAAAAGAAAAAAAATCGCAAATGAGCACAATTTTTTTTTTTTTTTTTTTTTTTTTTTTTTAGCGAAACGGTAATTTATGCTAGTTTTAAGAAGATCGTATTCATAAGCCGCTATAACGGAATTATTTTCTTCTGGTGGGCTGATGGCTTCTATTATTATGAAACAGCCATTATAAATGAAGCATTAGATGAAGATGAAAGAGCAGTCGTAAAAGTTAGAACTCTGATTTTCAAGTTAAAAAAAATTATGGCCATTTTTTTCCTATTCTGACTAGAAAATCAAAGTTCTAACTTTTTACGACTGCTCTTTCATCTTCACCTAACACTTCATTTATAATGGCTGTTTCATAATAACAGAAGCCGTCAGCTCATCAGAAGAAAATGATCCATTCCAAAGGTATAAGTTCGATTGAAAAAAACTATTTAATATTTAGAGTAGAAAGAAGAGGATACACCTGCAATTTTCATGACACTAATATAGAATCACATAGCTGCTAATTTGTAATTTTTACGATTTTGTTACCTCTAAAATTTAATACAAATTTTTGCCATATTTAATCGTTGGCAATTGTTAGATTTCGGCGATTGAATTAGGCAAAATTTACTAGTAAGTTTTAGTGGTAAGAAAAAAATCTTAGAAATTGGTAGCTATGCATTAACGTAATACTGCAGTAAAAAAAAAAAAAAAGTAAGAAAAATCATGCGTTTAGCATAGATTATGAAACACTTTCCAACACTTCCTGAATGCTTTAACAAAACTTCGTTATTTAGAGAAATAAGGTATATAAGAGAACTATGAAAACATTTTAGAAAACGCATGAAGCATTTGAAAAACTGATTTCTGCAGTTACCGTATATAGCCAAATATGTATTCCAATTCTTTTGAACAACCCTGTATTTTATCTGTAGGTTGATATATATACTATATAATTGGAAAATATAGTTTAGACAGAAAACTCATAACAGGTTGAAATTTCTCTTCCAGCAATTTATACTAATAGATCAAAACATACTTGTATACATTTGTACAGCCGTGTAGTTAACTTAGTACCTTTATTACACGCCACTATTTAGCTAAAGTTTAATTCAAAGTAAAACACTCTTAAAACTACTGAAATCACATTTCCAGAAATTATCTTTATTGACGGCCATGTATCCAATTCTTTGCGTGACCCTGTATATCCTTTTATCTATGTTCTACAAACATTTCTTAGTAAACCAAATGGAGTTCTGCGTAAAAATGCATAACTCATTTAAAAACCACCTTTAAGCAGTTTTCAATCATACCCAGTAACCATTACGAATTATTTTGTTTAGCCCTGTATATGAATTACAACATTTATACACACCATATACTATGCATAAATATGGTGAAACATAAAAGCACATAACATATATAAAAATGCATTTCCAGCAATTATCGCTACTGTACAGTACTTCGGACACAATATACACTGGTTTCCAAAAATTAAGGAAAAACAACAAAAGTAGCGATTACTCAAAATGTTACAAGTAGATTTAAATAAAACTGAGATACAATGTACCACACATAGTAAGGTATAAAATAATATTAAAAGAAATTTCCAGACGATTGTGGTGTTTCAAAAATTAATACAATTATAAAATAAGCAAAATAAATGTGTCAGTTTGGTATAGGAAAAGTATCTTTAATATGGAGAATGATCACCCCTAGAAGCAGTACAGCACATACAGCGATGTGTGATACTGTCAATTATGCGATCGATAAGTTCTCTGAGAAGTGCGAGCCATTGCTATTGTAAAGCAGATGTAAGTGTGGCAAGGGTCTGAGGAGGAGGGGGGGGGGGGTTGAGAGCAGAGACACATCTTCCTAAAGCATCCCAAAGATGTTCGATGGGATTCAAGTCCAGTGATCGCGCTGGCCATTCCATGCGCTGAATTGTTTGTTGCTGAAGATAATATTCTACGATGTGAGCTCTGTGCGGTCTAGCGTTATCGTCCTGTAACAAAAAATCATTACCTATTGCACCGGCATAAGGGTGCACATAAGCCTCAAGAATGTCATCTCTATAGATGTGAGCATTCACAATTCCACTTGGAAAGACCTGGAGGTCTGTACGTCCGCCCAAAAAGATACCATCCCAAACACAGATAGTGCCTCCTCCATGCGAATCTCTTTTATGAATGTTTGATGGATGATAGCTTGTTCCCTGTTCTCTCAAAATCTAACAATGCCTACTATTGCTTTGGAGGCTAAGCTGGAACTCATTTGTGAAGAGAACACGCCTCTATTAAACAGCCGTCCAGCTGATATGTTGACGTGCCCAACTTAAACATTCCCTCCGGCGACATAAGGTGAGCGGCACACAAATGTCTGGTCGCATCGCGTAAAGACCACCTTCATGAAGCTTTCTATGTACAGTAGACGTTGATACAACCTTCCAGTGGCTGCAACAAGGGGGTTCTTAGATGAGAGGGGGTTACTATTCTATTCCTTCGTACACATAACTGCAAATATCGGTCATCGGTGCTTGCCGTAGCTCTTGCCCGCCTTTGGCTAAATCTTCTGGAGGCCGAACCGGTGGTTTGAAATTGTTTCCAAAGCCTATGAACAACAGAAGAACTAAAATTTTGCTATATGGCCACCACTGTCTGATTTTGGCCTACTTTCAATCTTCCAATGGCTCTATATCGCAGTTATGCGGACAAATGATACCTCGAGGTCATACTAATGAATTGGCTATTTCAGTTTTCTTATCTCATAATTACAGCGACACCAGCAGCCGTACTCTCTAGTATGCATTTTTATGCTCCGCACAGATGACGCAATCCGATTGCAGCGCCACTGATTTGCATTTTGTAATTTTAATCAGCATCTTTTAATTAACAACATATCCAAATTTCATACGGATAGGTTAATTTTTGAACGAGTTATCGCTCTTTTTGTGATTTTTCCTTAATTTTTGGAAACCAGTGTAGTATCTGGAATCTTTTGTGTGTCCCTGTAAATGCTATGCACTTCGTATTATACATGAAATAAGTTACAGTAAACCTCAGCGAGGTATATCAATTTCATTATACATGAAATAATTTAACATAATTAAAATACGCCGCAAACAATTCCCTCCATTCCTATATCGTTCTGTAACGGAATTATTTTGTGTGGCCCTGTAAATGAATAATAACTATTCTTTGCATCGTATATTCTACAGAATGCATATTTTAGTGTATTTGATAAATGCATATGAATTTTATTATGTTTGAAAGCATGTAACATCATTAAAAACCATTTTAAACGATTTCTTCTCATAGGCCATAATGTAACGAAAAACGTTTGATTGTCCCTGCAAATGAACTAAACATGCTAGAAACTTTATTTGAAATAGAGATCGTGCTATGATAGAGGTTACTAACATCCAAAAATTTCAGAACGATCCGACTATATTTACGAGAGTTAGAGCGCGGACAGACGGCCAGACGGACAGACAAACCGAAGTCATAAACACTTTTCAACTTTGTTGGAAAGTGTTAAAAAAAAACTGTAGCAAAATTGACATTCAACAAACAAAAATCTATCAAGGGCTTTTTAAAATAAACAATTTCATTCCCCGTTTTTCTTAAAAGTAACGGAAATGTACATGAAAGAAATGCTACTAGTACAATAAAAATTAATGAATAAAGTGAAAATTTATATTTCATCTCCTTAATTTGTGACGATTTGTATAAATCCGGTTTATCTGAGTTTTTTTTTTTTTTTTTATCGGAGGTGAGCTTGATCCATATTAACTCGGATAACGGGAGTCTACTGTAATAATTATAAATGTTAATTGAAAAAAGTTGGCTTTTGGCTAAATGTTTTACATTGGATTTTGGCTCAGCAAAAATCCGATAGCATCAACATCTACTCTATGAAAAGGTGAGTTCCCACAAATATTTTTTTTCCAACTACAACACTGTATTTAATTCAGTAACAGCATTGCATTAGTTAAAGGAGACATAGTACCTTTGTACCTTCAAAAAATCAATGTTTCAAAAATATTTTTTAAAAATAATTCAGAGTCTTACGAACGTTTCAAAGAAGTGTGGTTGATTGACAGAAGCATTTTAAATGTTCCAATATAAATAATGATATAAATAATACAAACTCAATCTTTAAACCCGATTTTCTCAGTTTCTAATTTTTACACTTACCTGCAAGATTAAAAAAAATCTGTAGGATTATAATATTTTGCATGAATCTTTCACATATGGGTCTTAATTCACTTAACCTCAGTTAAGTCAAAAAATGAATAGATTTTCATATATAACATGATAAATATTAACATTTTTAAAAGTTACAATTTCTTAAAAGTTTTTTAATTTTTGAAATTATTAAAATATTGAAGATTTTAAAGATTTTGGTTCAGTTAATAAAGACATATTAAGATAATATTAAGACACAATTCGATACTAGAATTAGGATTCTACTATATTTTTTTTTTCAAGAGTTATCTCGCGAATAAGCAAAAGTCATTAAATTTCTTACTTTTAACTTTTATGCATACATTTTATGCAATTTTTAAATATCTGTTAATTACATTGAAAAAATTAAATTGAATTTATTATGTTATTATTTTATTTTAAACACTGTAAAAATTTCACCGTAAAATGAGAAAACCTCACTGATTTATGTCGAGTCGCAAAAAGCATTTTATAATGACCAATTCTGGACTCTAAAAGTACTATGTTCCCTTTTAATCGAGCCTTTTATTTATTTTTCCATCAAGCGGTCTTAGAGACCGCACACAGTAGCTGTGCAACAGTTTCTGTGACAGTAGCTATGGATTAACACAATTTTTACCCAGTTTATTTTTCTTTAGAATCATGCTGATATTTCCATACGCATCCTATTTTAAGCATTCTTTCTTATAAAAGACAAATTCATAAATTAATAACAAAGGGGTGAAATTGGTTTCCCGCAACCACGCCACATTCAGATTTGTTTGTTATTTTCGTGGAACTTTGATCTTAAAAATCTTTTGGCAGAGGCGTAACTTTTTAAAAATTTTCCTCAAGTTTTTAGAAGTATTATTTCAGGTATCGTGCGCCTGAGTTAAAGGTATAAAGGTAAGTTTGTCAGAAAAATTTAAATAACACAAAATACTGAACAACACAAAATGTTTTCAAAACGATAATGAATATATGCTGCTCAGATATTGTTTTCTGTGAGGTACTTAAATATTCATATCGCTTCAATTTTATTTATCTGCAACATAAAATGATTGCATAAGAAAATCTATGAATCTGTAGGTTTTCAAAATTAACTTTAAGTCTCTGTATCGAATATTTAAAAATATATATATAATACTTTTATAACATATGCGTAAAAGATAAGGGTGGGATATAACACGTTCTTGCTTCATTTCGTGCATCTGTTATATTTTCGTTATTTTATTTTTGAGCGGTTATACATTTTATTTAAGTGTATACGAGGGTAGGGTAATGTAACACAACTTTTAGGAATTTATTTCATTTTATGATTGTCAATTTGTAGATATTATTTTATAAAGTCTTAGCCTTGTGATCTCACAAACCGCTGATGTTTTCAATTTTCAAAGTTTGTCTTGTAATTTTCATTTTAACCTCTTCGCTACTGAGTATTAGTGTAATATTTTTTATTATTACTGAATTATGTCTTTACCAATATTATACAGACATACAAACAATAAATACAATAAACCCAACTGGAGTGAAAAATTAGCCAGAGCCAGGAATCGACCCCGGGACCACAGTATACAAGACTGCTGCTCTAACCACTGAGCTACTCCGGCCGATGCCTGAGTCTGCAATTTCTCACTAATAAACCATGTTGGGGAAGTCATCAGCCATCTATACGACAGCCTTGGATGACCGGACAACGATGAATAGATTTTACTATTACATCGATCTACGATTATTATAACGGCCGGAGTAGCTCAGTAGTTAGAGCAGCAGTCTTGTATACTGTGGTCCGGGTTCGATTCCTGGCTCTGGCTAATTTTTCACTCCAGTTGGGTTTATTGTATTTAATGTTTGTATGTCTGTATAATATTTATATATACCTTTAACTATTGAATGCAGGCGTTATTTATTTATGTGTGTATGTGTGTTTTAATATATATTGTAGTATGAGTGTTTTGTTATATTTCTTTACCAGTTTGACTTCAGAACAAGAGGTTAATCTCGCTGCATTATTTCGAATCTTAGAGATCGAAGAATATTATTCTGATATCAAACTATGTTCGAGTATCATTAATAAAACGGGAAAGAACGGAAGTCCACATGCATGGGCCTACGAAGTGACGAGCTTAACCCCTTAACCACCGCCCTCCGAATAGGCCTGAGCGCTGACACGAAAACGGCGGCTGCCGAAGGCGGATTTTATTCTAACGTAGGTACGCTCCTTTAAATGTAGACACCAGTATTTTATATATTTCTCTGACTCCTTTAATCTCGGAAAAATAAAGTGGAAAAAACTTAGAAAAATTATTGGTACGAATATTTACGGGACCGTACACACGCTGAAAAAAATCCGCCTTCGACAGCCGCCATATTTGTGTCAGCGCTGAGGCCTAGCATTCAGGTGGCGATGCCTTAACCTACGATTTACGTCTCAACAGCCTGGGCCCAAAACGTAAACAGGATCGCGCAGCCTTCGAGCCATTCCACGGTTCGGCAAATCCACAGCTACCACTAAAATTTAATAGAGATTTCCGGCTTATTTAATCATGACATTTCGACAATTAAATAAGAAAATATTTACTATAAAATTTTGATGGTAAGAAGAATTTACATTTGGCTCGATCATTAATTACGGCCAGGCCCGTAATAATCAGTTTTGGCCCGAAAACAAGACCACGAATCTCACACGTTGTTGTAGGTTAAGGTGTTAATAAGATATGCTAGTGATTTTATTTATAAATTGGAGCTCTAGACTCCGGCCGGAGACTTACATGTGGATAGGTGCATTTTGATTATAAAAATCCTGTACATAAAATTTAGTACAGAAATAGTATTGCATTAGTTAATCGAGCTTTCTATTCATCTTTCAATCAAGCGGTCTGAGGGATCGCATACATTTTTCTGACAGTAGTTGCGGATTTACACATTTTTTTACCCAGTTAATTTCACTGTAGATACATCTCTGATATCTATACGCGTCCTATTTTAAATATTATTTCTTAAAAAAGACAAATTCATCTCTAGAATAATAGCCTAAGTCATGAGACTGTCATCAACAGTGTCGAGCTGACCGCTTCCCTTTTTATATGCCAGCGGCCCCTTTTGGCACTAATGTTAGCCGGGCGCAGGTGATAAATGGCCACATTGTTCCATCGACATCGTTTCATCTATATTATAATACCCCAAGTCATGTGGCTGTCATAAATAGTAAACCCCTTCGCTTTCCATATGCAAGGCGGGCATTCTTAATCAAAATTATTTTTTCGAATAAAGGTACGTAAAAGTTGCCCTGATCGCAAAGAATTCTTGGTACGTTTATGTTATCCGGGCGCAAAGCATTTTTTAACTCGCCAGTTAGCCTTTTTTAATTCTTCGCGTGGTAAATTAAAGAAATGCTTTGATGTTGAAATTAAATGTCATGGTTCGTAGTATTATTTATTGTTTTTCTTTTCTTTCCTTTTCTTAAAATGAAAGACGTGAATTTTAAATTTATCAGTTTTAAATTAAAGTTATGTATTTTAAATAAAATGAATGAAAGTATCATATTTTAAATGAAATTATCGAAATATGGAAAAATGCAACTGGAATAAGGTTTGGCGATTTATGACCTCCGCCCGCATAATATAAAAGCACAAATTTCTCGATTTCTCTATCAGAATCTTCTGATTTGGCATAGGATTGAGCAAGTAAATTAAATTATGAATAAAAGTGGCATGATACAAGGCTTCACATACATTTAAGGGAAACCAAACTGGTCGCCAAGGGCGACTAGTAAATTAATAGGAGAAGTGTAAAATCAGTTTTCTGCCAGCATGCCACATTCAGGTTTGTTTGATATTTTCGTGGAACTTTGATCTTAAAAATCTTATAGGAGAGGCGAAACTTTTTGAAATTTGCCTCCAGTTTTTAGAAGTATTATTTGAGGCATCGTGCGTTTTTATAAAGGTAAGTTTGTCGGAAAAAGTTAGGTTACACAACCCACTGAATAAAACAAAATCTTTTCAAAAAATAAATTGAATATATTCTGTTCAGATATTGTTTTCTGTGAGGTACTTAAATATTCATATCGCTTCAATGTTATTTATCTGCAACATCGAATGATGGAAATCTATGACGTCGTGAGCTTTCAATAGGAATTTTGAGACTTTATTTCGAATATTTAGAATAAAAGATGATTTGAAACAAATACATGAGATGTGCGGTGAAATCACATTTTACTTCGTTTCGTAAATCTATCATTTTTTTCTTTATTTTATGTTTGAGGAGAAATAAATTTTACTTAAGTCTTGAAGTGTCACATTGGTGTTTTTTTTGTCGTCAAATTGTAAGTATTTTTTGAGTAAGTAGGGTCATTTAAATGTGTGTATTCACAGACAATTTATTGTGAAGTCTCGGTTTTCAAACAGAGTTTCTCAAAATACTGCCCAAAACTCAGGGAAAAAGTTCATTATATTTAAGTACAACTTTGAATAATTGTATATCAATGTCCATTAAGTACGTTTAGTTCATCTTTACAGTGACAATACAGTTTATTCTAGCTCATAAAATTGTGATGTTGAATATCTTGAATATTTACAATTTTCATTGTACAATCGTAAAAAAAAAAAGTAAACAACCCTTACCAACTCTTCAACAAATTATTGTAAAAGAAAGTTACTGGTATCAAACGATTTGAAATAAAGTCTGCTTTTAAATGATGCATATTAAATTTGTTTAAGGGGCCATCTATATATCAAAACGAACAAAACTTTTTTTTTTTCATTACTCAAGTTTGACACCATAAGTAAATTCTACACCCTTCAATTAGCCTAAAAACAAATTTTCATGAAATTCGTATGATTAGTTTCAAGTTATTTTAAAATGGGCCTATTTTAGGGGCTGTATCGAAATTGAAATTCGGTATTCGATTATTGAAACGATACAACATGACTATGTCACTTCTATTAATGTATTAATTTTTCCAAATATGACCATTTCACTCGCTTAATAGGTTTGGACTATTGCCATCCCAAATGTTTCAATAAAATGAGTAAAACATATTTTTTTCAAATTATGCTTTTCTACAGATCATAGACGGCCCCTTAAACCATCATATTGAACTTTTTTAATCATAATTCGAAAACTACTTGGAAGAAAAAATTTAAATTGAGAATCTGTATAAAGCAGGACATAATAAATATAAATCTGTCAAAAAAATTGTAGGTTGCAATTCATATTTTATTCGAATATTAATTTCGTAATTCATATTATAATTGTTTTAAAATTATAAATTTGGTGTATTTATGTTTCGGTTTTTTAGTATTATAACCATACAAAAAATTATCACATTAGGATTATAATTTCAGGAGGTATTTATAAAAATATTAAAATGTAATTTAACATTAGAAGCTTTAAATTTTGAATGTTTATATTCTATGTTTGTATTCTGATTATTAGCTTATCCTCGAAGAAAATTCAGAAAACCAAAAAAAAAAAAAAAAAAGATTCGAATTTTAACTAAGATTTCAGGAAAATACGTCACTGCGAGTTCTTTATTTGAAAGGTTTTGGTACACAGAGTGTATAGTTACTTCGTCCCGATTATATTCGTTCTTAAAAATGACAAATTTATAAATTTGTGAGAGATATATGAAATATGAAATAGCTTATTGCAGGCACGTCACATTCATATTTTTTCAGCTTGAAATTTTATGGACCTATGTGTATAGAAGTATGTGTATAGTAAAAAAATCAGATCCTTAAAAAAGCACATTTTGAGAAAAATGCTCTTTCGTATCCTTTTAAAAATGGACAGAGTCCATGATTGTCGATGAAGACAAAATAGAACTATATATACTTCTAAATATCGTCGATATAAAATCAAGGTACTTTTTAGAAAAAATATTTAAAATTTAACTGTTGTGACAGAAATTATCGCATAGCTACCGTGAGCTGTCTCTGAAGCAGCTTGATCAAAAGACGAATAAAAGGCTCGATTAACTCATAGGATCTAATTTCCGTACTAAACTTCATGCACATATGAGGTTATTATAATTTAAAATCCACCTCTTCTGAAGATTGTGGAGATAATATTAGAGCTCTGAATGAAATAAATTTTATTAGTATCTATAGTTAAACTGAAAATTACAATTAACCGTTTATATGCCAATTTCAGACATTATTTCATATTTTAAATACAATTTTAATCACTGTATTATATACAGGTCTGTTTCTATAAAATATACATGATGTAATACAGTAAAACTGCCTTTATCCGAAACTCTTTTAACCGAAACTCTCGGTTAACCGAAATCCATTTTTAATGCTTTTTCTTTTTTTAGTATCACATTCATTGTGTAAAAAATCCATTTTGAAAGCTTTTATTTGTTATTTATTTTCATTTTTTTAAACTACCATATTCTTTGTTCGCAAGCTTTCCGAACTACGAGTACATATAAATATATTCGAACCCCTTTCTTAGAGTTCCTTTGAATTTAACTAGAGCTCCCGTAACCTATGTAGTGGAACGAAGAAAACAAACAAATTAGCAGTTCGGAAGCTTTTGAATTTTTTGCAAAAGGTTTGGCATGGATGGAGCAGCAGAAATATTGGGGAACTAATAATATTAAAAGACTCCGTGATAGACCTTCAAAGCAAAGGCAATCGAAACTGCGACAAACAAACCGTAAAAAAGGTACTTACTTCCAAAATTAAAATTCAAGTAATTTATTCTTGTTTCTATTTTGTTATTGCTTTATTTTTATTAAGCATTTGTTACCATAATAAGAAATATTTCATATATTTTTCCTTAATCTTAAAATTGAAGCATTCTCGATTTTCCGAAAGAGGGTCGGTCCCAATTACTTCGGATAATCGAGGTTCTAATGTATTTAAAAAATATATTGGACGCCACATTTAAAAAAAAAACATATTAAAAAGTTCATCCCAATAACGTTTTCGTTCATACTAGAGCATCCTCAGTTAGTTGACTGAAAGTCTTTCTTTTCTCCTATTTATCTGATGCTGATCTCGAAACAAGATAGGATAAACATATAATAGGCAAGATAGGATAAACATACAAGATCGGATAAACAATAGGAGAAACAAAAGACTTTCAGTCAACTAACTGAGGACGTTCTAGTATGAACAAAAACGTTATTGGGATGAAGTTTTTAATATGTTTTTTAAATGTGGTGTCTAATATATTTTTAAATATTACATCATGTATATTTTATAGAAACAGACCTGTATATTATACTGTGATTAAAATTGTATTTAAAATATGAAATAATGTCTGAAATTGGTATATAAACGGTTAATTATAAATACAGGCATTACAATCTCATATGTAGATACCTACATTTTTATATGAAAATTACAAGTTAAACTGTGAACATTGTAAAAAGCAGCGGTCTGTGAGACCGCTAACAGCAATTGAGGCTTAATAAATATTTTTAAAGCCTGGAATGCAAAAATCACTTTCAACTCCTTCGGAGGAAGTATTAGAAGTCAAGACTCATTCGACTATTACAGGTTTAAATATAAGAAACTCAAACTGACATGCTTTGTAAAAAAAAAAAAATGAGTTCCAACACGCCTTAATACGATTTTTTTTTTTAATCTGCTTTATCTTACTTTAAAACTGCGTCTGAAATTTCCACAACCACCCTTAATCAAATGATTTTTTGTACAAAAGACAAATTCATAAATTATTAAGAGATATATGTAAGTTGCTGCAGGCATGCCGCATCATTTGTTTGATAATCGTGCGAGAGAGGCGTAACTTTTTGAAATTTGACTCAAGTTTTAAGAAGTATTATTTCAGTCATACACTTATATAAAGTGAAATTTGTCGGAAAAGGGTTAGATAACACAATACCTTGAATAAAATAAAAGCTTTAAAAACGAAATTGAATATATGCTGTTCAGATGTTGTTTTCTGTGAGGTGCTTAAATATTCATACCGGTTCAATTTTGTATCTCTGTAACATCGAATGATAAATAAAGAAAATCTATGACACTCTAATCTTTCAAAAGCAATTTTGGAATTCTGTATAGAATATTTAGAAAGAAAATATATAGGAGTTTTACAGCATATGTGTGAATGAGGGTGGGATGGGATGCATTGTTACTTCGTTTCTTAAATCTATTATATTTTTTTTACTTTATTTTTGAGAAGAAATACTTTTTATTTAAGTGTATGCGAGTGTTATGTAACACAATTTTAGTAATTTATTTTATTTTGTTATCATCAATTTCTAAATATTATAAAGCAAGCTAGATCTTAAACACATTGTTGACCGATAATTTATTATGAAATATCGGTTTTCAAACAACAGAGTGAAATTTTTGATTCTTTGATTGCCTGTTATGTTTTTATGATTCAGTAAATATAGCGGTACTTTTATGTTAGCCCTACTCTAGTGATAACTCGCTAAATCTGGTTTCAATTGGCATCATTTGAATTGCAAACATTGACCGTCATTCACTTCGGACGGCGTCGGAAGAACAAGCCGAACGTTTTTTTCCAGAAAAGGATATTTTACCTAGAAATGTATTTTGTACTGAAATGCATGTTATACATGAAATGAACTGTATTTCAGCGATAGCATTCCATGGAAATGAAACGTTCACAGTGGCGCCAACTTTTGAAAAATATTGGGTAGGCTCAAGCATTTTGGGGTAAAATGACATGGCTACAAAAGGTTGTTTTTTTTTTTTTTTTTTTTTTTTTTTTTTTTCTTTTAAGTAGAATATAAAGTCATGATTTTACTAAACTATACTTTTACTAGAAAATTCGCCCTTTATGCTGATCGGTTCTTCCATACAAATCTTGAATCTAACGAAATATATTGGTGAATTTGACCTTGTATTTTAAAGTAATATAGACCCTTATCTGGAATGGCTTTCATTGTTAAAAACAATGCAAACGTCATTGTGCTACTAAATCCTCTAATGTGATCGACAAAATTTGGGCTATATAGAACAAACACTTTTAGTTGATCATTTGCCGTAGGATTTAGTAAAGAAATGAGGCCGTTATGACAACTGGAATTAAAATGTTCTCTAGTCGCCAAACTACTAAAATAGTGAGCATTACAATAATTATAGAGATTGTCCGTAGCACCTAAATAATGTTCTGGTTATTCATACTTATTTGTTAGTTCTTCAATCCCGGGCCTAAAAAATCATCGAAGCAATCATTCGATGATTTTTTTTCTAGTTTTCATATGCATTGTATTTGTAATTTCTGTTATACATTCTGATGACGGCTCAGTGAAGGAGTTAAAGCATATCAATATAGATTTTTAATGTATTTTTTAATGTGTTTTTAGTAACGTCTTTTAAGCAAATGAATATATTGTGATATGGTTATTAGTGGACACAGTTAAGACTTACTACTCTTCTTTATACTTACATTTGTAAGAAGAAGAAGAAGAAATACATTTTTCCGTCATTTCAACTCTTTCTAGTCCTCTTAATTTGCATGATTTCTCTTCAAAAATTTGCTTTAAACATTCAAATTTTAGTTTACAAAATTGATAAAATAATTGCACATTGCACACCACAAGCTTGTCAAGCATGTCCCTTTAAAATATTATTAAACTGTTATGCATAGTGTGACGTGAATATTAGAATATTCACAAAATGTTGTGATCGTATTTTGGAAACAGTTTGTTGTAAAAAATTCTTCTTTTAGAAATGGAGACAATAACCCTACACTTAGTTCTTTTAGGTCATTTTAAAAGGAGAAAATTGAAAAGATCTTACTTGAAACAAGCAGTGTTGAGGAAGAGACAGGAACTACACTTTCTTGAGATTAAATCAATCTTTATTTAAGTATATTTTTAGATGAAGATGAATAATTTTCAAATTTGATCACCCGTAAATTGTTCTTGAAAATACCAGCACTTAGATTAAAAAAATTCCCGAGAGAATATCGAATATTTAACTGAAGAACAAAAACTTCGTTGATAAAAAAATGGCACAACTACAACCAGATATCGACATCGTTGTTTCGGACATCCCGTCAGAACTTTAACTGCTAAAAAAAATTAAGGGAGACAGTATATAAACATCGCTACGGGGCCCGTAAAAGTAATTAAGCGAGAGGTTTAAAACAATTGACCAAATTCAAAAGCCACCGGTATTCGGAAAACAAATGAGAAAGCGAAACCAAATGTAACGCAATCTAATTTGTTCGTGAAACGAAACGTCACTCGTTTGAAATCATAGCAAGCGCCCGTTTTCTACTGAGCATGCGCACACTTACAGCCTCGGATGAAACACGGAGAGAAAAAGGAAGGGAAGAATAATGAATGAATGGCGTGCGTATGCAAGCACTGGGGGAAAGCCAACTTACAGGTCTACGCTAAGGTTGTCAGCGAGAGAGACGGGAGAAAAAGAAAAGAAACAAAAAAAAAACAAAAGCACGGCTGCGACACCATCACAGATGCAGACCGGTGAATAGGTGGAAAAAAATGTGAGATTTCATCTCACAATACCCCCCAACGTCGAATAAAATTTTGATGTGCCAGACAGATGTAAAAAGGTGACCTTTTGCATCAGGATGGGGAAATCAAAATTTTGAAAGCCAATTAACAAGCCCTACAAATAAAACGTGGTGATCAAAAAGGAAAAAAAGAAGGAAAAGGAATACATAAATGTTACATCAATGTAGTATATACAATATAAATATGTACATTTAGAATGAGTATTCCAATTATTTACATGTGGCATGCCATAAAAATAATTGTGCACGTAGTATATCTTTAAAAAGATCTCATATCAAAAAAATATTAAACATTAATATTTCACCAAAAAAAGCAAACAACTTTGCTGTCAAGAGATATCATGAAACATGTATTATTCGAATAATATAAAATAACAGTTGCAACTATAATAAGTAAAATTGGTCGACCAAGAGTATTATAGAATAACTTACATCTTCAGCTATTCAAGTTTTCATCAATCAAAGTATCTCATAAATCTAGTATACTAGTATAATTTGTTTACTCATTGAAGATATTTATATAGCTACTCACTACCATTAACATATTAGATAAAATGTATATCAAAATAATATCAACAACAGTAAACAACACGTATAACCTCTAAAATAAAAAAAGTCAACATCAATAAATTACTCTTCAACAAAAATATTTAACATAATTACTCAAAATTCATCAACCTAGGTATGGTACATATATATATATTGCTGTATGAAAATA
This sequence comes from Maratus speciosus, assembly GCA_963932465.1. NCBI lineage: Eukaryota > Metazoa > Arthropoda > Arachnida > Araneae > Salticidae > Maratus > Maratus speciosus. The sequence goes on along the minus strand of OZ010789.1, from coordinate 129,965,515 downwards.
AAAAAAGTGGAGATCTCCAAAAAAGAAAAAAAAATTAAAAATATACTTTCAAAATCATTATACATTTCTATGTAATAAGCTTGATCATGTCAATTTATAAATGAGAAACATGGTACCAAAAAAATAAAAAGGAATAGACAGATAACCTGGAACAGATATTACCATCATGTTTTTGCTAAAATTAAATGAAATTTACTAGAACTTAGAATACTAGGTGAACAAACTATTGCCTTAACATCATCACATTGTCAGGTGCAACTACTCATAAACCTAAAAATAAATACAAAAAAAATTAACTATTAATATTTATGAAAATACATATTTAAATGCAAATATTAATGTCTTTTTCGTAAATTATAGCTGTGGGGTAGAGGTGTAATTGGATGAGGATTTTGCAACACTAAGTGTTGTTGGCGTTTCTGTACAGGTATTACTCTATTAATATTTATTGTGAAAGGCTTGTCCAGTTCATCTTCTAAAACCCTAACAGAAAGAAGCACATCTGAAATTACATTTATCACAACATAAGGACCAATGTTTCTTGGCTTAAATGCATCATTAGTTCTAATGTAAACAATATCACCACACTGGAACTTTCGTAGATGAGCACGTTTATGTTGACGTTGATTACGTAACTGTTGAGCCTCTTTCATGTTTCCATAAACTTTCTGGTACACATGTTTCATTGTTGACATATGCTGATAGTAATCGTACGGATATGATAACGCTTCCAGATCAGGATAATCGAAAAGATCAAAAATATTGGATATAGATCTGCCAAAATGCAGAAAAGATGGTGAGTATCCAGTTGAAGAATGTATTGTGTCGTTATATAGGCTTTTATGTATCATTAGGGACTGTTGAAAATTATATCCCTCCTGAGCTAATGTAGCAATTGATGACTTAATGCTGGTATTTATTCTCTCTGATGATCCTTGCGTTTGAGGATGCCCAGAGGATGAATGAACAATACTGATCTTGAGGCTCTCCGTAAAATTATCAAATACTTGTGAATTAAATTGAGGGCCCAGATCAGACATTAAAGAAGCCGGACGACCATAGGTGGTGATGTAGTTGGTCAGGGATTTAACAACAGACTGAGCAGTAGCAATCTTGATCGGGTATAACTCTATATGTTTTGAGAAATGATCCAGGAATGTCAGCACATAAAATTTATTCGAAAAAGGGCCTAGGAAATCCATTGAGACGAGCTCACCAGGTTTAGAAGGAATGAACATCTCTTGTAATGGTGCTGCAGGTATTCTTCGTGGTTTATGTCTAACGCATAACTCACAGGACAGAACAAAATTTTTTGTATCTTTATAAATTCCTGACCAGTAAAATTTTTTGAGTAGTCTTCTATAAGTATTTCCAATACCGAAGTGGGGCATATGGCAAATATGCAAGATTTTTGACTTTAAAATATGAGGCACAATAATTTTAATATGTGGTGAATTTTCAGGTTGTAAGAATTTACGTTTTATCATAAGTAAACCTGTATCAGGATGAATAAAATAATTTTTGAACTTAGGATTAGGTTTATCTGAAGTTATGGAGTCAATTATTTTCATTATTTTAGGATCCTTACGCTGTTCACAGAGGAATGTAGACTCAGAAATTTCCATTTTTGGGTCTTGAGATTGTTGGTTTTGATCATCTATGTGATGCAACTCAATAGTTGGTGACTTTGTAGTGACTGGAAGAATATTTTTATCTCTTATTAAAGCAGGGTTAGTGTTAAGATCTTGAGAATTATTTGTAAAATCTTCACGAGAGAAATAATCTGCTAACACATTACTCTCGACTTTAAGATATTGAAAGGTGAAATCATAATTGTAAAGGTCAACCAACCATCTCGTAGTCAGATCAACTGGTGAACTAGTAGACTTATAATGTTCAATAGGTTTGCTGTCACTTAAAATCGTAAAATGTCTATTATACAGAAAAAATTTAAATGCATTAATTGATTTCACAATTGCCATCAATTCTAGCTTCAGAGCAGGATATTTTCTTTCTGAAGGAGATAAAGATTTACTAAAATAACTCACAGGTAGTAGATGACCATTTCGCTTTTGTAGAAGGACACCGGAAATAGCTATACCACTTGCATCTGTATTGAGGTAAAATGGTTTGGACCAATCAGGCAAGGAGAGAAAAGGTTTTGAGAAAAAAATGTTTTGAACTTCTGTAAAAATTTTATTATGATCTGGCGTCCATGTAAAAGGAACCTTTGGAGAGGTAAGTTTAATTAGTGGATCCATAAGTTTAGAATATTTGGGAATAAGTCTGCGATAAAAACCACATAGACCAATAAATCTTTTTAAGTGTTTCTTAGTTTTTGGAGCTGGAAAAGATGTAATTTTGGTTATATTAGAAGACACTGGTTGGATAGTATGATTCTGCAAATGAAAACCAAGGTAATCTATGGCTGTTTGATGAAATTTGCATTTAGCAGGAGACAAGGTAAGGTTATGTTTCTGTAAAATTGAAAACAAAACATCTAATTTGTGAATCATTTCTTGAAATGAATCACCAGCAACAATAATGTCATCCTGATATGCATAAACACCTTGTAATTTACTTTCTTCGATTATTGCATCAATTAACATTTGAAATGAAGAGGCTGCGGATCTGAGTCCAAACATTAAACGAGAAAAACTATAAGTACCCCATTCGGTAGTAAAAGAGAGTTTCTTGCGAAATTCTTCTGGGAGATTTATCTGATGATATGCAGATGGAAAATCTAATGTGGTGAAGTATTTAAATTTAGAAATATTGTTAATAATAGTATCAATTCTAGGTAATGGATAAGAAGAACTACGAATCATGGTATTAATTAATCTTAGATCCAGTGCCATTCGAAATTTTGGTTTTTCATTTGGAGAGGATGCTTTCTTTTTAACCATAAGCATTGGACATGCCCATTCGGAAATACTTCTTTCAATAATTCCTGCATCAACTAACGTGTCCAATTGCTGTTTTGCCTCTTCTTGGATAGATTGTGGTACAGGGAAGGGCAGGGTCTTAACAGGAACATCTGAGATAAACTGGATATGAGGTATAACTCTGTCCGTTTGACCCAAAGATTTCAAGGAAGAAGAAAACACCGTATCATATTTAGTTAATAAATTTTGTAATTCTGTTTTCTGATATGGAAGTAGATGATTTAGGCTAAAATTACTAAGTTTAAACTCTGATTTTCTTAACTTTAAAATGTCAGTAGAAGCTTGAATTAAATTAATTTCATGGGGAGAACTAATATTTTGAGTATCAAAATCTTCTTGAATTTCATCTATCTCGTGAATTGTTCCCAAAACTGAATCTTTATTAATGTGAATGGGTTCTTCAGCATTATTAGTGATAGGAATATAAAAGTAACTACTGGGGTTTTTAGCATTTTTAGATTTCGAGCTAAGTTCTGCAGAAATTATGGATTGATATGCACAAGTTGGTAATTCATACTCCTTTGGTTCAAACAAAAATTGATTACAAGAATGAAAGGAAGACACCGCAGGTACATATACAGTACTGTCAGGTGGAATAACGACTTTCTTTCTTGAATAACAAGAATTATTTGAAGGAAGAGAACTATGTACTTTATTATTGGAATTAACAGACACTGATACATTTTTATTGGAAGATTCAGGTAGAGACCTCTTTTGAGTTAAAGTGTTGACTTGTAAATCCTGTGTTTGATCAACTTCTTGAGCAGAAACAGAGTCTAAGATGTCAAGTAGGTTACTATTTATCTTAATTTGGCTATTATGTAGATCAATAACAACTCTATGAGATTTCAAAAAATCAAATCCAAGGATACCAACAAACTTAGAATCTTCAGGAATATCAATGAGAAAAAAGGAATGTTTGTAGAAAAATTTCCCTATCTTAAATGACAAGTTTATACAACCAGAACAAATAACAGCAGAATTTACCGTGGTAATTTTTACATTTGAAGCAATTCTGCTATAATGTACATGCTGTTTTATACGTTGAAAATAATATTTTGATAATAGAGAAATGCTTGCACCTGAATCGAGAAGAAAATTTGCAGGATTCTTGTTAATAGTTAATTGAATAATTGGAAGGGTAGGTTGATCAACTTCCGCATGGAGAAGAAATTCGATGGACTCAACAAAGATTATGTCATTTTCAGATGAGGTTGTTTGTATAGCAGAGTTTGCAAAAAGTGGAATTTCTTTATTTGTTTGACTAGCAACTGATTTCACAAGTCTCTGTGATGAAATCGGATAGTTAATTTTAGTCAATGGAGACCGCGGTACAATAATATCATTCTGGACTTGAAAAGGCGTAAAGTCACGACTTAAGGCAGAAAAATCATTAAAGGACGGAAGTTGAGTATTTATGTCTAGAGATAACTCTTGAAAACATTCAGGAGTTATGTTTGAATTATAGAATGTTCTTTCACATTGAAAAACGGGAACAGGAAGGTCTTTAACAGAATTTACATTATTGAAAGAGACAGCTTGAGAGTTATACTGTGGAGAAAAATGACACAGGGGTGAAGCAGCTCCACACCCACTTCTCCCCAAATCGTGTCAGTACCTATGAGGATTTTTATTTGAGTAGTTCTGACGGGAGGTCGAAACTTTAGAGGAAGAATGTCGAGACTCGGATGAATGTGGTTTATCATCTGAGGAGTTGTGATGCCGTTTTTTAAAAGATGCTTGTTTTGATTTGGAAGTTAAATTTGCTTTCAATTTGAAACATCTGTTTGCTGAATGTCCAGGTCTTGTGCACCACTGGCAAATAATTCGTTTATACGAATGTTTGAAATGATGACTAAGTCTTATGTTTCTGGAAGAATTGTGCCTGGACTCTGTATCGCAAGATGAGTTATCATCTGAAGTAGCTGTGTGAGGTTTGTTACACACCTCCGATGAGTCCGCAGAATGACTATTATGAGACAGAGAATCCTCAGGTTGTTCATGTAAGTTATGTAACATACTGTATGAAGGTGGGACCGAATTAGAAATTATAGGTGCTTGAACAGAATCAAGAATCTCTTGATATGAAGCAGCAACTTCAATCATTTTGTCAAACGAATCTATGTGTTGTGTAAGAATGTGAACTTTTAAATTATTAGGGATGAGATCAGTGAATTTTGATATTAGAATCTGTTCAATGGAGGGATCAGGCAACTGAGGAAAATGTTTACGAACAACATCATCTAACCTTGTAGCAAAATTCCGGATAGATTCTGAAGGTAGAAACTTTATACTATTGTATTTAAGAGCAATGGAGGTAGCTGACTCCGTCTTAAAATGTTTTCTAAAAATATCAAACAAGTCTTCAGGAGAAGTTGCCTTTTTACATGCATTAGAGGAAACATAAAATTTTAATGCCTGATCAGAGAGTTTAGATTTGAGGAAAATAAGTGCCTGTTCATTACTCCAGTTAGAATAAGAAATGGTCGCTTTAACTTGCTCAGCAAAAAAATCTAAAAGTTCGGGATCACCCGAAAAAGGTGTCACTATTATTCTTAGAGGTTTAATTTTTGACGTCATGATGAATATACAACAAAATTCAAAAATAATGCAATAATTCAAACAAACAGCATTCAAATAAATTACTAATCTCAACAACATATAAATACATCAATAGTTCTAATAAATTGTGCCTTAATATTTGCCATATGCCCCTTCAAACAATGTAAAATTATAGGTCATTGTAAAAATATTTGCATACTAAGAACAAAAATATCTTCTATCACTTCATACAATCGAAAGAAAAATCATGCTCTGCAAAAATAAAAGGAGATATTTCCTACCATTTACTTCTCAGAACAGAAAAAAAATCTCTTCAAAGTATATAAAAATGAGCAATTTGTTCCCCAAAAACAAATATAAGTTCAACAAAATAATATATTGAAATAAACTCTTCAAAAAAAGTAACAGCTTCAGACTAAAATATTAAAATATCACAGCATTATAACATATTATTATTATTATTATTTTTTTTTTTAATTAAATACGTATTTCCGTCTCTCATAATTCCAGGGTGCATTTTTCAAGAATTTCTCCAAAGTCGGCACCAAGAATTGTGACGTGAATATTAGAATATTCACAAAATGTTGTGATCGTATTTTGGAAATAGTTTGTTGTAAAAAATTCTTCTTTTAGAAATGGAGACAATAACCCTACACTTAGTTCTTTTAGGTCATTTTAAAAGGAGAAAATTGAAAAGATCTTACTTGAAACAAGCAGTGTTGAGGAAGAGACAGGAACTACACTTTCTTGAGATTAAATCAATCTTTATTTAAGTATATTTTTAGATGAAGATGAATAATTTTCAAATTTGATCACCCGTAAATTGTTCTTGAAAATACCAGCACTTAGATTAAAAAAATTCCCGAGAGAATATCGAATATTTAACTGAAGAACAAAAACTTCGTTGATAAAAAAATGGCACAACTACAACCAGATATCGACATCGTTGTATCGGACATCCCGTCAGAACTTTAACTGCTAAAAAAAATTAAGGGAGACAGTATATAAACATCGCTACGGGGCCCGTAAAAGTAATTAAGCGAGAGGTTTAAAACATTTGACCAAATTCAAAAGCCACCGGTATTCGGAAAACAAATGAGAAAGCGAAACCAAAAGTAACGCAATCTAATTTGTTCGTGAAACGAAACGTCACTCGTTTGAAATCATAGCAAGCGCCCGTTTTCTACTGAGCATGCGCACACTTACAGCCTCGGATGAAACACGGAGAGAAAAAGGAAGGGAAGAATAATGAATGAATGGCATGCGTATGCAAGCACTGGGGGAAAGCCAACTTACAGGTCTACGCTAAGGTTGTCAGCGAGAGAGACGGGAGAAAAAGAAAAGAAACAAAAAAAAAACAAAAGCACGGCTGCGACACCGTCACAGATGCAGACCGGTGAATAGGTGGAAAAAAATGTGAGATTTCATCTCACACATAGTTTTTGTTCTTATAAAACTTTTTTAGCGGAACTATTTTGTCCGACTTAAATAGCTCTTAAAATAATGCTTCAATTTAGAAACTGTCTGCTTCAATTTAGAAACTTTCTGCTTCAACATGTTTATCGAAATTCGCATTTCTTTATAAAACAACCAATTTTTACACTTTTATATGCAATAATTTTCTTAATATTAGCCTAGAAAGACCTCCGGTCACAAAAAAATCATTTACGAGGGTGACAATGTTAGTTACTTTTTTTTCTTTAGAATCTACACTGTAAAAAAAAACGACATTTTTACAGTACAAAGTACTGTTAAACTCGCGCACAAACTTGATCACAGTGAATGTGCTGTATCTTTCTTTGCTTTCATGACTATATTAACATGAAAAATACAGTAGTTGCGTAAAATTAACTGCACAATGTGCTGGCAATTTGGACGCCAGCAGTTTGTGCTGTAAAAAAATGCGTCCAAATTGCCAGCACATTGTGCTGTTATTTTTACGCAACTACTGTATTTTCCATGTTAATATAGTCAGGAAACCAAAGAAAGGTACAGCACATTCACTGTGATCGAGTTTGTTCTAGCAAATTTACAGTGGTTTTTTTACAGTGTATATATATATACACTGCTCAAAACAATTAAAGGATATTTGAAGTTTTATATAAAATAAAGATATAAACGAAATTTTTTTTGCCGAAAATAGAAGAAGAGAATCACAAATGCAAATTTTTCTGGTTTTCAAACTGTGGAGTATGCAAATTTTGAGTTCGACGTCAAAAACGTCGCTTCAGCGGCAGCGAATGAAATTTGACTTTCAACTGGATAAAAGAGAATGAAGACGAGGATGATCGGCATTCAGTGATTGCTTTGTTTCGATGAGTACGATGTCTCAGCGAAGTCATTTGACAGATTCAGAAGCTTTGAGAATTGTTGGTAGGTTAGAAGGGGGCCAAACTCAAGCCGAAGTAGCGCAAGCCATTGGAGTGTCACAAAGTGTCATTTCCAGGATCTGGAACCGTCTTTTGGAGAGTGGATGTGCAGGCCGAAGACCAGGGCAAGGTCGTAGACGGGCAACAACGCCCAATGAAGATCGGTGTTTATCGTTAACAGCTCGGAGACACCGAACCATGACGCTACTCTTCTCCAACAACACCTTCGCTCGGCTACAGGCACCACGATTTCAACTCAGACTGTCCGAAACCGGCTCCATGCTGTAGGTCTGTATGCTCGCCGACCGATGGTATGTGTTAGATTAACATCAAGGCATCGTCGCGACCGCAGGGAGTGGGCAACCGAGCATGTCAACTGGAGGAGAAATGAATGGAGCAATATTCTGTTTTCTGACGAGTCCCGTTTTTCTGTGCATCCGGATAATAGGCGTATTTTCATCTGGAGGGACCGTGGCAGTAGGAATAATCCTGCGTTCGTGCACGAAAGTGTCAGATTTGGCGGTGGAGGAGTGTTGGTGTATGGTGGCATCTCCATTGACGGACGCACTGACCTCTACATCATTCGAGATGGAGCTCTGACTGGTCGCTGATATAGGGATGAGATCCTCAGACCTATTGTAGTCCCTTACGCTGCAGCAATCGGAGATAACTTCATTTTAATGGACGATAACTGCAGGCCACATCGTGCAAACCTGGTGGAGGATTTCCTTTTCGAGGAAGGAATCGTTCGAATGGAATGGCCTGCGTGTTCTTCAGACATGAATCCAATCGAGCACGTTTGGGACGCTCTAGGAAGACGAGTTTCTGGCCGCCAACAACCCCCACAAACTCTCCAAGAACTGGAAAGAGCTCTTCTGGAAGAGTGGGGCAGAATACCCCAACTCGTCATTAATAGCCTCATTGAGTCCATGCCTCAAAGGTGTTCAACGTTGCTGGCCGCCCGTGGAAACCATACCCCCTACTGAAAATGATTTTCTTTGAAGAAAACACCTTTTCTTATTCTTTTTTTCTCATATGCACAAATTGCGTTTTTTTCCTTTAGTACACAAATGCGCAATAAAATGCATTTTTTTCTGCCAAACATGTGTAATTTATTCTCATATAACCTACTATGTCTGTCGACCATGTATCAATCAGCTAAACAGTTTACCAGATACAAAATCCACCTAAAACTGCAATATCCTTTAATTGTTTTGAGCAGTATATATTACGCTATCGTACGTGGCACAGAAATCGCGATTATTAGTCATTTGATTAATGGCAAGGCCCGAATGTAACGCATCTCATTGGTTATTGAACAGCATTTAATGCATCTCCATACCTATAAGGGGGTTACCATAAGGGGGACCCTGTTCTGTCGCCAAATGCCGCCACGTTTGTTCCCAACTTGGCGATAAATCACCAAATTTGGCGAGCAAAATTATTCGTCAAAAGTAGCGTCAACTTGGCGATATCTAATATTTCGCCAAATTCCCATAGACTTTCATTGTAAACCAATAGGGTTTACTTGCTTATAGAATATATGAACAGATTGAGATATTTTAGTGCAACAAAAAGTAATATTAGCTTACGGGATTATATTAATTATATTTAAGGGGGTCCAAGTAAATTAAATTAGGAATAAAAGTAACATGATACAATGCTTAGCATGCTTTCCTAAACATAAATTTTAAGGGAGACTAAAACTGGTCGCCAAGGGTGGCTAGTAGATAGAAATATACTAAAGATGAAAAATGATCGCCAGCAGTCTATAGTTTTAACTCAATCAATGCACGCCAAATTCTGATTATTTTAGCTGATAATTCTTATTTTCAAAGAGAACTTCATAGTCAAGATATGTAATGGAAATTTATTTCAATTTGAAAAAATACAACTTCATTATAAAGCGCTTCTAACAATAACTGCGGCTATAAAATCGTATGCAGGTACTTGATTGCATTTGAATTATTATACAGGGTATTCATAAAATAATGTCTCCGTTATAAATTTTAATAGTATCAACTGTAAGCGTTGTACATTGTTGGTTCGAGGTCATAAATAAAGAACAATTCAAACAGTTTTAAATAAGTGCATGCGCGAGTACTGCTTTGTTATTGACTGACTCCCTGGCACATATGCAAAATGGCGACTCCTGGGCGTAAAGCGTTATTGCTGGCGGAAGATATAAAAGCCGTTAGAGCCATGCGATTTTTTCCTTTGGGGATTTATAAAAGATCGTGTCTACGTTCCGTCGCTACTTAATGATTTGTCAGAACTGAGACGCAGAATTGTACAGGCTATTACTTCCACGACTCCGGGCTTGTTAATCGATGTGTAGAAAGAATTTAACTTTAGGTTAGATGTGTGCTGTATGACTAAAGGTGCACATATTGAACTTTTCTAAGAAAAACTAGATTATTTCACTTTCAATTTAATGTATGATTTAGTGTAAATGGTCTAAATTAAACTGTTATAATATGCCATTGAACTAGGGCATTATTTTATCGACACCCTATATATGAATTTGAATGTAGCATACGTGTTCTGCGTATGGGTTGTACTTACAAGGAAGGTCTCCCTACTGGGCATACTCAGAATATTTTGAAAAAAAATACCAATTAAACTACTTTTGTATGTAATAAAGGATCAGCCAAATTTAGCGGCGGAATTACAGTAGAAAGTGTGTAAAAAAATAAAAATCTTTCTAGTATTTGGCGCGAAAAGACGAAAGCGTCACGCGATTGGGCGAGCAGTACTTTTCCTCGCCAAAAGCAAACGATTTTAATGCACCTGAAAATTGTTTGTTAACTGATTTTTAGAATGCGTGTAAAAAGTATTTAATGAATTTAAACATAAACAATGAGAGAGTTTAATAAATGCAGTTTTTCGTATTACATATTTATGTTGCTTGTTATTTAATTTTATTACTTTAAAAACAATTTCATGTATAAAAAATACTTTCATGTATTTAAGCGTATTCCAAAATAAAGGCAAGATTCATTTACCAGTCATTCATTTCAATATCAAAGAATTCGTCGTTTCCATAGCAACAAAATTGAATCGACAGTGCTCAATTGGACTTAATTTTGAAATATTGAAACAACTTTAATTTATTTTAATTTTCTTTTAATTCATAAAATTTTATTTAACATTCATTATAAATATATATATATATATATATATACATGTCAAAACTATAGTTAAATCAAACTAAAACTGACAAAACTAAAGTTATTTACATTAAATTTATTTAAACAAGTTCAATATGAAACATTTCCATCTTAAAGAGTATTCGACATAAAAATGCATTTTTCGAAATTTCATTTCATCGCCAACCGATGATAAATCGCCAAATAAACGAAATTTTCATTATTTTCTTACGAACGTTCTATCAAGGTTCCGCCAAAAAATTTTTTTATAAACATATATATCCACATGAAAAGAACACTCTGTAATTTTTTCCGATTTTTCTGAATATGCCCGTATGGAGACCTTCCTTGTTAGTGATGCCAGGTGTCCCGATGTACGTGGGGTGTCCCGACTTCCAGGGACACCGAGACCTGTCCAGCGTCATCACTGCGCGAGACGCCAAAAGTTCCAATTTTTCGTGATGCACAAATTAATTTAAATTCTTTTAGTACATATTCTTCGTTAGTATGTCTCGAGTGGAACGATAACACAGCAAAGCCAGTGAAGACAGAACCTATCTATAACGGATTTTTTTATAGTCCCTTCCAAAGAATACCCTACAAATCTACCTGCATAGATGGAAACCTATATAAAATGTAATTTTTTGCCGTTCCTATCTATTATTTTTTTCACAAGCTTTACTGTACTTTGTTCAGTAAACTCTGCGTAAACGAAATCTGTTTATAACAGAGTTCTCTTTTAAAAGTAAAAATTTTACTGTCCCTACATTAGGAATATTATACCTGCTAAATTGGAATTTTGTTTCAGCTTCTAGTGATTCGGATTTCAGAGATTTTACTGTACAAGATTGTTGTGTTTATTTATTATATTAAAGCCTGTTAAGACGGAACCGCAAGAGAAGGAGAAGTATTCCGTTTTTAAACAGGGTTTAGTCTCAGTACGTATAATTGTATGGAATATTTCTAACGTAGGGACAATGAAATATTTATGTTTAAGACATGATTTCGTTATAAACAGATTCCGTTTTTTGTAATTTTGTGTTCCGATTTATAAACCGCTGTCCCCCTCCCCCCCTTTTTTTTTTTTTTTTTTTTTTGAGAATGACGTTATTTTAACCCGGGAGAACGCGCGCTGAGCCTGATAGACCCTGAGTGCATACGGTTTTTGCAAGTGTCACCACAAACTTTTTAAAAGTAATCTTCAACTTCTTTTATCCCGAAATTGTCTCCGACTAAATAAGACGACGATTATTATTTGTATTTATAAGTGACAAAGTAAAAACCATTGATACAGTGAGTATGCGCGCGTTCTCCCGGGTTAAATATAGCCTTGAGAGAAATATGCCTTGACTATTAAAATCATTTTCAGAAGAAAATATTGCAATGAAAATAATTAAGAAGTAATGTAACTAATAAAAAATACCTTTAATACGATATTTGTAGACAATATTTGTATATGGCCTTAAATGTATTATGCCAGTTAAGATGACGAGTTCAAAAGTTCAAGATTTCAGTTCAAAAGTAATGTCTTTAAGATTTGAGCAGTTTTACAACGGTTAATTTACTGTGAATTTATAACTCACATAACTATTTTTATCTATATTATTGTTGAGTTGTTGTTCCATTCTAATTAATGCAACCTTTTTTCGGAAAAAATTCCAAACAGTCAAAAACATGACGGTATACCACTGCGATTGAAAGAAATTTCCGTCTTTTGACAGGAGAGTTATAGGAAATTTTGGGCTTAGTTTCGCAAATTTTTCGTGTTTAAAGGGAAAAGGGAAATACGAAAATAATAACAGGCAGAACACTTGTCGGAATATCCTGTGATTTGACGTAAATGCAGCTTTAGATTGGAATATTTCTGTTAATTTTTTCGTTAGATTAATGATTTTTCTGTATTTTTGAGGAAAATGGGCAAATTACATCAGAAATTTTTGTTTTTCAACAAAATATAATCAACGGAAAAAATTAGTTGTTTGAGAGTGCAATGTTTCCTGTTTGCTCTAGGTTGAATAAACAATGGACAGGCAAATCAAAATAAATTATTCATAAATTGTGGTAAATATAATAAATCCTCTTAATAAATATTTTTAGTTATCGGAGTATTTCGTTCAATTTTGTTTATTAATGCGCGGCAGTTATAAAATTTTAAAACCTACACAAAAAACAAAGTCACCGAGAAATTATGATTATCATCTATTATTATCATCACATTCAAGGAATTGTAAATATCTTGATCCAATTTCGCGTTTACGCAAAGTAAAATTATCTTGATTAACACAGAACGAAAAAGCAATACAGATCTTAACAGAAAAGGTTCGGAGCTTACATATAATGAGCGTGAAAGGAAATCTTATGTCTAACTTAGTTACTTATAGTTCCTGTACAACTCAGGAAATGATTTAGTCTAACCCTTTCATGATGCTTAATAACAGCTAGATTTAATACTGCTGATCCCAAGGTTGAAATGTTCGAAGTTCTAAATCACTCTTTTCCCCTCTAAGATATATATCAAAGTCTTAGATTTATTACAGCTCTTTAGAATGTTATACCTGTGGTTATTTGGATAGTCGTAGTTGAAACGTAGCAGATTTACTACAACACAGTTATATTGCTTTATTAATATACATGAACTACGAAGCGCTTGTACATATGTATTACCTTCATTCATACACTCACTCACAAGTATAAATGCATGCATAATCCACGGTTGGCATAAATGTATAACTGTATTTTAAAAATTCACATTTCCAAAACTATTACGCATATTATGATAAGTTAAAATAAAGAATATGAATGAAAATTTATGAAAATAATGAAAAGCATTCCGATTTTTTTTTCAGTTGCAAATGTTTCACCTTGCATGACTCGAAAACATCTAATCTGTAACCAAGTTCGTTCCAAACATTTTGCGCCCCACCAGTGGCTGAGAGGTTCTGCTCTCGAAGCTGGTAGACGGAGGTGCTGGCTTCGAACCTAATGGCTCTCGTCGGCCTAACCGTTCGGAGTTTTCGTGGTTTACTTCGAACCTTTGGAAACCTTGCGTAAATACGGGTTAGTTTCCCTTAGAAAGACCCCCACGGAAGGCACTCCCCTATATCCCTCGAGTAGATAATCGCCCGTCAAAAATCAATCCAACCCAAACATTTTGCAGTTTTACACTGTCAACGGCTCTTAATACAGCACTAATGCATTCTTTAAGTTATTTGGGTGTTTGTAAACAAGATCTTTGACGCAACCCCACGAACAGAAATCGCATAGCGTAAGATCCGTCGGCCATGTGAGTAAGAGTAAATTATCGTTACCTGCACATACAATCCACCATTGAGCGACAACAAAAGACATACTTGGGAATGCTTTTCTTTTTTTTTCTTTCAGATATCACTTATTATAATAAGTGCAAAAGTTTTGAAAATATATATTTTTTAATTTGGTTATTCATTTATGGCAAGTTTTTGAAGTGAAAACTTCTTTAGGCGCGTTGAGCTTTTTTTGAGATGGAGAAAAACCACTGATTTGGAGACACTGTTACGTAACCGACATGCTAGCATTTTGGCACATAGACACTAGCGCGCCAAGCGGTGAATGACAGGAACTTTTCCCTCTTCAGCTCAATCCGCAAAAGAAGAAAGAAGCTAAAACTCACTTTTCTCCCGGCGTTCACACAGGAACACACGCAAAATTTACATTTTCGGTAGTAATGATAAGTAATTTTGGTAGTAATAGTTTATAATAATGAATAAAAAAACACTACATTTAAAAGTATTTCCTGCACAATAAAACATTTCCTGACGATTAAAAAAACACACACGTAATTGTTGAAGTTTTCACTTCTATTGGCACTCCCGGAGTGCCACTGTTTTTTTTATTTTTCCCTTTTTTGTGTGTGTTCTTCAACGTTGGATTGGACGTGCTGGTAACGATGATTTGCTCTTTTATTGACATGGCCACCAAGATCCTCGTATCTTACACCATGGGATTTTATTGTAAGGTTACATCAAATATCTTGTTTATGAACCACCATTGCCGTAAACACTGACCAGAACTTAAGGGATTACATACGTTCTCGGTGGCGAAAAACTGACATATTTTGATTTTTTAATTTTTTTAGGAAGGAAGTAAAATTAATTAAAAACAAATAACTCAAAAACTGTTTCTCAGAATGAGCTGCAATTTTGGATTCGCATATTTAAAACTTATAGAAACCAATTTCTCTTAAAAAGTTCACAGGTTTGAATTCATATACATATATATACACATACAGACCTGTCCAGGAAGTAGTAAGACTGAAATTTTCACGCTAAGCAGAAGGCCAAAGGGGCGGAATTTGCGGGTGGCACGTGCGGCGGGGGCTGTCAGCTACAGAGTCTGGCGAAAGTCAGTTGGCCTTGAGCCTATACAGCTCACGGATCGCTCGTGAAGCAGACATGCGTTTGAAAGGGGCGTTAGGTTTTCAGAATGCAGCGGAGTGTCGAACAGAGATACGCCGTAGTGTTGTTTGTAAAACTACACAAATCGGCCATTGAGACGCTTGCCATGTTACAAGATACCCACGGGAAGAATTCTTTGTCCAAGGCTCAAGTGTTTACTTCGCATAAAGCCTTCAAAGCCGGAAGAGAGGACGTCGATGACGAACAACGCGCTGGGCTTAAATCAAGTTTTCGAACTTCAGACAGTGTGGCTAAAATTAAAGCGCTTTTGGACTCCGATCGTCGGGTGAGTGTCCGAATGATTTCGGAAACGTTAGGATTTACAGATTGTGCATCAAATCGTCACGAAGAATATCAAATGCGGAAAATTTGTGAAAAGCTGGTTCCAACGCATCCTTCAAAGTGAACGAGTTCCTGGCAAAACACAGCTTCGCAACACTACCCCAACCACTAAACAGCCCTGATCTGTCACCGACGGACAGTTTTTTATTCCCTCGGTTAAAATCCAGCTTAAAAGGTCATCGTTTTGACAATCTGGAGAGCTTGCATAAAAACGCAACTCGCGTTCTGAACAGCATTCCAGTTGAAGGCATCCAGGCGGGCATAAGTGGGTTTCGCATTCGTTGGCAACGGTGTATTAATGCAGGAGGAGGCTATTTTGAAGAATATTAAGTGTTTGTAAAATTATCTTCAAATAAACGAATTTTACGGAATCAGTCTCCTTACTTTCTGGGGAGACCCTGAAATTTTTTTTTCGAAATTTGCTTATTAATATCTCAATTTTTTTCAAATATATTGGAAGAAAAAAAAGGAATTTTTTTAGAATATTTTCGAATATATTGGAAGAAAAAAAACAGGTTTTATTTAGTAGAATGTCCTTTATTGTAACCTTGTAGTCCTTTAATTGTAATTACCTTGCGATCTAACTCGGAATGATAAATTCATGCATTTCCGTAATCGGTACGAATGTCATATTAACGCCTTATAAGGGAATATTTTGTAATAGTAATATGAGATAACAGAACGGAACCCTCTACTCGCAGTTGTCCTGATTTATTTTTCTATTAAGCACAATACACGCAAGACAACTTTTAAATTGCTTTACTGTTCATAACATATTATAAATATGTTTTACCATGTTCGAACTGTCCCAATGGCGTATTGTCAGTCCAATGGATTGTGTATGAGGAAACATAAGTGTATCCTGTTATGAGTGGAAATTACATTAAATCTATACACATTAAACACGAGTCGAGAGCAATAGTTTGATTCAATATCCATGCGCTGCAAGCCGATACAGTTATGCTGTATATGCCTCTCTGAAACTCTATATCACCGGACAGAACTCCACGTCGAGAGGCTTCCCAAAACTGTACAGCCATCATTCATCGAACATAACAGTTACGTTAATAGAATGAAAGGGAGGGGGAATGAAGTTCTTCCTCCCCCTATTTCTATTCATATACAGTATATACTACACAATTGTACTCAAATGCATATGTGTAACTACCATTATGTATGTAGCACGCACGGATACTAATGCGAGTTGACGGATTTTCCATTATTCTAGTTAATAATCGCTTTAAAATGTATTAATAAATAGTATGTTGTTTCGCAAAATATGATGTAGTTTTTCATAATGTTCAATTATCAGTTGTAAATTGTTTATAATTGCTTTAAAACTGTTCTCAACAAAATATTCTTCCACACTGAAAAACTCGAAGTTTCCGCATATTCACTGACCTTTTTTTAATACTTACCAAAATAGATGAAAAGTGCTTATGAATTCGGTTTGTTTGGCCGTCTGTCTAACCGTATTCTAACTCGCGCAAATAGGCTCGCATTGACATACAATTGATTATATGTTATTGGGGTTTATCATGGTATCTATTGAAAATGAAGTGTGTAGCATTCACAGCTCATCTACAGGTGCACTCACTAATTACATTATGGTCTATGGGAAAATCCGTTTTCAGTGTATTTTTATGATACATTATTTCAAAAATATTAAAATATTTATACATCACTGAACTGCAACAGAAGATGCTTACTTTAGAATATGATCTGCGTAATATTTATCTTCCATTTATACGGATACGAAAAAGAATTCGGTTATAGTACCGTCTATGAAACAATAATTGCTACACACTGAGTTTACATTTTAGTATGCGTTTTTAAATTTATCTGAATTATTTGCTTATTACTTAATATACAAGGCTGCACAAAAGCATCCGGATATTTTTCCGACTATATATGGACATTGCAGAAAACGGGCTTTTTTATATGTCACGCGTTTTCCAAATTTTCACCTTATTGAACGGTGAGGTTTTGTTACAGTATTCTGAATGTGTTGGAAAGTGTTTCATAATCTGTGCCTGGCGCATAATTTTTCGTTCTTTTTTTCTATTAAGAACGAAACACGCTAAAAAATTCCTTTACTGTTCGTAACATATTATACACTAGGGGGCTCGGCCCCCTACGAGCTACGCTCGCCAACCCCCGTCCAGACACCGCAGACTCTAAATGCACGCTAATTTGATCGGCTTTAAAAATATTTCGAAAGATTGAATTATAATTTAAAAAACAATGACGATCTCCCTATAAACGAATTTCTATTCATTTCTCTTTGATTGGGGAATTTTAACGCAAAATCCGCTGCGTTACTACTTAATTATCCCGTCGACCCATTTCGCCAAATTATATAAATCGCCAAACCACTCGCCAAATTATACAAATTGACATAATTTTTATTTTAAATAACGAAAGAACAAATAAATTAGTACAACATTAATAAAAATACAAATAAAACGTCGAAATAAAAATAACTTGATGTCGTAGACACGTGTAACAACATTTCAAAATAAGTTAATATAAAAGGAATTAAGTAAACAGAGTCTTTGTATCCTGGTATTTTTTAACAAAGCGAAAAGAAAGTTCTTTTAAATGAGACATTTTAAATTAATCGTTTTTAATCTGACGTAATTTTTACCAAGCTATTCTTTCTCTGTTAAATATTCACGTGAAAATACCAGTTGAAAAGTATCCTCTCAAAATATCAAATAAATGTCTAGCGCAATTTTTAAATTTAAACCGTTTTGCAATATTATTTTGCGTTCATTTTATGTAATAACTGTAATGTGACGTAAATATGACGTAATTTCTCCTATTTAATACTTCTAACGCATGTTAACAAATTTATTATTTTACAAATTCCTTTCTCTCTTAAAATTCACGTGTAATTATAGTTTTTATGACGTAATTTTTAATAAGTTCCTGCTTTTTGCACATAATTATTTAATTCTAATTCCAAATGTTTTTTTTTCTGTTTATAATAGTCACGTGTAAATAATTTTTTAATTTATTTACACGTATAAATATTTTTTTTTTTGAAGCAAACATTATTGCGTCCTCTGTTTATACAGTTGGCAACAGTTTAAATTAATATCACTTTCTAAAATCTGTAAAAAATATCTCTAGAAATGCTGAAAATTTGAATTTAAAATAGAAATAAAACCTCAAAAAATGAGTCAAAATAAAAAAAATAATGCAATCTGCACTCCGGCAAATTCTAACGCATAAAATGATCTAAAAATGATTACACTGCCCTGTATAGTTTTTGCTGCTATAAAACTTTTTTAGTGGAACGATTTTGTCCAACTTTAGCATTAAATATCTCTTAAAATAATTCTTCGATTTGAAAACTGTCTGCTTCAGCGTGTTTATCAAACATTTCTGTATAAAACCACCGATTTTTATATTTTTGTATGCATTATTTTTCTTAATATTAACGAAGAAAGACCTCCAGTCACAGAAAATTCAAAACCGGCGGCGGCGGCGGCGGTGACAGCGGTAGTTACTTTTTTTTAGAATAGAGAGAAGAGATATGTTTTAACATGTTCAAACTGTGCCAATCGTGTATTGTCAGTCCAAAGGATTGTGTTTGAGGAAACATAAGTGTACCCTGTTCTGAGCACTACCCCCTACATACTTAGTATGTAGGGGGTAGTGTTCTGAGTGGAAATTACATTAAATCTATGATCTAGCACGCAATAAACACAAGTCGAGAGCAATAGTTGATACAATATCCAAAACTCTTTATCACCGGACAGAACTCCACGTCGAGAGGATTCCCGAAACCTTACAGCCATCATTCACCGAACATAATAGTTACGCTCATAGAATGAAGGGGGGGGGGAGGGGGGGATGAATTTCTCCCACCCCCAGTTCTCTTCATATAGCATATACTCTACAGAATTGCAGTCAAATCAGGGGCGTAGCTACAGATATTTTTTCGGGGGGGAGAGTTCGAAAATTTCCCAACTTGAAACAAATTCCTCCAACATTCAATTAAAGTGATATGCACAAAGTGTGTAATAATGATAATGAAGCTTATGCATAAAAAATTCCTTTCCAAAGAAAAATTTTGAAACTAGAAATATAAAAATTCTAATTATTGGTTTGTTTAATAAAAAAACAAACACGCGTTTTACTTTCTTCTGTCTTTACAAGACGAAGGTATTGAATTCGTAAAAAAAAATCTACAACTGGTTTTCGACGGTTTGATACGTTTTAGAAGGTCCTGAACATGATTTGACTGATTTTAGGAAATGTCTGTCTGTGTGAATGTGACACAAATTTTGTGGGTGCTCTATCTCAAGAACTAATTCGCGGAATTTTATAAAACTTTAGATTCAGTTATACCTTGATAAAAATTAATGCTGATTAGTTTTTGTGTAGATTACCCAAAAGGTGGCGCTGCTATGCTGTATTTTTCACGATTTACATAATTTTAGCGATAGTTATATCTCAAAAACTGTTGCACAGAATTTGATAAAATTTCATATTCTGTTAAACCTTGACATAATTTAGTGCTTATTAGGTTTTTGTATATATCTGTGGCACTGCTGTGCTGCATTTTTCACGATTTTCGCGTTAGCTATATCTGAAAAACGAATGCATGGAAATTTAGTCAAACTTCATATTCGGTTACACTTCCTTATTGGTCTTGGGTGTATACTGTCCAAAGGTATCACTTTTGAGCTCTTTGGGTTTGGAATTTTGGTTGCAGACATCTAAGAGCATGGGTGTCGAAATTCAATGATTTGTTTGAAAAATGCGATGCTTCTATCTCCTTTTCAAAGGCACACAATTAAACGAATTATAAATTAAATGCACACAATTAAACCTTTAGAATTCATTATTGTGGGCATATAATTGTTATTTAATTTTAACATTGTGATTGCAAATTTTGAAGTATTAACATGTATGGGATAGAATAAGGTTTTGGGATTGGCACATCCAAATAATTTTCATTTAACATCAATTCTTTTGGTCTTCAAAGAAGCTAACTCTGATGAAGCTAACCTAACATCGTCCAGTTTAATAAAATCCACTATTTCACTTTCACATTTTAAAAGCATTAGGCTGTCAAGTCTGTCAGGCCTCATTGTAGCTTGCAATATATATTTATTAAATTTTTATTTGACTAAAGATTCTTTCATTAGATGCAACGTCATAAAGATAAGCTGCTGTGAATGTTAAGTTACGAGTATATAGTTTGACAGTGTGACCCAAATAGTCTTTGGATTTCACGGCATGAGAAAAGGTTTGTTAAGTGAGTTGGGATTTGGTTTATTTTTATTTGACTCTGCAAGTCATGTACATTGTATATCCGGTTTCTCATATCCAGGTGGAAACATTATTAACTTTTCTCAGTTAGTGATACTCAAATTTGCCTTGCACAATTGCAATTTAAATATGGAATGTATTGGTGCAATATTCTCCTGATATAGGGAACATTGCCATTTAAGCCCATTACTAAATTGCCGAAATTTTCTTGTATTTCTTATAACTCTTCCCTGTAAAACTTATGTCTATCAATGTCCATTGCTATGCTATTATTTTTATCTATTCCATTTGGTGAAACCGTTTTCCCACGGTGCTTTCAGAAGTCAGCTTATTCAATCACATCCTAATATTCATAATTGTTTATGAACTTGTCTATAAGTAAATCTTTATTTCTCCAAAATTTTATTCAAGTGCAACCTATCAGTGTTTATGTCAACCTGTATGTCGATTTTTTTTTCTTCAGTTGATGGACTGCTTTCATGGTCATATTTCTGTTCCAAATTCAAATCATCCACTTTTTTACCTTTTTCATCCTCGAATGGATTTTTAGATGCTCCAAAATCTTGCATGAAAACTCTTTTCCTACTATGAAAGGTTCTTTCGTGCTAAGATTTATAGTCATTTTTTAGAACAGCTTTAAACACACAACACTGGACTTTTGGTTTAAAATTTACTAAACACCTATAAATATAAATGAACAGGACATATATATATATCCGCACACAAATAAAGGTAAAATGTGGCAAATGTATCTAAACTAACGACTTCTTATATTCACATTTGCTCATATAATGCTTTTGTCATGACAGCGAAGGGTTAACTAATTTTCGGAGCAAAAAAAATCACGAGAATGAGTAAAATATTGTCCAAAAATCGCAAAATTAGTGCAATTTGTGAAAACTCATCAAATCTTCTTGCCCAGCTGTGTTTCAAGTAGGTGACTACATTCCTTTCTGTTGTGCTACAAGTGATCTCCAATTTTCAAAAGAAGCTGCAATCCCTTTGGATTAAAATAGCTGGATTCTCTTTTGGGAGGGTGAAAATTTTGAGAAAGGAACAAAGTTTTGAAGGAAATAACGGAACTGGATAGTCAGCTATTGGTGGATAGGAGTAGAGAAATTTAGGTCTGGTAGATGTATAATATTTTTGTAGAACTGAAAAATACAATGATAGATTGAGTGTGGCTGATTTCTTTTTGTATTTCTTTTGATAATTTAATTTGCTTACTGTTACAATACTCAGTCAGAAACATAATCACCAAAACAATAAAAATTTCATAATGTCTCAAAAATCCAGAATTTCCCAACTCTAAGCTCAAATTTCCCAACTTCACAAATATTGGGGGGGGGAGGCTCCCCCCCCATACCCCCCCATGGCGACGCCCCTGAGTCAAATGCATATGTGTAACTATACCATTATGTAGCATGCACGGAAACTAATGCGAGTTGACAGATTTTCCAGTATGCTAGTTAATCATTCCTTTAAAATGTATATCGTAATTGTATATTGTTCCGCAAAATATGACGTAGTTTTTCATAATATTTCATTATCCATTGAAGAGCTTAGTGAAAGAATATGTTATAATAGAGTTTCTCAAAAATTATTTTATTTTATGGATGGAAGCGTTATGAGGTATTATATCATATGGTAAATCTGAAAAGCAGTAGAGTGCTGATTATCTGAACAAGTCGGGACCTACCCTAATTCGGATAAAGAAAAGCTCGGATAAATGGACAGACAATTTAAGGGATGTTCCTGACAATACTAAAACCTTCACACTTTACCGAGGCTTAGGACTGGCAGCACTAGTTAGTGCTGACTTGTTTAAAATACTTTTTTTTTTTTTTTTTTTTTTTTTGCTTTTTTATCATTTAAAATTTTCTTTTTCTCTTTTTATAATTTTCTGAATTCCAGAGATCCTACCATAAGCAAAAAAGCTTTCGACTGTTGCTTGCTTCAAAGGAGACATTCTTTCCAATGCGTCCATATCTCGAATTCTACTTAAATAGGTTAGTTGAATAGGATCAGCGTTCTTCTGTCTTTCGAGCCATTTCATAGCTGTTTCCAAACATTCAAAGGCTTCGTTATGTGATGGACCTGGGTCATTTTTAGAGCATTCGTTTTCATTTTATTTCATTTCACTTCTTTCTCCAAGCCTTTTATTTTTATTCTCTTGTTACTGCTCCCAACGATACCGTCAACCGGGGCTACTTTGGGTCATTTTTTCCGGTTTCCACTCACATTCCATTATTAAAAAATATTATATATGATTTTTCAACGTCGAAATGGAGTTGTAAACAATTAACGTGAAAGAATGAAGCAAACTGTATGGTTTTAAAGGGGAATTTTTTTATTTTTTAACTCTTTTTAAAGCTTTGGAATAAAGTAGCCCCTGCTGGGGGCTTCTTTGGTCTATTCACTTAGTTTCATATAAAATGAATGCATTTCATGTGTAAATGAATACATTTTTATTGAAACTCCCTTGCAACAGCATTTGCAAATAAATTAACACTGCAAACTGATAAAACAAATGTTTTTGTTGTTGTTGTTGTTGTTTTCTATTTAAACACAATAAACCAACTGTTAATATTAAAGAAACAGTTTTCGTCATGTTATCCTCAGCAACTGGAACAAAAACAATTAATGTAACATTTAAAAAAAATGTTACTTAAAACATGTTTTAAGAGATTTGGTTGTATAAAAGGCATTTCTGAGTAATTGGGACTATTTTCAGACCAAAAGAGGCCTGGCACAAAGTAGCCCCAAAATACTAGTTTTCATGTTAGCTTTATGAAAACGTAACCATGTCCTGTCAAAATAAAAAATTAAAGGAAAAATTATGATCACACATGGTTACAGGTTACTAAAGGTAATATTTTGACACTTGCCTTATTTGTAGCTCTTATACGCCATACAAAGTTTGGAGAGTTTTGACATTTTGACATTTGAAGTCCACCGAAGTGGAGAATGCTTTGGGGGCTATAGCTACAATGGCTGTCGCCTCGAATGATCTTTATTATACATAGAAACAACAACAAGTCACAACAATTTTTATTTTCCATTACATATATTATATAACTACAATGGGACATTCACAATTACATCCATGTCTTACCCAGGGACTCGAACCCGGGCCCTAGGGGGTTTGGAGAGTTAAAATTTACACACGAAAACAGTTGTTTACAAACACACCCAGTGCTGCCACAATTTTTTTTAATTACCCCCAAACTATTCAAATACTCTATAGTAGGGTATAAAATATATTTCAAGTGTAAAAACTCCAAATTATCTTGTTTTGTTTGTTAAATATAAAGAATATAAACATTTTTTACAGGATGGAACAAAGTAACCCCGCAAGGATCAAAGTAATTACCAGTCACGGTTGACGGTACACTAATCGGGTATTCAATTTCGCATGCTAAATCTGAAGGGAGGAAAATTATAGAAATATGGTGTTTGTATAATCGGAAGTTCGGTTTAAAAAAAATTTTTTGAGAGAAACAGGCTGTTCGGATAATTGGAAGTTCGGTTAAAAAATTTTTTGATAGAAATAGGCTGTTCGGTTAATTGGAGTTCCGATAATCAACGCTCTACTGAAGGTTTGAGACAGTACCTTTTAACATTTAATAATTTAAAACAGTGAATATAATTTCTAATATTTAATAATTAAACGTTAATATTCCTTTCTAGGAGAGTTTAGTATTACCTATTAACATTCAAATATATGCTACTAAGGAGGAATTAAATAAATAACTAAATGACAACAAAAAACTTTCACTTCAATTTTCTCGAATTCTAATTTGTGTTACATAACATCTTCTTCCACTCATGTCTTCAAATGTAGGTTGTTCATAATTGAACGACTGAGTGGGATAAGAATAACATTCCAGCTTATGTAAATGTTGAGGAAATGCAAAAAAACATTTACGCAAATAAGAACCATCGATTTTAGAGAAATGCGCAACATTGTTAAATCTAGTCTATGAGGGTTCGTCCTAGTGTTGCCAGATTGGGAATTTTTTTGTCCCCAGATTATGATTGTCACCGCTTTTTTGAAATAGAAATATTCGCCCTATTTAAAAATAGATTAAAAATTCTGAAAAATAAGTGAATTATACTATTTTTAAAAAGTGGTGTCAGTCAAATAATCTGACTTAAAAAAAGTCCCCTATCAGGAAACACTGGTTCGTCCTATGAATTTCAAAGAAAAATACTAATCAATATAATAGTTAATATAAATTAAACTATCTTATTTCATTTCTCAGATTTTTGTAAAATGGTCCTTTTTCTACTCACCCGTTCAATTATTTTAAGACGGTTGGTTCTAAAAAAGGACTTTTCCGCATTCAACAACACGAAATTTGCTGACACATTCACGGACACGATTGTAAGTTTCCAACATAGTTGAGAAGTGTTTATGACTTTGGCTTGTCTGTTTTATTTTCCGTCTGTCCGTGCTTTAACTCGGGTAAATATCCTCAGATTTCCATGTAATTAATATGTGTTAACGAAGTTCATTATAGAATGTTCGCTATTGAAAATTAAGTGTTTAGCATTTATAGTTCGGTTACACGTGCAAACAAAATAATTCCAGTGCATTACCTTACGCTATCGGGACAAATTTGCTTGCGGTACATTTTATTTAACCCTTTATCTACTGACGGTACATATAAGTACCATTAAAAAATCTTGTTATAAAATTCATTTAATACATCGATTAGTAGTAATGCAGTTTAGAATGAGTTATTCATTACTTTATCTTGTTCCAAAAGCATTATGGGTTACACAATACAAAAATATTTTTAAAAGGATGATTTCTTTTGCCTTTGCATCTTTTCATCTTTCTTGGCGTTGGGGGGATTTTTCAATTCCGAAATATTTCTATATTTCTATTGTAAGACCATTATAGTTGTACATTTCTTAATTCTACAAAATACTAAGAAAATATCTAAAATAAAAGATTTGATTGGGGTAATAAATATTGCAGTAAAACCACTATAAATTTAAATTTAATGAATCCTTCTATCCTTCTAAAATCCTTCTAAAATTTATTAAATGATTATGTAAATCTTCTAATGTAGTTTCAAAAACTCACGAAAAATGCTTTAAAAGATAAAATTTTCATGAATTCATAATTCAGTACATAAAGGGTTAAACTGCTTATTTAGGTATCTCATTTCACTGTTTGAAAAATGAAAAATTTCAATAATCTTCTATTAGTGGTTGAAAATGTTTCATAATCTATGCTTGATGCATGATTTTTCGTTCTTGTTAGGTGCTTTCGTAATTATATAAATACGTATCACCTATAGTCGTCGTTCAGTCCGCATATAACAGAGCAAAAACTACCCAACAGAATGATCTGAAATTTTAAATATGTAATTGTTGCAAAATCAAGTCATTTCAAATTTTATGAAAATTGGATGTACAGTTTAATTACAGGGACAGTCAAAAGTTTTCCGTTACATTACGGCCAATGGGAAAAAATTATTTCAAGTGCATTTTAATGATGCTACAGCCTTTCGAACAGAATGAAATTGATATGTACTTATGATTGCACTAAAATGTACATTCAGTACAATATGCCGTGCAAAGAATATTTATAAAACTAGTTATAGCACGAACGTACCACATTTGCCACGTTTGACGTGCAATTTCCAACTTGTTTTCTGTTAAGAACGAAACACGTAAGATGATTTTTGAAACTTCCCTCACTGTTTCGTAACATATTATACATATGTTTTAACTGTGCCAATCGCGTATTGTCTGTCAATCCACTGGATTGTGTGTGAGAGAAACATAAGTGTACCCTGTTATGAATGGAAATTACATTAAATCTATGATCTAGCACACGTTAAACACAAGTCGAAAGCATTAGTTTTCAATATCCATACGCTGCAAGCCGATACAGTTATGCCTAATTTGCCTTTCTGAAGCTCTATGTCACCGGACAGAACTGCTCGTCAAGAGGCTTCCCAAAAGCTTATAGCCATCATTCACCCAACTTAATAGTTACGGTGATAGAATGAAGGAGGGAATGAAGTTCTCCCTCCCCCATTTCTCTTCATATAATATATGCCACAGAATTGCAGTCACAGAATTGCAGTCAAATGCATATGTGTAACGCATATGTATACCATTATGCATGTAGCACGCACGGATACTAATGCGAGTTGACAGATTTTCCAGTAGTCTAATTCATCATCGTTTTAAAATGTAGGGGAGGGTAGTATACAGTGAGACTAAAAATATTATTTCTTAACGTATGGCGACTATTTTTATTCTTTT
Organism: Maratus speciosus; assembly: GCA_963932465.1. Classification (NCBI taxonomy): domain Eukaryota; kingdom Metazoa; phylum Arthropoda; class Arachnida; order Araneae; family Salticidae; genus Maratus; species Maratus speciosus. Next base: position 129,938,141 of record OZ010789.1, on the reverse strand, counting down.
GAAAAATATTTGCTACATCTTAAAGCATTACAAGTACGCTACACATTAATGTATAAATGGTTTTTTAAAAGTTTTTTATAAAAGCATAGAAGCATGATAACGGAGTATCGGAAATTGTCTCACTGTATGCCACTTATGATATATAGTGAGACAATGTATAATTTTCCATAAATCATACATTTTTACATTCTATCAATAATTTCCTTCAGTGTATTAATGCATTAACCACTGCCTTAAATCGTGTTTATCATTTGGAATTCAATCTGACATTTTTGGGGTCGAGTAGTTTTGATAGAGCAATAGTAAAAATGCAAAGTAAATTTCAATAACTACGAGAGTACACATATTATTGACAATCCAACCACATTTTGAGCTTAACTGATTGCGTATGGTGGATTGTGGTAATTAAATTATTGTTATCCCTCGTAAATAACATAATCAAGAACGAAAGGCTCTCGTTCTAGTTCCTGAAACCTAAATGATTCATCGTCGTCAGAAGAATCGTGTAGAACCATCTGTGTATCTTCATCAGATGTGTCATCTGAGGACGAATCATTCTACACCGTCTGGTGTGCTTTTGAAGACTTCGGAAATAAAGCTATGGATTCCGAACTTTCCTTTCTTCTTTTTACGGGAAGGGTTTCCGTTGCCTAGATCAGCATTGCGCCACTTTGTGATGTCGTTTATGATCTCTAATTAATTAATATTTCTAGATTTTCAAAATACTAAAAATATCAGCATCAGGTGCACAATGGCAGACCTTGTTACCTTGAGCTACTTTGGCTACTTTGATGGGCTACTTGGGCTTAGTTCGACTTGGGCTACTCGGGCTAGGTATTTGGGATGCTTGGTGATAGACATTGGGCTACTTTGATGCAGATTTTCATCCTCGTACGTTTAGTAGATTTCCCTAAACATCGCATGCACGCACACACACACACACAGCGAGAGAGAGAGGGAGAGGGAGAGAGAAACTTTCTTTTATTAATAAATAACTTTTTTTTAACATCATAACCACATAGTAGGTACACAACTGTACGCCTCACTGTATGCTTTCGTTACGTTGTAACAAAATGGCTGCCAGATTTGTTTCATCAATTTCATCGCTTGAAAAAGTTTGTGTCGTTTTGTCGAAATAGTCTGTTATTACATATAGCTAGGTTTGGTTAAGTAAATATATACTACAACAAAGAAAATAAACTCTAAAATAGACGTTTATGTAATTTTAACCACAATAAAATAAAGAATTATTTACTATTTTGTGAGACGAGTACCCGAAGTGGCGAAACTACATCGACGTGTTGTATAAGAAGAGGTGGTTATGTGTGAGTATAAGAAAGGAGAAAAAGTTTCAACTATAGGTCAAAGTGACTGCTGTCTCACTGTGTACCACGCCTCACTGTGTGCTACTCTCCCCTATAACATAATAGTACGTTTTTCGCAAACTATGATGTACTTTTTCATAACGCTTAATTATTAATTGTAGATTGTTCATAATTACTTTAAGACGTCTCTTAACAAAATATTCTTCCCCACTCAGAAACTCGAAGTTTTCTGACAGATTCATGGGCTCATTTTTAATACTTTTCAACATAGACGAACAGTGTCTATGAAATTCGGTTTCTCTGTTTGTCTGTCTGACCGTGTTCTAACTCGCGTAAATAGGCTCAGATTGACATACAATTGATACATGTTATTGAGGTTTACCATGCCATGTACTGAAAATGAAGTGCGTAGGATTTATAGTTCGTTTACAGGTGCACTCAAAATAATTCCATTACATTATGGTCTATGGAAGAAATCGTTTTAAGTTTTTTCTTATGATGTTACACTATTTTAAAAATATTGAAATAGTTATACATCACTCAGGTGCACTAGAAGATGCTTCTTTTAGAATATGATCTGTGTAACATTTGTCGTTCATTTAGAGGGAGACTCAAAAGTATTCGGTTGTAGTATAAATTTAAAAACAACATTAAAAACGCCAGAATATGCCAACGTTGAGTAGACTAGTTTCGGTAGTCTTTAGCGTGCCGTCCTAAGTGCAAAAAATAACGGAAACTTGCTCAATTAAGTAGGGAAGAAGCGGATTCAAATGAGAAGTTCATTAATCAATAGGGAAACAGGAAAATACGGGTACTTGAATCCGCTTCTCCCCTATGTAATTGAGCAAGTTTCCGTTACTCTTTGCATTGAGGACAGTACCCTAAACGCTACCGAAACTAGTCTGCTCAAAGTTAGCATATTTTGGCGTTTTTACGTTGTTTTTAAATTTATATTATTCTGAACCAAATAGCATCTTAATAATTCGGTTACAGTACCGCCTATGAGCAGTAATTGCTAGACACTGAGTTTACATTTTGGTATACGTTTTTAAATTTGACTATTTTTTTTGCCCGTTACTTGGTATACAGGGCTGCACAAAAGAATTCGGATATTTTTTCGACTATGATGGGCATTGCAGAAAATGGGTTTTTAAATGTGTTATGCGCTTTTCAAATTTTCACTTAGCAGACGGTGAAGTATTGTTACAGTATTCTGAATGTATTGGAAAGTGTTTCATAATCAATGCCCGACACATAACTATTCATTTTTGTTTTCGATTAAGAACGAAACACGCAAGAAAATTCCTTTACTGCTCCGTTACTAACATATTTTACATATATTTTAACATGTTCAAACTGTGCCAACCGCGTATTGTCAGTCCAATGAATTGTGTGTGAGGAAACATAAGTGTACCCTGTTATGAGTAGAAATTACATTAAATCTATGATCTAGCACACATTAAACACGAGTCGAGAGCAATAGTTGATTCAATATCCATACCCTGCAAGCCGATACAGTTATGCTTCATATGTCTCTGTGCAACTCTATATCACCGGACCTTCACGTCCAAAGGCTTCCCAAAACCTTACTGCCATCATTCATAGAACATAGTAGTTACGTTGACAGAATGAAGGAGGAGGGGAATGAAGTTCTCCCTCCCTCATTTCTCTTCATATAGTACATGCTACAGAATTGCAGTCAAATGCATATGTGTAACTATACGATTATGTAGCACGCACGGATACTAATGCAAGATGACGGATTTTCCAGAATTCTAGTTAATCATCGTTTTAACCCTTTAGCTACTGACGATACTTACAAGTACCATTAAAATAAGTTGTTATAAAATTCATTTAATGCATCGATTAGTTGTAATACAGTTTAGAATGAGTTATAGATACATTACTTTATGTTATTCCAAAAGCCTTATTGGCTACACAAAACAAAAATATTTTGAAAAGGATGATTTCTTTTCCCTTTGCACCTTTTCAGCTTTCTTGGCGTTGGGGGGGGGGGGGGGGGGATTTTTCGATTCGGAAATATTTCTATATTGTTATTGTAAGAACATTATATTTGCACATTTTATTATTCTACGAAATACTAAGAAAAATATTTAAAAGAAATGATTTAAGTGGGGTTATAAATATTGCACAAAATCCCTATAAATTCAAATTTAATTAATCCTAAAATCCTTCTAAAATTTATTAAATGATTATGTAAATCTTCTAATGTAGTTTAAACAATTCACGAAAAATGCTTTAGAAGATAAAATTTTCATGAATTCATAATACAGTACATAAAGGGTTAAAATGTATATCGTAATAGTAAGTTGTTCCGCAAGAGATGACATAGTTTTTCATAATGTTTAAGTATCCCTTGTAGATTGTTCATATTTATTTCAAGACGATTCTCAAATAAAGATGTTTCTGCACTCAACAACATTCTATTTTTTAACTCATTCACGGACTCATTTTTAACACTTTCCAGCATAGTTGAAAAGTGTTAATGAATTTGGTCTGTCTGTCCATTTTTGTGTCCGTCTGTCCGTGCTCTAACTCGCGTAAATATACTCTGATTGTCGTGTAATTGATGTATGTTATTGGAGTTTATCATGGTCTGCTCGATATTGAAAATGAAGATTTTGCATTTATAGTTCGTTTACAGGAAAACTCAAAAGAATTTGTCGAAAATTCGGGAAAATCTTTTTAATTTATTTTTGTGATTTTATACAATTTCAATTACACTAAAATTGATATACACTGAAGTGCACTACACGATATATACTGTAGAATACTGTGTGCATAGTATTTATCGTTCAGTTTCGGTGACACACAAAATAATTCGGTTAATTTACCTTCTATTTGAATTTTTACATTTTGAAGCTTAATTTTGTTTTACTCTAAAGTAAAATAATAATAAATTCAAGAAATTTTTAAAAAGAAATGTCACCAAAAGGGGTTAAATATACTCTAAATAGTTAAAAAAAAAAAAGAAAGAAAGAAAGAAAAGGAAATATTAGTCAATATTATGCCCAAAAATGTAATTTAACTAATAATTACGTGCTATATTTATTTTATCTTATCTTATTGCTTTATAATTTTTGTTCAGAATAATTAATAGTTAAATAAGATATTTAATTGATCTTGAAAGCAAATAATTTGAGAAATCATCATCATATTATTTAAAATTATAAAACAGGTGTTTTAAGTAGTCAAAAGATTTGACGTATAATTTTTTAAACCATTCTTTTTAGAAGAAATATCATATTCATTTTTCTTATTAAGCACTGAATTTAAAACTTAAAAATTTAATTGCACACTTCAAACTAAATTTATTTCAAAACTAAACTTCAAAATCATACAATTTTGTTTTGTTTTTTATAAAAAATGTTCTACAGTGGAAAGCTTCCTCCCTAAAGTCAAGATATTCAATCCATAATTAAATTAGATAAGTCCAATTCTTAACGAATCTTGCTCAAAAGAAATTTTTAGTGGAGATTAATTTTTAAAAATTTGCATTCACAATTAGCTGTTCACTGTGCGCTCCATCTTAATTAAAACCGAAATTTTTAATTAAGGTAATTGATAACTGTAGGGAAATACATGTGTGGTTTATAATGCACGTAATTTAATGCTTAAGTAATTAAACAAAATTAAGGAAGTTTTGAAAAAAAAAGTTTAAAAATGAATGCTTGTTTGTCTGAGCTTTCTTATTATGAACAATAAGAACGAGAACGCGATTTTGATAAAATGTTTTATATTCATTTCAGTTTTAAATTCAAAATATAGCAAACATCACGAATTATTAAAAAGTGCAAAATACAAATTTTTTTATGTTTATAAAATAAAATAACAATTTATGAGAAACGAAAGTTGCGTGATATTAAAACTTAAGACTACAATACACTATATGGCCAAAGGTGACCGGCCACTTGCGACTTTTGACGTTTTCTTAAATATCTAGAAAAATACATGTGGAATTATCCCGAAACTCCAGGTGTGTAAACAGAATAGTACGGGTCATATATTTCCGTGAAGACTTTTTCCCGAAACCCCGTAGGAGACCATCAACAAATTGAAAAAGAACGAATATCTTTTGGACAACCCTGTAAAAACTAACATAGCAAAAGCGTTCAAACTGCAGATTATGATTAAGTGCCTTCTTGTTTTAATTTTTATGGGGTTAGCATGTATACTCGTAGAGAAATTAAAGTTTTTATAAAAAGAGTCCCAAATTTTGCTAAGTTTTTTTGCCTATAACTTGTAGAGTTCCTAATATAAAAAAAAAGTTTTTTATAGAAAATATGACAAATAACATTGTACACAATACTCTGCAATCAGAATGAAAAAAAAATAATAAAAAAAATTGTATGAAAAATGAGCAGTTTTACTAAATAATGGTTCACTGCACATGCCCGAATGTAAACAAAATATAATTTGCATAATGTGTTAGCTAAATGTATACAGCTATTTTTGCGAAAATCTCAAACATATAGTTTGAAAAGTCTGAAAATTATTGTCTATAGAATAAGCTCAAAATCCGTTATTCCAAAATGGAAGTAAAAAGATGAGGGGTGTATCAAAATACAGTAGTACGTACAATATTGTGTATGCTATACTGTCACTGATCAATGGATATATGGATACAACCCCTCATCTTTTTGCTTCCTTTTGGAAACAACAGATTTTGAGCTTATTCTATCAACGATAATTTTCAGAATTTTCAAGCTATGTTTTCGAGACTTTTACAAAAGTTGGTCTATACATTTAGCTAACACATTATGCACATTATATATTGTTTACATTTGGGCATGCGCAGTGAATCATTATTTAGTAAAACTGCTCATGTTTCATATAATTTTCATTATTTTTTCATTCTGTTTGCAGAGTATTGTGTACAATGTTATTTGTCATATTTTCTGAAATTAACTTTTTTTTATATTAAGAACTCAACAAATTATAAGCAAAACTCTTGGCAAAATTTGGGACTCTTTTTATAAAAACTCTAATTTCTCTACGAATATACATGCTATTCTCATAAAAATGAACACAATTTATTACAATAAGGCACTTAATCATCATCTACACTTTGAACGCTTTTGCTACATAAGCTTTTACAGGGTTGTCCAAAAGATAATCGTTCTTTTTCAATTTGTTGACGGTCCCCTATGGGGTTTCCGGAAAAAATCTTCACGGAAGTATATGACCTGTACTATTCTGTTTGCACACCTGGAGTTTCAGGATAATTTCTTATATATTTTTCTAGATATTTAAGAAAACGTCAAAAATCGCAATTGGCTGGTCACCTTTGGCCATATAGTGTATATAAACCTCTGAAAACGGAACTTTTGTATAGCATCATATCGCTCGTCTGCAAGAAAAGCGACACATATCGACAAAAGTAAATTTCACAGGAGAGGTAAAAGAAGAATCTCATGTTTTTATTGTAACATTAAATTATAGCACTTAGCTCTGCATACAACAGTAAAAAGTACATAAAAGTGTAAAACCCTTAAGAATGAAGGCTTAGACGAGGTTTGTATAATATTTTTGTATTTATTTGATATTTATTTTGTATTTATTTTGATGATTTTTTGTTAAATATTTTTGTATTTATTTGATAAAATGTAAACTTACTAAATATTAGGAATATGCGTAATAGCGTAATAATTTCACAATTTAAAAAAATACGCATTTCAAAGAAGTCTACAAGCTCAGATTATGACTTATTTATTTGGATCCTTGCATAATTATATGTTTTGTCTAAATTTATATAAAATAAGCTTTTAGATTGTATATTATGTACTATAATTCGTATTTTTATGAATTACTAAAACTTACTACTCTTTACAGAGATTAATAACATTATAAGTATTATTAATAATAAACTAAGAATAATCGTATTTGACGCTTAAAAACAATTTATTTCATAATCATCTTGAAAAGAACTTCTTGAAAAGAACTTCTATTTCATAATCATCTTGAAAATAACTGCCCCCTCAATGGCTAATGAAAATAAACACTCACTCGAACCTAGCGCCCTATATTTTGTACGTTACAAACACACATAAAAATATGCTTGAACATATAAATTCTCAATTAAAAAAAATACGTATTTCAAAGAAGTCTACAAGTTCAGATTATGACTTATTTATTTGGATCATTGACACAAAAAAAATACAAATAAACTTACTTTTTACATTTCGCTATCTTGAAAAATGAAAAATCTATAAATTCCGAAAAAAAATCCTTTTCATTTAAGCAAATAAATATCCATCTTATGCTGTCATCTCTCGTTAACAGATAAAGACATTTATAGATAATTATTTCATGCAATTTTCATGTTATAGAGAAGAACAAAATTACACAAATTCATTAAAATTCGAAGCGTCCCAAAAAAAGGGACGCTAGGCATAAATGGGTTAATGCTGTTAACTTATCATGATTGCCTGTAAAACAAGTTTGATGAGCATGAAATCTTTTCTTGAGAAAGGATAGCATTTTCAATAACCTGTATTTCGGCTTTCGAAAATGCAGGAAAATGATAAATAGACTATAAAAACTAGTCGGAAACGTCTCTGAAAATCAGTGGCAACAAAAGGAACTTTGTTCTTACAGTAGAAGATCTATGTAACGCAATTCGATATAATGCTAATTCTCTATATATAACTCACAACTTCTCATATGTCTCTCTTACAGTTAAGGAGTCTCAGGACTCTTAAAATTCTTATAAACGAAAAAAAAAAAAAAAGGACCATTTTCAACATTTAATATCTTAAAATGTATATAATTTTAAAACACAATTTTTATTAGGGATGAAAGATATAAGTATGTTCTTTCATTTCATCTATTTAAAAAATTGCAAGATGTAGAATTAGTATTTGTAGGGGGCTCCAAATCATCAGACATTTGACGAGAAGAAAATTGGTATAACAGCTTACGCGCAGGATTACAATATAAATTTTGCAACTAGGATTAAAGTTTTGGTGCCTACTTATACTTTAGAATGCAATAATTTTCCTGAATCTAAATATATTTGTAATTAAACCATTTTTATAGTTTTAATAGAAAATTGTATTTAGCTAATGCAAAATTTTGAAAATTTCAACAGTATAATCACCTAAAAAAATATTTTTTTGAACAATAAAAAGAAGCTTTTAGGTTCAGTTTAAGCAGACTAACATGAAACACATGTTTTGAAAATTTCATGAAACAATATTCAGAAGTTTTTGAGATATCGTGCGCGTTATGCCCAAAAACGTCATTTGGAGAAAAATGACTTCAAAATTTCGGAAACGCCGCTTCAGCTATTGAGCGGGTATAAATCTAAAACACACAATTTCTGTTCTAATAGGAATTTCAAGGAAACAATGATATAAAAAAGAGCTGCACAAACGAGTTGGTGTACCTTCCCGGTTATGGGCGTAATTATTGAAAGGTGGTTTTCAAATATGTTATACGTTAAACTTAAAATTACACTATGTGCAAATTACTTAAAACATGACAAAATATTTAAAAAGGTGTTAAATTACTTTAATACATTTTTCAACTATATACATAGCCTTCGTCAGAGAATACAAAAATACTGTTATTAGCGTCTTATTTTCAAATTTCAATTAGTTGGTGTCGAAAGGAGTGAAAGTGAAAGTCAATTATTAGATCCGGAAAACATTGGGAAAATGAAAATATGGAGATTAGAGGGAAGTGGAATATTGCGTATTTTATGATTCTTTAAACCTTAAAAAATCATAATCGTTTGCTTAAAGAATCATAAAACACGTAATATTCCACTTCCGCTTAAAGAATCATAAAACACACAATATTCCACTTCCGCTTAAAGAATCATAAAACACGTAATATTCCACTTTCCTCCAATCCACATATTTTTCACTCCTTCCGACACCAACTACGTGAAATTTGAAAATAAGACGCTAATAACAGTATTTTTGTATTCTCTGCCGAAGGCTATGTATATAGTTGAAAGTACTAAGACGTATTAATGTAATTTAACACCTTTTTAAATATTTTGTCATCTTTTAAGTAATTTGCACGTAGTGTAATTTTAAGTTTAACTTTTTAAAGATGAATTTAGAATTCTTTTTATTTATTTGTTATACGTTTCCTAAAATGTTTACTTGTGTGTCTTCTTTACCTTATTAACAGCGAAATTTTGTTAAAGGGGTCTGGAGGTGTTGGAAGGTGTTTCATAATCTATGCTTGACGCATGATTTTTCGTTCTTGTTTACAGTGTGGAGACTAATCAATATTTCCAAAACTGTAATACAACTGTCTGGTTTAGATAAATGTGAAAATGAATTTATCTTCAAAGCAAGTAAATGAAAAAAATCATCTAGATAAAATTACAATACAGGTGTTTTAAATAAATCACTTCTCAAAAGATATAATATAACATATGATTGCCTAAATTTTTCTCTTTAAAAGAAAGAACATATATTTTACTGATTCATATTCCTTTATTTCAAAACCTAAGACTTTAATTGCATACTTCAAACTAAATTCATTTCGAAATCAAAATTTGAAATCATACTAAATCTTTTTTTTTATATATAAAAATATTTCACAATTGAAAAATCCTCTCCTAAACTTGATACGTATAATCCATAATTAAATAAGATTGTTTCAAATCTGAAAGATTCTTTCTTAAAAGAAATTTTTAGTGGAGGTTAATTTTTAAAAAAATTTCCATTTACAATTAGTTCTTCAGCCCGCGCTTCATCTTAATTAAAACCGAAAATTTTAATTAAAGTAATTGATAACTGTGTGGAAATACATATGTGGTTTATAATTTAAGTAATTTAATGCTTAAGTAATTATACAAAATTAAGGAAGTTCTGAGAAAAAAAAATAGGTTTAGAATGAAAACTTGTTTGTCTGCGCTTTCGTAATATGGGCAATAAAGAATGAGAATGAAATTTTCATAAATTTAAAAATATGTTTTTATTCATTTTACTTTTAAATTTAAAGTACCAGGTGTCTCATAAATTTATTAACATTTCGAAAATACATAAAATAGTGAAGGAACTGGTTTATTGAATACGGTTTGCGACAAAATTATTCTCATGCGGGGGATTTTTTTTTCTTTTCTTTGTAAAGATAATATTTTTAATGAAAAGTTTCCTCTATTGAGGGCACTTGAACATTCAAAATCACAAAATTTCGTGCAAAATTACATTTATTTGCGTGCAAATATTTAGGAATTCATTGCAGTTTATGTTCTATGTGCAGTGTTGAATTCAGACACTTTTCTCCGGGAGGGATTTCTCAGGCTGCGAGATGGACATTATAGAGTTCCGGGAGGGGGAGGGGGATTGCACTTTTTGAGCTTTGAAAACACAAAATCTCAAATCTTCCGGGGGGGGGCATCTCATTGCTCCGGGGGGGGATATCCCCCAGGCCGTCCCTTATAATCAACACTGTCTACGTGTCTATTACCACAAGGCGTCACGGAAGCCGTGCTCTTTTCTTAACTGGAGACCGCTACTTCAGAAAATCAATCTTATTGGAATGTAATTTCTTAAGTACAGTAACTTTCACGCAAGACCTTCTCATATCAAATTTCCAGTGCTGCAGTTCTTGAAAAGCACATTTGGAGAATGGCTAACCAGTCGATACAGTAAAAATGCTGGACCTGCTTGCTCACCAGACATGATGCAGATTGATTTTTGGCTATGGGTTTACGTAATAGGTTCTCGAATGTACCGCAGTAATCTGTCTTCCTTAGCGAAGATAAAGAACGCCATACCTCACAAAATCTCTTGCATGCCTCCAGATATGCTACATGCCTCAGTTAACGGTTTTCTCACTCGCTTGCAAACTGGCGGATACGTAAGACATTTGCTGGTATGAATTTGTAAATACACTGAAACTTTCATTTAACGAAGTCTCATTGTTACACTTAAACACTTCGTTATGAAGAAAATTCGTTAAACAGAAATCAACTCGAATTGATGAAATTTGTATAATAAAATACACATGCATAAAATGAAAAATGCACATAAAATGTGGAATATTGGAAAAATGTATTTTAACTCGGGCACTATTTTTTTATGCAATGTAGACATATGACAAAAATTTAATTAGAATAATGTGTAAAAACCCGTAATAAAGAGAGGTAAAGGAAAACTGAAGCGTAACGAAACTTTTCCCCTTTTTCCCGGTATTTCAATTCCTCAACCTTAAAAAAATCTGTAATATTATTTAGTACAGGTTTCTTATAAAAAATACACCGTTCATAAAAAAATTTCGCATGTTTGTAAGTACCCGAACAATTTATTTGCAATATTCTCGTAAACTGTAATCCACTTCTTATTCTATCGAAGGCTTTTAGCATATCTTCTTTTGAATGGAAATGATTAAATAAATAAATAAGTTCATTTTAATACAATCCGCTGAAATTAATTCATACAGTCATCGGAACAGCAATCTCTCCTTTTGAGTGTTGTACACGCATGAAAGTGGAATAAACTTCGTTATATAGAATATATTTTTCACAAGATGGAGATTAGTTTGCATGTTAATGGTGTTCAAAGTCAAGTTTCAGCAGAAAATTTCGTTAAGTAGAAAATGTGGCTAAGTAGGGACTTCGTTAAAGAGAAGTTTTGCTGTTTTTACATGCAAATAAACGTAATTTTGTGATTTGAATGTTAAAGCGCCCCCTATTGAGAAAAGTTTTCACTATTTGTTTAACCAAAAAAAAAATCTCCCTGCATGAGGATAATTTTGTCATAAACTGTATTCAAATAAACCCAATTCCTTCACTTTTTATGATTTTTTGAAATGTTAACAAAGTTATTTTTATTGTACTATGAATAAAACATAGGTTACAGTGATTTAAAAAGTTTTTGAAAGCTGTGAATTCCAAACGTTTCAGGGCGAAATTTCTTTATTTCTTTCACTGTATACAAAAACTGCCAAAATTTGCCTTCTACACTGTTGCGAAGGCAATGAACTAAAAATTTAATTTCAGAATAAGTACCTTTTGTGTTATAGCTGTTTTCGTGAAATGACAACTATGATCTTTCAAACAAATGGCAAGTAAACAGATGCGATATGCCATAACTCATGAAAAACGTATACTATCTCTTAGATTTTAGTTTATTGCCTTCACCCATTGTCATGCAAATTACGTGTAAACATAAAATGCATATACATATGCGCTAGAATTTCCTATAGAGCGTTTTGCGAATTATGATAAATTTTACTATAAATTCCTCAATTTCCAAAAATTAATTAATCTATTGACTATTTTTGCTTTTCTTCGTGGTTTCGAATCACAATCTTCCGCAAAATAAGTTAAAGCTACATATATATATATTAGTTGCTCCGCACGTAGCCCCAGATACCTTAAGTTAAATAAAAGAGTGTAAAAAATTTCATAATACAAAATACAAAAAAAATTACACGGAGAGTCTGCCTTATGAGACGAAAATCTGTCTAAAACATTATTTTTTGTTGTTTCTTGTGATACCGCCTTAGCAGGTTTCATTGAAGTTATTTATTTTTTTATCTTATTTTTTAAGTATTTATAATTAAATCTTAATACAAGCGAAAACTAATTGTACAGTCATGGAAAAAAAAAGTAAACACTCCTATTAACTCTGCAACTAAATTATAATAGAAGAAAATTACTGGTACCAAACGATTGGGCATAAAGTCTATTTTTAAATGATGTGTGAAAATTTGCTTAGAGGGCCATCTACAAATAAAAACCACACCAAACTTTTTTTTTCAGTAGCAACACCCAATTTTGACAATATATTTTAAATCTTCAAATCAAACTATGCCTAGAAACGAAATTTCAAGTCATTTGGATAGTAAGTTTTTGAATTATAAATTTTCGAAATTTAGAGCTTCTAATGTTAATAAGTAATTTTATTTAAACATTTATTGAACATAAATACATTGAATTTGTAATTCGAAAAATTTTATAGTATGAATTATGAAATTAATATTCGAAAAAAGTATGTTTTGCAACCTACAGTTTTTTTTTTTTTTTTTTTTTTTTTTTTGGTAGATTTATATTTATTTTGTCCTGCTTTATGCGAATTCTCAATTTCAAATTTTCTTCCCAGTAGTTTTCGAATAATTCTTAAAAAACGTCAAAATGGGGATTTAGTCTATGATGCGCAGAAAAGCATAATTTGAAGAAAAAAAATGTATTTCACTTTTTTATTGAAACATTTGGTCTGGAAGTAGTCGGAACATATTAAGCGAGTTTTAATGGTCATACTGGCAAGAAATATTACATTAATAGAAGTGACATAGCCATTCTGTAGAAGTTTAACAATCGAGCACCGAACTTCAATTTGGATATTGTCCCTAAAATAGGCTCATTTTAAAATAATAAATTTCTCTGAAACTAATCGTACGAATTTTATGAAAATTTGTATTTAGGCTAATTAAAGGGTGTAGAATTTATTTATAGTGTCAGTCTTGTGTATTAGTAAAAACCAAATTTTATGTTCGTTTGATATTTAGATGGGCCCCTAAACAAATTTTACATACATCATTTAAAAGTAGATTTTCTTTCCAATCGTTTGGTACCAGTAACTTTCTTCTACAATAATTTGTTCCAGAATTAGTAGGGGTATTTCCTTATTTTCCCACGACTGTACAATATAAGGTACTATAAGTTTTACTTGGCATGGTTTTCGTGGAAAAATCAATTATTTTCTCCATAAATAAATTAATTGAAATCTCATTTTACGTATTAATCAGAAATACATTTTAATAATTTATGGGGTAAAACCATTTTGACAGGTTATTTTTTTTTCTTTTGCATAAAGTATTTTTTATACTCATTTTATTAGTTAGAAATCGATATCGGAACTGAAAGGGCAATTTTGGAGCAATGAAAGTAAAGTGCGCCACAGGGAATAAATAAAAACAAAACTTTAAGAGGCTTTAAAAATAATCAGGACGGCACTTTTATTAAAACATTGGAAAATATTACTTTCAGGGCAAATATGTTGGTCGCACAGAGCTGCTAAAAACTGGGGAACTAAAATTTGACGTACAATTTCATAATGTCCGTAAAAATATTATCAATTTATAACCTTTAAATAACTCCGCTAACATAAAAAATAGAGTTAAAATATTGTTTCTACAAAAGTTATTTGCTATTTTGTGTGTTTTGATGTGTTAAATATTAGAAATCGACATTTTCTGTTTGGGTACTATTCATCCCAATAACAAAGTAATTTCTATGTACAATGTAAAAAAAGACGCATGTTGCATTATCCACGAAAATATTATATACAATAGACTCTCTCCAATCCGCACAGATTGGAGAGACCAGCACCGGAGGTTGTGCGGATTTTAGAATTTTGTGGATTTCTGGGCGTTGCTTTTTACATTTTTTAAATAGTCATTTGAATGTAATAATGCAATCAAAATTATAATGAATGCTTGCAATATAGTAAAATAGTAAAATAATTTAGTAAAGTAATAAACTAAAATCATAAAAATAAGATAATTTTAAAAATGATTAAATTATTAAAAGTAAAGTTCAAGTAAATAATAATAATGCATAGTAAAGATAAGATACATTTTCCTTGAATTATTCAATAAAACTTTCCCCATAAAGGTACCCTATTAATTCACATCAAAATCATAAAGAAAGGTAGTTTTATTTCAGATTTAGCCAGTATTAATAACCAAAAATGCTTGATTAATACATAAAAATATTTGATAAAAAGCTTGCAATTACCAGTGATATCATCAATATCTTGATTTTTTCCAGAAATAAATTTATACTTCCTTCATGAAAAACTACAAGTTCAGTCATATTAGTGAGAATTACATATTAAAATACATACGGAATGATATAAAACTAAAAATTTCTGTAATTTTGCCCCTACATCTGAACTGAAAGTTTCATTGTTTACATCTACCGATTAAGTGCGGATTTTAGGGTTGCGAATTTGAAGAAGTCTACTGTAACAACAAACGAAAATATACTGTAACCTCTTGTGGCCTACCAACAAGCGTTCTTAATCCCTGGAAACTCCAGAAACCAATATATTTTTTAAATTGAAAAAAGCATTTATTAAAACCAAGCTTCTTCTGCTGCCATTGATTTTCGGATGCGTTTCTGAGTAGTTTTAGGGTGCATAAATTTGTTTCCTGAAAAACGGAATATAGATTTTTAGAATGCTATAAATTGTCAATTAAAATTTTCAGGTGCGTGATGGAATTTATACATGCAGTAGTAAACAAAATAATGCTAATTTGAATGTTAATGTCAAAGCTGTTAATTTATCATGTTTGTCTGTTAAACGTGTTTGTTGAACATGAAAATGTTTACTTGAGAATCGTTAGTATCCGAAAAACTGATATTCGGGGTTAAGAAAACTGTTTAATACACTACAAAAACCATTCGGAAACGTTTCCATAAATCAGTAGCAGCGAAAGAAGCTTTGTTTTTATAAATGTTTTTGTTTTTTTTTTTTTTTTTTTTTTACTAATTACTAAACTTTTTTTACTAACTTTTTAACTAATTTTTTACTAATTACTAAACTATATTGGCTTTTGGAGGTTTTAACCCTTTATGTGTTGAATTATGAATTCATGAAAATATTATCTTCTAAATAATTTTTCGTGAATAGGTTAAACTACATTAGTAGATTTACATAATCATTTGATAAATTTTAGAAGGATTTTAGAAGGGTTGAAGGATTCATTAAATTTGAATTGATAGGGATTTTGTGCAATATTTATAACCCCAATCAAATCTTTTATTTTAAATATTTTTCTAAGTATTTTGTAGAATTAGGAAATGTACAAATAGAATGTTCTTACAATAGAAATATAGAAATATTTCCGAATTGAAAATCCCCCCCCCCCCCCCCAACGCCAAGAAAGCTGAAAAGATGCAAAGGCAAAAGAAATCATCTTTTTGAAAATATTTTTGTTTTGTGTAACCCATAATGCTTTTGGAACAAGATAAAGTAATGTATCTATAACTTATTCTAAACAGTATTACAACTAATCGATGTATTAAATGAATTTTATAACAAGTTATATTAATGGTACTTATAAGTACCGTCAGTAGATAAAGGGTTAAAGATAAAGAAAGCTTTTTAGAATCGTGGTAATTTTATATTTTCATTCGTGGCTATATTATATGTTTGTAGATTAAAAAACATTTTTATTTTTTATTATTAATTATTTAGATTATTTATAACAGATAAAGGACTCAGACAGGGATGTTGTATCTCCCCAACACTTTTTAAAATTTATGTTGAAGAAGCATTGAATATGTGGAAGAAGAAATGCAGAGGAATGGGACTTAATATGAATGGAACGTCAATTTTTACTTTACAATTCGCAGATGACCAAGTTATAATTGCAAAAAGTAAAAATGATTTAGAGGAAATGACGGTGAAAATTAAGGAAGAATATGAGAAATGGGGACTTCACATGGACGTCAGCAAGACCAAATACCTATGTATAGGAGGAAATGAGACAGACCTAAATCTAACTAATAACATAAAAATAGAAAGCTGTAAGCATTATAGATATTTAGGTGCAGACATTAATAGAGAAGGAAGAGACTCACAGGAAATTAAATACAGAATTTGTCAGGGGAGAAAGGCTGTAAAACTATTAAATTCTACTTGGTGGAGTAAGGAGATCTCTAGGAAAAGAAGGTATAATATATACAACTCTATTGTAAAGAGCATATTGTTATATGGAGCAAAAGGATGAGGAATTATGGAGACCGAACGAAAGAAATTAGCGGCAGTAGAAATGGACGCCCTAAGAAGATCATGCAGGATATCAAGACTAGAAAAAATAAGAAATGACAGAATCAAGGAAATGATGAAAATAAAGGGAACCACATTAGATGATATTAAAAAAAAAAAGCTTTTAATCTGGTATGGTCATGTCAAAAGAATGAATGAGGAAAGACTACCCAAAATAACATTCAATTATGAAACAAACAAAAAAAGGAAACGGGGAAGACCACGAAAGAACTGTATGGATGATATTTCAAAGGCAATGAGGGATAGAGGTCTGGAAGAGGAATGGACCCTTGACCGGAAGAAATGGAAAAAGACTCTTGTAGATTCTTCGGATGGCGGCATCTGACGCCATAAACCGAGTTTATATATGTATATATATATATTTATTCTTTGCAGTGTATGTGCTTATTATATGCGTATAAGTTAATAATATGTATATATTATTTATAGCGATAAAAATATTCGCAGTTGCTTTACAACGGAAATATAATATCTTATGCAAAATCCACTTTCTGAATTCATAACACCCCATTTCAATATGTCTGAAAAATTCTTTATAAAATTTTAACCCCCGACGAAAATATATCAAAAGCACGAGAAATTTTTATCTTTCCTGTTCTTATATTGATCTATTTCATAAGCGTCACTTGGATACACTTCAGTCATTGAAATCAAAATTTAACTTAGAAAATCCTGTTTATGTAAAATTGAATCAAATCATCGTGAAAAACTTTTCAATTGAAAAAGAACGAGAATGAAAACGTACAATTTTTCCGAAATTCGAATACACTTCTCCTATATTATAATGGCTTATAAACAAAAAAGAAAATTATCTTAACGTTTATTTTCTTAATTCTACTTTTAGTGAAGAGCCTTTTACGAAAGAAGCATCTCTCCTCAGCCTGAATGTGTAGAGATCTGTACGCTAGCCCCCAAAATCGATGAAAAGAATCTAAATATAGCCTTTCTGGCGCTCGAATCTATGCACTCGCGCCGTTTTACGATTTTGTTCCGTGATTTTTAATGAATGAGAGCATTCACGTGTGTTGCCATCCAACTGATTATAAATGATTTTAATGGAAAGAATTAGAATATATTCTCCGTGTCGGTTACGTCTTAAAGTGAACTTGTTTGCGTTCTATTTTAATATAGTCTAATGGAAACTTAGAGAAATAATTAATGCTTTTAAAATAGTTAAATTTGTTTAGAGAACCTAAATACAGAAATATAAAATTTCAGGATATGTTTGGATTTGAGTGTTCTTTTGCAGACGAAAATAACAATCGAGGAATTTTGTTAATAATATAATGAGTTTTATTTTATTTCAATGTAAGAAAAAAAATTAAAAATTCTTATTACAAAATTTAAAAGTTTTCATGTCTCCGTTTTGTTTATGTGATCCATTTTATCTTTGTCTCCTGATTTTTAATGAATGAGAGCATTCACGTGTGTTGCCATCCAACTGATTATAAATGATTTTAATAGACAGAATTAGAATATATATTCCGTGTCGGTTACGTCTTAAAGTGAACTTGTTTGTGTTCTATTTTAATATAGTCTAATGGTAACTTAGAGAAATAATTATTGCTTTTAAAATAGTTAAATTTGTTGAGAGAACCAAAGAGTAGAGAAAATATAAAATTTATGGATATCTTTGTATAACAGTATTATTTTGCAGATGAAAATTATAAACGAGGAATTTTGTTAATAATATAATGAATTTTATTTTATTTAAATTTTAAAAAAGACTTTTAAAAATTCTTATTACAAAATTTAAAAGTAATTATGTCTCCGGTTTGTTTATGTTATGTCCTTTTTATGTTTGTTTCCTGATTTGTAATGAATGAGAGGATTCACGAGTGTTGCCATCCAACTGGTTATAAATGATTTTAATGAAAATAATTAGAATATTTTCTTCGTGTGGGTTAAGTCTTTAAGTAAACTTGTTTGTGTTTCATTTTAATATAGCCTAATGATAACTTAGAGAAATAGCTAATGCTGTTAAAATAGTTAAATTTGTTTTGAAAATCTAAGTAGAGAATTATAAAATTTCAGGATATCTTTGGATGTGAGTGTTCTTGTTCTTTTGCAGACGAAAACAAATATTAATGAATTTTGTAAATTATATAATGAGTTTCATTTTATTTGAATTTAAAAAACAAGAAAACTTTTCAAATTTCTTATTACAAAATTTAAAAGTTTTTACGTCTTCGATTTTTTTATGTTATCCATTTTATCTTTCTTTTCTGCTTTTTAATGAATTAGAGCATTCACATGCGTTGCCATCATATAATGGGCAGGATGGGAATATTCTCCGGGGCGTTTACGTCTTTAAGTGAGCTTATTTGTGTTCTATTTTAATATAATTTAACGATAACTTAGAGAAATAATTGATGCATTTAAAATAGTTAAATTTGTTTTTAAAACCTAAACACAGAATTGTAAAATTTCAGGATATCTTTGGATGTAAATTTTCTTTTACAGGCGAAAATAGCAATCCGGGAATTTTGTTAGTAATATAATGAGTTTCATTTTATTGGCATTAAAAAAAATTTTGAAAATTCTTATTTAGAAAATTTAAAAGTTTGTATATCTCAGATTTGTTTATGTTGTTTGTTTTACGCTTGTTTCGTGATTTATAATGAATGAGGACATTCACGTGTGTTGCCATCCAACTGATTATAAATGATTTTAATGGAAAGAATTAGAATATATTCTCCGCGTCGGTTACATCTTTAAGTCAACTTGTTTGTGTTCCATTTTAATATAGTCTAATAATAACTTAGAGAAATAATTAATTCTTTTAAAATAATTAAATTTGTTTAGAGAACCTAAGTACAGAATTATAAAATTTCAGAATATCCTTGGATTTGAGTGTTCTTTCGCAGACGAAAAAAATTGGGGAATTTTGTTAATAATATAATGAGATTTATTGTAAGAAATGTGTAAGAAAAAAAAATTAATTCTTATTACAAAATTTAAAAATTTTCATATCTGCGATTTTTTTTATGTTGTCCATCTTATCTCTGTTTCCCGATTTTTAATGAATGAGAGCATTCAAATGTGTTGTAATCCCAAAATGGAAAGAATTAGAATTTTTTTCGTGCCGGTTACGGCTTTAAGTGAACTTGCTTGTGCTCCATTTTAATATAGCCCAATGATAACTTAGAGAAATATTTAATACTTTTAAAATAGTTAAATTTGTTTAGAGAACCTAAGCACAGAATTATAAAATTTCAGGATATCTTTGGATGTGAGCGTTCTTTTGCAGGCGAAAATAAAAGGCCGTGAATTTCTTTAATAATATAACATTATAATATATACAAGCTGATTATAAATGACTGTAATGTAAAGAATTATTCTCTCTGTCGGTTATATCTTTAAGAAGACTTGTTTGTGCTTCATTTTAATATTGTCTACTGATAACTTAGGGAAATAATTACTGCTTTTAAAATATTTAAGTTCATTTAGTGAACCAAAGTACAGAATTATAAAATTTTAGGATAATGTTGGATGAGAATGTTCTTTTGCAGACGAAAATTACAACAAGGAAATTTTGTTAATAATGTAATTAGTTTAATTCAATTTAATTTTTTTATGAAAATTCGTACCACAAAATTAAAAAAAAAATTATGTCTTTGATTTATTCATGTTGTCTGTTTTACGTTTGATCCGTGATTTTAAAGAATAAAACCATTCATTTGTGTTGCCATCTTGCTGAATACAAATGGCTTTATTGGGAAGGTTACGTCTTTAAGTAAACTTGTTTGTGTTTCATTTTAATAGAGTTTAATGAGTCTAATGATAACTTAGATCAATAATAAATGCTTTCAAAATAGTTAACTTTGTTTAGAGAATTAAAATACAGAATTATAAAATTTCAGGATAGCTTTGGATTTGCGTGTTCTTTTCCAGATGAAAATAACAGTTCGGTGAATTTTGTTAATAATATAATTGAGTTTTTTCTATTGGTTTAATTATTAAAAAATACTCTTGAAGAGTTTTTATGTCCTAGATTTGTTTACTCTGTCCATTTTTCGTTTGTTTCTTGATTTTCAATGAATCAGGACATTCACGTGTGTTGCCATTTAACGGATTATAAATTACTTTAATTGGAAAAATTTGTGTTCGGTAGATCTTTAACTCAACTTATTTGTGTTCCATTTTAATTGACTCCAATAAGAACTGCCCGCAAAACCGTTTTTTGTTTTCCAATATTTAAGTCCTGAAAA
This sequence comes from Maratus speciosus, assembly GCA_963932465.1. Taxonomy (NCBI): domain Eukaryota; kingdom Metazoa; phylum Arthropoda; class Arachnida; order Araneae; family Salticidae; genus Maratus; species Maratus speciosus. The sequence goes on along the minus strand of OZ010789.1, from coordinate 129,916,817 downwards.
CCAGTCTAACAAGCCGATATCACGACGTACAAAAGAGTTGATCAAAACTTCAAATTCATTTTTCTTGAAACAAGTTTTTTTGAATCGGTGTCGATTTTCACTCTTTAACCGTTCAAGCTATCGACGTTCTGTATTTTGCAAATTAAGCTAGATTTTGTTTTTAGTTGGTGGGCCAACCTTAAAAAAAATAAAACTTTTAATAATTTTGATTTTTTAAACAATTTTGGAAATGAAAAATTAGTGACTTCAAATTCACTTCAAACTTCAAACAGACACCATTTTATGAATTTTGGTTTATCTTATGAATTTAAGGTTTGACATCCAACTAATTTAATATACCTATTTATTTTTTAAAGATAAATGGTTTTTTTTTTTAAATATAATGTAACTATGAACGAAAATATACAATATTCTATTCCGAGTTACATACCATTCTGAAAAGCGTTCTTATCTTTCGAACTTCAGAAACCAATATATTTTCAAGATTTAAAGAATACATAAAAATAGTTTCTTTTATTGCGACTTATTTTCGTAAAAGTTTCTGCGCATTTTTTATAGGGTATAAATCAGTTTTCTTAAATTGGGATGTCGGTTTTTAGGATACTATCCATTCCCAATTTCAGCTGCGAGTGAAAATTTATAAATGCAAGAGTAGCAAAATAATATTAACGGGTACTTGTTAGTTATCCCGTCGAACAAATTACTGTCGCCAAATTGTAAGATTAAATGCCAAAAATGGTTGATCGTAAATGTCACATTCACTTGGCAAACCGTGTTTACGTCATCAAGTTATTTTTATTTCGACGTTTTATTTGTCTGTTTATTAATGTTATACTAATTTATTTGTTTTTTCGTTGTTAAAATAAAAATTATAGCAATTTGTAGAGTGGTGCGATTTATATAATTTGACGAAATTGGTCGACGGGATAACTAACAAGTACCTATATTAATGTAATGTTAATGCTGATACACTGGTCAACGAATTTGAACTTTGCTGTGTACCAAAACAGAAATTAGTTGTTTTTCATGTGGCTTTTTGTGCTGATTCTGAATCTAGTTTTAGATTTAATCCATCAGGTCTTGTTTTTGATATATTTGCATATTTCGATTTATGCAAATTTAAGGTGTAAAACAATATCAGACTGGGCTTTTTTGTTTTATGTTATGATTACTGTCTAATTTGCTTCACAAAAACGTTGTTTTTGCGATTATACTGACATGTGACTATGAAATAGTGTGCCCAATTTGCATATTTTTCATCTTTTTCTAGTAATGTTTAATGACGTTCCAATATTTCTGCCACACGAGTATGCTAATATGTTTCTAAACCAACTTTTTGCACTGATCTCAAATCTGGTATTTGTTTTATTCTATGACGTCTAGTTTTTAAAAAAAGTGAAATTTTATTTTTTGGTAAAAAAAAAAGCCAGAAATCGCTTTTTATGCTACTTTTTGATGTACTTCAACTACTTAGGATATATTATACTGCTTTATCTTTTTTTTTCTATTGTATAAATTGTTATTTATGTCCCTGATAATGATCTGACACTGTTCACCCTCTTGACAATGAGGTACATACCCCTAAAAAGTATCTTATATCAAACTTGTGTTAATGCCGTGCAAAAGTGAAAATTCATTTTACTGAAAAACTAGACGTGATAACTACAGATTTGAAATAAGCATAAAAATATAGTCTAGAAAAAACATTATGTCAATTCTATGGCAACTACTTTAAAATTGATAGTAATTTAAACATTGCACTATTGAAAAATATGCAAATTAGGCTTAATAACTGACAGATAAATGTAAAGATTATGCAAATCTTGATATTTATCTGAAGCAAATAGTCCAGCAGTGATTATCTAGCAAAGGTAACTCAATGGGGTCCATATTGTCTCTAAAATTTGCATAAAATAGCATAAAAAACTTAAATTTGCAAAAATTTAAATATGCAAATTTCTCAATAACTGGACTACCTAGAGAAAAACGGAAAGCCTATTCGGAATCAGCGCAAAAAAACTGATCTAGAATCAACTAATTTCAGCTCCTGGACAAAACCATTGTTACGCAGTGTAATCTATCATGTTTGTCTGTAAAACATGTTTGTTGAACATAAAAATGTTTATTTGAGAATCGATAGCATCTGAAAAACCGATATTTTAGTTTGAGAAAACTGATTAAGACACTATTAAAACTACTCGGAAACGTTTCCGTAAAATTGTTGCAGAACTATAGAAACTTTGTTTTTATAGATGCTTGTTTAAGTCTCGACAATATATTGTTTTCTGAGGCTTCTGAACATAAAGAACGCTTTTTAAAACCATGGGTGACTTGAAGGAAGTTAATATATATTTTCGTGCAAGGTTATATTATATTTTCCTAGATTAAAAAACATTTTTTACATTGTAATCTCTATATGTCTCTTTCTATATCTCTATCTTTCAGTTTTTCTATCTTTATATTTCTATCTCTATATACCGCTATTTCTCTAGATTAAAAAACATTTTGTTTTTTCAGTGTAATCTCTGTCTCTCCTTCTATATTTCTCTATCTCTATCGCTCAATTTATGTATCTTTATATCTCAGTATATTGCTATTTCTCTATCTCTATCGCTCAATTTATGTATCTTTATATCTCAGTATATTGCTATTTCTCTATCTCTATCTCTCTGTATCTCTCTCATTATCTCTCTATCTCTATCTATCTTTCTATACCTATCTCATTATCTCTCTATCCAATATCTCAATCTCTATATCTCTGTATCTCCTAACTCTATCTCGCCTATCGCTATCTCTACTTCTCATTATCCCTCAGAAACTTTTCCGAAGATCAGTGACAGCAAAAGAAACTTATTTTTTACAAATAATTCTTCAAATTTCGAAAATATATTGGTTATTGATGTGTCTAAAGACCTCTTTTCGGAATCGTTAGCAACCCGGAAGTGGCTACTGTACATTTTCTTTCTTGTTTATGTTATATTTTCCTAGATTTAGAAACTTTTATATGTTACCGTGAAAGACCGAAATTGGAGAATGTCGACTTTCACCGGTGGATGTCAACATATACCAAATACGTCGGTGAGAGACCGAATATTTGGTTATATTCTGATGCATTCGAACCATCACCGGTGAATGTCGACAAGCACAGATATGCTCTGGTGGAGGTCTTAAAGGGAAGCAATGTTCAACAGAGAGAGAAATAATAATAAATAGAGAAGAATATAAGAAATAGTTTAGCACCAAATTCTTTGCTCTACTGCGAGTCAGTCAGCTTTGTCAGTTTTATGCAAGGTTTGATGGTGCGCGCAACGTTTTATTAAATTTTATTTTTTTATTCAGTATCCTAATTTATATTGAATGGATACTCCAGTGAGCCGTGATTTAAATACGTTAATTGAGAGTAAACGAGAAAACAATTGTGGTTTTTTTTTTGTTGTTGTTTTTGTTTTTGTTTTTCAAGAACAATGCTCCAAAATATTTTCTGAAGTCATTTCTGCTAAAACTAAGTGCATCACACCTTTGGAGAACAGACGATTAAAACGTTTTTATGTATTAAAAATTAATGATCGCGCCTGAAATACGGAGAAGTAAATGCAACTTTCCTACATATTCAAAATTCACCATTAGTGCATGGTGAATGTCAACATTTGCCGATGTAAGTCAGAAATAAGGATATTTAGCAAATATTTCGGACATACACCAAGCGATTGTGCATGTTGACATTCACCGGTGAAAGTCGACATTCTCCAGATTTCGGTCTTTCACGGTAACATATATATATGTGTGTGTGATTCTTGATTGTTTTTTTTTTTAAATATTGGAAATTGTAAAAGAAAAAAAAAATGGAAGCTTAAGTATATAGATCAAAATAAGTTTAAATTTACATAGTAGATGGCAGCACCAAAAAATAATTTATAAAGCGTTTATGGCTTTTAACAGAGTAATATTCTATCAACACTAGATGGCAGTATAGCCAATTGATAGCGATCATGTAAATTAAGACATTTGGGAATTTTTTAGTTTACTTAAATAAATTTAAAAGTGTCGAAAGGTAATTTAAATACTAATATTGAAATGATTTTCTATTTATATTAATTAAATGCATTTATCAAAGTTTTTAAAAAAGAATAACTGCAACCATTAAATATAATATTTGTTTTAACTTAACTGCAAAAATAACGTTAAAGTTATAGCGGTAAAGTAAAACATGTGCAGGAACGAATTTGGATTAAATAATGTGGGGTTATATAGGTTAAGCTGAGTAATATTACCTTATTTCATTTATACAAGATAATATAAATTATTTAATAGGTTATATTGTTTTTTCCATTTCAAGGCATTTAATATTATTCTGTTTTCATTTTTCTTCTATTATTTTGGTCAAGTGGTCGTTTGGGTACAGTGGGGGGAAATTTTCAGCTTTTAGCTTTTTCCTCTACAGAAAACGACTGTCTTGCTTATATATGTGAATTCTGTACCCTTGATAAAGTAATTCAATATATTAGCCTTTCATTTATTTTTATCGGTATCCATATTTTTCTTTTTTTCTTCCATTTTTATACTCATAAGATAGTAAAAGGGACTATACTTTTTACATAACATCTGGTATATACATTTTTTTCATTTCTATTATTCAATTTCTGCTGTTTTTTACTATGTTTTTGGATATATGTTAAGTGTGCTGGGGGTGGGGAACTTTATTTGTTAATGTCCTTTTATTCATAATTTCACAGTTTTTGTTGGTGGTCGGTAATGTTTATTTAATGGTTATATATATATATATATTATATATATATAGTGTAGGCAACAGACTACATGCACATATATTCCAAAATCTAGCTCCTCCGTGGATTTTATACTGTGGGAGTATGCGATCACCATTTTAAGTTGCACTCTCTTTGTCAATCCCTCTTGAGTAATAAATGACAGCAGTAATACTAAACCTAAACTTATAGGAACCTTAAATGAAACTGTTAGTCTTTCTCCAACTAAAACCACTTTTGACCCATACGAACATCAATTATCACTAAATAACTGTCACTCGTTGAACTTGCTTCTGTTGTAAAGAACCCATTAATCATATTAATGTAAGTAAACTAATATTAATTTCGTAATTGCATTCAATTCTCTGTTATCATAGAACGAATAGCTAGCTTGCACTCATGCATACTCAGAAAATAATTAGCTGCAGTCAACCGGTCATTTATGAACAATAACTAAGCAGTTATGATATTACGGATTCAAATATTCACAACTTATCATTTTATGTTAAACATTAGTTTCAATTAAGTTAGACTTTATGTTTACTTAACAATAGAAAATTAATTAGATAATAAACAAGGATATTTAAGAGAGCGACAAACAACATTTGCACAAACAGATGATATTGAAATACCTTTTTCTCCATAACTACCGAAAATTATTTCAATGTTTTTTTTTATTATTGTTTTGGCAGTAGCTAAACTGTCGACGACAAGAATTAAAAAAATAAACAAGTCGTAAATTGTACATCAAACGTGGCAAATGTGGTGCGTTCGTACTATAACTAGTTTAATAACTATTCAGATCTTGGTGCAATAGCTGTTTCACTCTTATGCAAATATGCATGAATACAAAAATTATTACCACTCTATAATATTAAATTCAGTCATACGGAAATAATAGGGCACCATCTTAAATAGGACGTCATCACCATGGCAATCTAAAATCATTATCTATCACGGGATATGATTGAATTAATTACATATGATAGGATTTAATAGAATGAAGAAAATTTTTATTAATATCTTTTAAGTTTTGATTCGATTTTCATAAAATTTGAAATGACTGGACAAAATTCAGCAGTGATTCTATATATTATATTTCAAACCATTCTGTTGGGTAGTTTTTGCGTTGTTCTATGCAAACAGACAGACAGACGAATGGACCAGACGACGACTATAGGTGTTACGTATTTATATAATTACGAACTCACCTAAAAACTCTACACATTAAAACTAGTTACGCTATTTCAGAAAAAAAAATTAAGTTTTTTTTTTTTAGCTAAATACAATGCTCCCTGGATTTTACTCTGCGGTATCACCATTTTAAGTTCCAATTCCTTTTGAATAATAACTGGCAGCAATAGTATTAAACCTAAATTTATATAAACCTTAAATGAAACTGTTAGTCTTTCTCCAACTAAAAACACTTTTGACCCATACCAACATCAATTATCACTAAACAACTCACACTCGTTGAACTTGCTTCTATTGTAAATAATTCATTAATCATATTAATGTAAGTAAACTAATATTAATTTCGTAATTGCATTCAATTCTCTGTTATCACAGAACGAATAGCTTGCTTACACTCGTGCATACTCAGAAAATAATTAGCTGCAGTCAACCGGTCATTTATGAACAATAACTAAGCAGTTATGATATTACGGATTCAAATATTCACAACTTATCGTTTTATGTTAAACATTAGTTTCCATTAAGTTAGACTTTATGTTTACTTAACAATAGAAAATTAATTAGATAATAAACAGGGATATTGAAGAGAGCAACAAACAAGCAACATTTGGGAAATCTTATATGGAAACAGCAGATATTGAAATACCTTTCTCCCCGGAACTACCGAAATTATTTCACTATTTTTTAGATGAATTCGTAATTATATAAATACGTACCACCTATAGTCGCCGCCTGGTCCGTTCGTCTGTCTGCATGTAACAGTGCAAAAACTACCCGACCGAATGGTTAGACAGTTAATATGTGTAATCGTTGCAGAATTTTGTCGAGTCATTTCAAATTTTACGAAAATCGAATGAAAACTTAAAAAGATATTAATAAAAGTTTTCTTCATTCTATTAAATCCTATCATATGTAATTAATTCAAAGATATCCCATGATAGGTAATGATTCTAAGTTGCCATGGTGATGACGTCCTATTTAAGATGGAGTGCTATTACTTCCGTATTACTGACTTTAATATATAGAATCGTAATTAATTTTTAATGTATTTTCGCATAAGAGTGCAACAGCTATTGCACCAACATCTGAATATTTATAAAACTTGTTATAGTACAAACGCACCTCATTTGCTATGTTTGCCGTACAATTTACGACTCATTTATTATTGTTTCGGCAGTACCTAAACTGTATGAACGACAGGAAATAAAAATTAAAAAACGCTAAGCAATAAAAGTAGTTAAGTTATTTCAGGAACAAAAAATTTTAAGGTTTTTTTTAATTATTATGTGTTTATTTATGTTACCAAACAGAAATTGATTTCCCAGAAAAAAAAAACAATCGAAATGTAACTTATTACAACCTCTCTCTCTCTCTGCATATATATGTGCGTATGCGTGTGCATGTAGCGACATGTCATATACCTACAATAGATAAACTAGATCCTGGCCGGTTTTTACTTTCTTCTATCTTTACAAGAAGAAAGTATTGGATTCGTGAAAAATTTCGAATACTATCGGTGGATTTATGCGTTTTAGAATGTTCTGAAGACGTTTTGATGGTTTTTAGAAAATATCTATCTGTGAGTTTGTCTGTTACTCTATCTGTCACTCTGTCAGTCTGTACATGACAAAAATTTTGTGGGCGCTTTATCTCAAGAACTAATGCACGGAATTTCACAAAACTTTAGATTCAGTTACACCTTGTTATGAACTGGTGTTGATTACATTTTGGTGTAAATCGCCTAACAGGTGGCGCTGATATGTTGCATTTTTTCACGATTTCCGCAATAGCTATATCTAAAGAACTACTGTACGGATTTTCATAAAACTTCAGATTCTGTTAGTCCATGGTATAATTTGGTGCTGATTACCTTTTTGGTGAAAATCCTCCAACAGGTGGCGCTGCTATTCATATCGCTATTTTTTAAAACTACTTAGCTTATAATAAACATTTAATTAATATGTCTAGGAAGACAAATTAAACTTTTATAGAAATTAAATAACTTTTTCTGCAAAATATCAGAGTAGCGTGAAAATTAATCAATAAGTATAAAAATAAAAATAGGTTTTAAAAAAAAACACTTTTTTATAAGCATTCAATAGTTATGTTAAAAATTCCCTATGCCTTATTTTATGACTGTAATTCATGCTGCTTCAAAAATTTTCCGTTAAAATATGTACGGAAATTTCACAATACGGGCAAATAAATTTTATGTTTTTTTTTTATAATTTTATGTTTTACACGCCAAATTAATTTGGCGTGGGCCCCAATTATGGAAAATTCGCCACTTCAATTTATGCTTGGTAGAAAGCGCGAACACGTGAATTTCTTAAAAATTATTTATTTTTTTATTTTTTCTTTATTAAGATATGGCAACAGGAAAGAAAACAAGTTGGAAATTGCGCGTCAAACATGACAAATGAGGTGGGTTCGGGCTATAACTAGCTTTATAAATATTTTATGCACCGCATATTGTACCTACTAAATGGATATTTTTGTGCACTTCATAAGTGCATATCAATTTCAATCTGTTCGAAAGTCTGTAACATCATTAAAATGCACTTGAAATAATTTTTTCCCATTGGCTGTGATGTAACGGAAAATTTTGACTGTCCCTGTCATTAAACTATACATTAGATTTTCATAAAATTTGAAATGACTCGACAAAATGTTACAACAGTTATATATTTAAAATTTCAGACCATTCGGTTGAGTAGTTTTTGCTCTGTTATTTGCGGACAGACAGACGAACCGAACGACGGCCATAGGTGCTACGTATTTATATAATTACGAACGCACCTAAAAGGTACTATTTAAACTATCTATTCAAGACTTCTAAAATGTTTTGTCAGTATATATCATAATTTAATTAATTAAATGAATCCTATTAATTTTAAAATATATTATTTAATTAAAAAACATTTAATTATTACACTCTTTAATTTTTTTTATATTTTTTATTTTCTAGTTTTAGTATTTAAAATATTTCATCGTTGCAGTTTCAATGTTAGTTGGTCTATTTTAAACAGCGTGGTTTGGCTCATATTTGACTACTGTTGTTGTTCTAATTCGTTACAGTTGCAACTGCGACCGACTAAGAGACAGATGCCTTAAAATTAACTTATGAAGTTATAATTAAGTTCTAAAAATGTTAAAATGTTCTATTGCCATCGAAAACACACCTGAATAGATATTTTTTTTATAATTCTAACATACCAGGAAGGGATTGAAAAATTTTCATCAATAGATTCCATTGTTACATACAAAAACCGAATTAGGGTAAATAAAATAAACGGTCAAGTGCGAGTGTTACTCGCGTACAGAGGGTTCCGTACAGTAAATATATTAATCACTAACTGTATTATTACAAAAATCGTTGCTAAAAGAATAATAATACTTTGTAAAATACTATACAATGTAGTGTTGGGTATAGCTGTATATACTAAAAAAGTATAAACGGATATATCATGAAAGTTCAGAGAGATATGAAGCCTAAATAGTATCAAATATTGCTATTCTGTATAACTCTGTTTTGATAATATCCTAATCTGTTTATGATGAACTTAATTCGGTGCTGAGAATAAAAATAGTGCCTATTTAAACTTCATTTGGCATTTCATAAACTCAAATAGACCGTATCAGAATATAACCGTATAGAATCAAATTCACCGTATAATAATCTTTTTTATTTACAGTGTACATAAAACAAAACCCTTGTTCAAAGTTTAAACTTGCCATCGTGCTAAGCTTGCTTCGAAAGGAGGTCCCAAGTTTGCAACGCCGGCTTGGTCCGTGCCGCTGTTTTCCCGATAGATTTTTAATTAACATTTAAATACACGGGTAGTATATTAGAGAAACACTCAATGCAAACTAGTCGCGTATCCCATAGTAATTATGTGTTTAATTCTAATTATATTAGTCTGTTTTTAACAGTTTGACGTTTAATGCTTTCATACTACTACTGGGCATTGCATTGCACAAATATATCATTAAAAATTGTTACCTAGTCTTTAAAAGCCGATGGCGTACAGGATATGCCGCCTGTGTCTTTACATGTCGAAACCGTCCGTGTCTTTAAAGGTTACTATCTCAGCTAATTCGACATATTTTTCGAAAATCATTTACAATCCTTTTATATTTCTGCGACAATAGGTACCTGCAGCGCTTCTCAACGGCTTTCTTGAACGCCCGCAAATCGAAATTTGTGTGCAATGAAAAAATGCAATTTTCTCAAAAACTATGTGACCTAGCGTAATCGCTATAGTTTTCGTGCAAGGTTTAAATTAACTTCTACTACCTCTAATTTTTTCAGAATTTTAGTTTCGGTAGATTCGAAAATAGAGGACGGAGAGACATATTTTTGCATTACATTTTTGACTATATCTCTGAAAATATAATACCTAAAATTAAAGGAAATGTATTTTTGAGTTCAGTGTTACGAAAGCTTTCACACGATATGCAAAGAAAAGATTTTTTTTCTTCAAGTAACTTAATTATTCCTTATATATTTTTCTTAAATGTATTTGTGAATGTTTAATAATCTATAAATATGTGGGTCATATAACCTGTATTGCTTCAGCGAATTTGAACTTTCCACGTTCCATAGTTTACGAATAAAATAGCTGACGGACAGACAGACACCGGAGTGATCTTATAATGGTTTCGGTGGTTTACCGAAACCATTTTTTTAAATACGGAATCCTAAAAAGGGTGTAAAAAATTGAGAACTTAAAAATATAAAAACAAAGTCTGTAAAATAAGATCGTACATGTAGATACAGCCGTTTCACGATCGTTATAAAACTTTCTTTTTAGTATCTTTTTTTTTCTTAGTGTAATAATAAAAATAAACAGGTCAACGAATATAATTTAACAACTACTGTAACTTACAAGAGCGAAAAAAGGTGGAAGACGTTATCGCTCCTAAAGATATAAATGAAAGACGTTGCCAAACTGGAAGACATAAAATAGAGGTAAAGAAAATTTTATTGACAGTTAGAGTGGCTTTAGATCACCGATTTTAGCCGATTCTATTTCATGTTGTACAAATACTACGAGCATTCTTAGTTTAGGTCTTAAGCGTCTAAATAAATTTAATGTCTCACACTAGCTGCGAGAACTAATATATCATGCATAATGCATTGATTGTGGAACACTTCCTAATCTCACATGATTTTCATCAGAACAGTTTGTTACCTAGTTTTTATTCGATTTATAACATAATGTCGAAAAAACAAAAGATGCTTTGAGCCGCTTTTTTATTTGTTAAGTGAAAATTTACGGTCTACAATAGAAATGCTCTTACACTTCATTGAAATCAAAGGGTAACAGAACATTGGAAAAATTGTTTTTTAAAAATGCTTATGTGTACTACTTATTATTAACCCTCCAAGCGGCTTCCCTGTATCATTTCTGTTTCTGAAAATAAATTGGCTGTAAAAAAAAAAAAAAAAAAAAAAATTAGCAGAATTATGCTTTAAGAAAAATGAACGGACATAAAAAATTACTTTAGAGCAAACTACAAAAGAAAATTTAAGGGGTAATTCTACGCAAATAGGCCAAAATGTTGAAACTGGAGGATATTTTAATTTTTTCAATAGAAAAACCTAATACCATTTTTTAAAGATATACTTAAGACAAGGTTTCATTACATTAGCTCTTAAAATTGAAGCATTCATTAAAAGATATATGTAAAAGAAAATTTAAACCTATGAGATATCATTACTTCACATGCAACCATTATCAACCAAAAACACCAAAAATATCATTTCTTACTGAAATACACTTTTGTTTTACCTGACTTTCATTTTTCAATATGAACACTTAATGTATTATTTCTATGTATTACATTATTTTTTGGTCTTCACATGCAATTTTTATTTAGCAAAAAAGTTTGCAACTCGTATTTCAGATCATTCCCTCACTTATTATAATTCAAGATGTTTCAGATAAGTAGATTGAAATATCTACTGTAGATTGAAACATTACACATGTACTGAGTACATGTTCTTGCCTGTTTGTAAAACAATTTTTAGCCATCCTGGAGAAATACTTCAGTATGTAACGAAGAATTGAATAGACAGATTGGGCAAGTGTTAAGATGATATTATCAATCACTCATTTAAATTTATATAAAGTAAATCTATTTCTAAAAATCTGTTAATAGGTAGTTCAATTTTCCCTTAAAAGGAAATTTGAGAATATGTATTTATTATTATTATTATTATTTAATTCATGAGTACAAATTTCAGAAGCTAACAATTAAATTTTATCAGTTGTTCACTGGGGAATGATGCTTATGTGAGGAAATTGTATTTTTAAAAACTATTAGAAAAGATATTTTGGTTGTATTTTGTTATTTTGGAAAGCAATTAGCGATTACTTATCTATCTATCTATACTTTAATATTATAAAGAGGTAAAAATTGTTTATTTGTAGAAGGTAAGCTCTGGAACTACCGAACCGATTCCAAAAGTAATGGTATCAAAATGATGGTGTTCATCCAACTTAGAACATAGGCTATATCTTATGTCCGTGCCACTGACCAAAAGGGGGTGCAGGAGCACAAAACGTTCTAAAAATGCGATTTTTGTGTTACTGAAGGGCCTAGAAACATGAAATTTGGAATAGTAGTTACTTATAAGATACTAATGATCTCTAAGGACATTTCTTAAAAAAATCGAAATTTAAAAAGGGGTGAAAATGCGCGAAAAGCATTCTAAAAAACGTTTTAAATGGCTATCTTTACGCAATTTCAGGAAGTACCAAACAGATTTAAAAAATAATGGTATCAAAATGATGGTGACAACCCTTGCTCCAACATAGGCTACATTTTATGTCGGTGCCACTACACCTAAAGGGGATGCAGGAGCAAAAAAACGTTCGTAATTGCAATTTTTCTGTTACTGAAGGGCCCAGATACATGGAATTTGTCATGGTAGTTACTTATTAGATATAAATGTTCTCAAAGAACATTTGTTAAAAAATTCGAAATTTAAAAGAGGTGAAAATGCGCAAAAGGGAGTTCTAAAAAAACGGTCTAAATGGCGACTTTTACCCAATCTCAAGAAGTACCAAACCGATTTAAAAAAATAATGGTGATAACCCATGCTCCAACATAGGCTACATTTTATGTCGGTGCCACTACCCCTAAAGGGGGTGCAGAAGCAAAAAAGTTCGAAATTGCGATTTTTGTGTTACTGAAGAGCCCAGATACATGCAACTTGGCGTGGTAGTTACTTATTAGATTTAAATGATCTAAGAACATTTCTTAAAAAATCGAAATTTAAAAGAGGTGAAAATGTGCAAAAAGCGTTCTAAAAAACGTTCTAAATGGCCTTTTTTACGCAATCTCAAGAAGTACCAACCCGATTTCAAAAATAATGGTGTCAAAATGATGGTGACAACCCTTGCTTCAACATTGGCTACATTTTATGTCGGCCCCTTACCCCCAAAGGGGTGCAGGAGCAAAAAAACGTTCGAAAATGCAATTTTTGTGTTACTGAAGGGCCATAGAAACATGAAATTTGGAATGGTAGTTATAAGATATAAATGATCTCTAAGAACATTTCTCAAAAAATTCGAAATTTAAAAGGGATGAAAATGCGCGAAAAGAGTTCTAAAAAACGTTCTAAATGGCGATTTCTATGCAATCTTAGAAAGTACCCAGCTGATTTTAAAAGTAATGGTTGGAAATTGATGATGCTCCCTTGCTCCAGTATAGGATCTACTTCATGTCGGCGTCACTACCACCTTGCGGTTGCATTTTAAAAAACATTCTAAATTATGATTTTTGTGATACTGAAGGGGCTAGCAACTTGAAATTTGGCATGGTAATTACTTATGAGATGTAAATGCTCTCTGAGAAGAGTTCCTTAAAAATTTTTAATTTAAATGGTGTGAAAATAAACGAAAAGCGTTCTAAAAACGTTCCAAATAGCTATTTCTACGCAATCTCAGAAAATATAAACCGATTTCAGAAGTAATGGTTTCAAATTGATGGTGACAGTCCCCGCTCCAACATAGCCTATATTTTACGTTGTTGTCACTACCACCTGGGGGTTACAGGAGCAAAAAATGTTCTAAATTCCGTTTTTTGTGTTAAAGAGGGGGGTCTAATATTTTAAATTTGGAATCGTAATTACTTCAAAGATGCAAATGCTTATTAAGAATTGTCGAAAGAAAATTCCAAATTTAAAAGGATAAGTGAGCGAAAAGCGTTCTATAAGCGCTCTAAATTACGATTTTTATGCAATCATATGAAATACGAAACCGATTTCAAACATAATGGTTTCAAATTGATGGTGATAGAACCTACTCAAACATAAGCTATATTTTATGTCGGTGCCAAAACCCCAGGACCAAAAAACTTCCTAAATTGCGATTTCTGCGATTCTGAAGAGGCTAGAAACTTTAAATATAGCACGGTAGTTACTTATAAAATATAAATGTCCTCTAGGAACAGTCGAAAATAAATTCGAAATTAAAAAGAGGTGAAGCGAAGGGAAGGAGCGAAAAGCATTCTAAAAGAGTCCTAAATTACGATTTCTATGGAATCTCAGGAAATAATAAGCCAATTACAGAAGTTATTGGTTGCGAATCAAGAATAATAGTCCCTGATCCTATACGGGCTAAATTTCATGCCGGTGTCACTACCACCTGGTTGGCTGGAACAACAAGAAAGCCTTTAAAAAATCTAAATTCCGTTTTCTATAGAATATTAGGAAATACCAACTGATTTCAAAGGTAATGTTGGCAAATTAATGGTGACAGTCTCTGTTTCAACATTTTTCGAGACATTCTATTTCGACTCTGTTTCGGCATTTTATGTTGGTGCCAACTAACACCAGAGAGGTGGTAGACTGTTAGACAAGAATCTTGGAATTTGACATGATGGTTAATTTTAAGATGTATATGTGTTAAGATGGTTTCTAAAACATACAAAACTTCAAATGAATACTGAAATGAGCGTATGAAATGAACATAAAAGTCTCAAAATACTTTCTAAATTATCATTTATTTGGAATTAGTTTTAGTTCTTCTTTTTAATTAAAATCTCATTTCTGTCTATTGCCCTTTTATAATGAAGTTTAGTCAAACTGTGGTTTAATTTGTAATTTTTGAATTATTCGAAAAAGTGTTCTTCTAATAAAAAACAGTCATGCAAATATCACTTGGCATATTTCAACTATTACGCGAGCAAAGGCGCGGGGTTTGCTAGTACTAAAATATTTTAAACTATGTTTTCAAATGAACCAAAGTATATTTAGGCCAAATATTAGAAGGAAAAAAGAAACAGGTTACATGACTGGATATTCAACATTCTGCATGATGAAATTAAATTTGAGAAGTTAATTGTTCCACAGTGACAGGCGTTAATGATAAAATGCGTTCTGATCTGTATACAAACTAGTCTGTTTGCTAATTAAATGTCATACTTCCAAAAACTGCATTCAAATATTTAATGATTTTGATGAAAATAAAAGCGTATCTTTAAACAAATGTGTGTATAAAAATGTTATTTATTATGTAAAGCGTAAGGAAAAGTCAGCAAGGAAGCCAGACATTGATAAATTTCATTAAAAGAAGTTGTAAAAGAAACATTCAGTTTAAAACATTCCTGGTACACAACAAAACAATATAAAACAATTAAGGAAATAAAGTAAACTTTAACGCAAAACTATACCTTATTACATATATAAACTTCAGGGAAAGGTTTAATTGTAAATTCACTGACGACATCCAGGCTGTACATTTCAAAAGAAATCGGCAACATATACGACGGTTGGTTCAATAATTATTGCCCCGAGTGTGTATAAAATATTTGTACTGCGATAGATGATGTGGAATATTGAAGCCTAATGTCTTAGGTGCCTACAGGCTCAATTTCAGAACTGTAGCTGCTATATTAACATATTTTTTTTTCGTTTTAGGTGTGATAGGTGACACCTAGCTTGAAAGGGGGGAGGGGGGACGCTAGTTTGGTGTTTATGGGGCTAGATTAGTGACAGTGGATGAGACGTAGCTACATCACTATGATTCAGAGTCCAAACGACAGTAGCTACGCCTCATCCACTGTCACAAATCTATCACAGAGCTGCTTCAGGTTTGGCCCCATAAGCTCCAAACCAGCCATGGCCCCGAACCCTCACCCCCTCTTTCAATATAGGTGCCAACTCTCACACCTAAAACGAAAAAAAAATGTTGATGTAGCAGCTATGGTTCTGAAATTGAGCCTATAGGCATCTAAGACATTAGGCTTCAATATTCCACATCAACCCATCGCAGTACAAATATTTTATACACACTCGGGACAATAATTATTGAACCACCCTCGCAATTCTTCATTCACGTATTATGCATTCTGAAAATGAAGACTCATTAAATTTCATTTAACAGGGCTTTTTAAACACTTAGATTGGATAATTGCGAAGCATGAAAGTGAAATGTATCCTTGAAATTGATGACAAATCAGTCAAAGTAAATGCATACGGGCAATGGAAAGTTTAATTGGCCTACGAAAGAGGATATTCATGACTATCCAGTATCTGAAATTGTTTTTAAGAAAATTGAACCTCCAGTGCCTTGTGATAGCAGAGGAAGTAGATTTAATTTTTCTGGATAAAATTTTTATTAAAATTATTATTTGAAAGATGTTTTTGGCAAAATTATCATTTCCTCACTTAGTGATCATCCCAGCTCATTCTAATAAGAATTTAAAAACTAAGAATTATAGAATTTTTTAACATTAAGATTGAAAGCTATTTTGTTTTTCTAATAAGTACCTTTTCTTGTGTATTGTTACAAAAAATTAGAAACTTATGACACGATTTTTTTTTATTCATCCCTAAGGTGAAAATAGCGTTTTGCTTCTTTTTTTTTTTTTTTTTTTTTTTTTTTTTTGCCAAAGGCTTTGAAAACATAACTTCAAAAATTGTAATAAGTATTAAAGTAGCTCAATATTCAGACTTTAACAAAATTTGTCCAAGATAAGAGCATTTATTAAATTTTTTTACAAAATGGACAAAATCTGCGATCCGTAAAGTTTTCTGCCCCGTGCGCCCCTTGAAGAATTACACTGTGAATAAAGGCTGTGTCTTGGTCTAAAAAAATATAATGTAACCACGAAACAAAAATACACAACTTCCCAGTTACCCACTATTCAGAAAATCGGTCTTCGCGTTTAGAAACCTCAGAAACCAATATATTTTCGAGATTTAAAGAAGTATTTATAAAAACAAGGTTTCTTTTGCTGCCACTGACATTCGGAAATGCTTCCTAATAGTTTTTAGCGTGTATTTTCTGAACCTGTAATATAAGTTTTTAGGATTCTATCCATTCTCGAATAAACATTTTTATGTTCCGAAAACATATTTTGCAGACGAATATTATAAATTAAAAACATTAAAATTGATATTATTTTGGTACACTCACATATGTGACTTATATTAAGCAGCTGAAAATGTTTAATTAAGAATCGATAGCATTCTAAAAATCGATATTTTGGCTTGAGAAAACTGATTAATGCACTCTTAAAAACTACTCGGAAACGTTTTCGAAACACAGTGGCATCAAAAGAAACTTTGTCTTTTTAAAGGTTTCTTTGAATCTCTCAAATGCCGGATGAGCCAAAAGTTCGTTACAAATTTAAAAATAAAAAAGAAGAAATTATAATAAAGGATGAAAGGAGTGCGGTTTGCAAGAAAGGGCTCACAAGGTAGTCGGATTTTTTTTAGCAGAAAAAAAATCACATATAGAGGGCGCTGACGACCTGAAACACATTGAACAGGACAACAATACGCTCCATTCATTTCTGGGCTTTTTAGGTGCGTTCGTAATTATATAAATACGTAGCACCTATAGTCGTCGTTCAGTCCGTCTGTCCGTCCGCATATAACAGAGCAAAAACTACCCAACAGAATGGTCTGAAATTTTAAATGTATGATTGTTGCAAAATTTTGTCAAGCTATTTCCAATTTTAGGAAAATGGGATGTATAGTTTAATTACAGAGACAGTCAAAAGTTTTCCTTTACATTACGGCCAATGGGAAAAATTATTGAAAGTGTATTTTAATGATGTTACAGCCTTCCGAATGGTCTGAAATTTTAAATATATAATTGCTGCACAATTTTGTCGAGCCATTTTAAATTTTATGAAAATCGGATGTATAGTTTAATGACAGGGACAGTCAAAAGTTTTCCGTTACATTACGGGGAATGGGAAAAAAATATTGAAAGTGCATTTTAATGATGTTACAGACTTATGAAGTGCAAAAAAATTTACATTCAGTACACTATGGGGTGCAAAAAATAATTATAAAACTAGTTATAGTGCGAACGCACCTCATTTGCCACGTTTAACGAGCAATTTCCAACTTGTTAAAGATAAAGAACGCTTTTCACAATTATGAGTAACACGGAAGTGATTATTGTATGTGTTTATTTGTGGTCATATTATATTTTCGTAGTTTAGGAATCCTTTGTCTTTTGTGTGTGTGTGTGTGCAGTTTGGATCAGATAACCTATTAAAATTTCGTTTATATCGAAAAGCGTCACTGGTGATAATAAGAAAGTAGCATTATTGAAAGTAATTTTTGCTGTCATTAAACTTTATTTTAAAAAAAATGAAACCTAACGATTATGTTTTTTGTTTCTTTATCTAGACTTAAACTTCAGAATCACAGAATGTATCTTTTCCGAGGTATAATATCTATCATTTTTAATCCACACTAAAACTGTCACGTATTTGGATTCTTTAGAAACTGTTGACTGTCAGATGTTAATATTGCATTAAAGAAAAGATACTTTCAAAGAAATTAAGCTCATAAAATCCAACGAATTCAAAACCCTAAAGCGCTGCGCTAAAATTATAACTGAGGAGTAAAGATGGCTTTGCTTAATATCCAATATGGGATTAAAAATTTACAGATGATTGAGTTTCTCCATTTTGCGTTTATTAAGCATTTCATATATGATACTAGAGAATATAAGTCGGTATACAGAACTTTTAATTCTAAGATTTATGGTGATTCAGATTTGTTTCTTCTTTTTCAACTTGTGTGTATGTGTGCAAATCCTAAAAGTTATCCTTACGTTATATAAATAAAAACTTTAACAAGCCTTATAATATTTTACTGGAATATTAATTATACTAAAAAGTTATGGAAATGTAAAAGATATTGATATAAAAGATATTTTCTAAAATAAAACTAAAAATTTAAAAGAAAATTAAATCAATTACTTGGTAGAACATTAAAAAGGGTACCAAAATAAATCTTTCGCTAGGGTGTATTTCACTTAGGTAAACGTTTTTGTGTTAAATATGTCTTCAATAGTTTCAGGTAAGATCAAAATTTAAAACATTGCTTATGCAATTGTTTATTTGAATGTCGTAATGAGTCCGTAAAATTTACTAACAAGCATGGTACAGGGCTTATGCGGGGGAGCACACACTAAAACCTTTGGATTCTTAGGAAATAGGTTTCCCCTTTTTTCTCCAATCTCAGGCGCCTTTGTTATCTGTAAAACTATTTTTTTCAGCATTAACAATATTGCTGAAAAAAAGCAAGTTTTAATAATACAGTTGAACCTCGTTATCCCGACACTCTATTGACCAGAAAAAAGTGTCGTCATAAGCGGAGTGTCGCGGTAACCGGAGTTGGAGAAAAATATGTTTATAAAAGGCCATATTTTAAATTTATTTAAGAAAATTTTAAATTCATAACTCTTCATGCAGTTTTAAGCAATAAAACATTATTAGTAAACAAAATAAACACAAAAACAAAATTGAAAAGAATAAAAATCAGATTTATGATGACTTTTTTTTAATTTTTATATCAAATATTGATGAATTAAGGTTTGCTTTTCCCTAGATGTGCTTAATACAGTTCTTTTTTCAATATTATACAATGAACTGTAATCAATATTCGTTGTTTCGCAAATGGATGTTAGATAATTTCTGATCATTTCAATGCAATGCAATGCTTCGGTTCTAGTTGGATGAAAAACGCCGTGTAGCCACAAGAAACCGCCGCCTGACCAGAACAAAAAGACAGCAAGTAGACTGATACGTCTATCTGGAGCTTAAGTGGGTCATTCATAGTGTGTGGTTTTATTTATTCAGATAAAGGATTGCAGTAAAATTTCATTTATCTCAATGGCTATTTTAGACACTTTTGTGAAAATTTTGGCTGAGAATTTTCAAACCGCTTACTTTCTGTGCTAATAGGATGGATTATTAAAAATGGACTATTTTCCTAAACCGTCGGGATATCCGGAATTGAAAATTATTCAACGACGTAAAATCCGGAGTTTATTCACATTAAAATCATATACAGAAAATTGGGACTTTGAAAAACTGACGTGATAAGCGGAGTGACGTGAAAACCGGGTGTCGCGATAACGAGGTCCGACTGTACTTTAATTATTTTAAACAGTGTCATCTCATGGGTAAATAATTGAAACGAGTAGAAAGTTTTCCATCCAAGCGAAAATGTGTCCCGGCTAGGACTCGAACCCAGAACCCTTAGATTTCATTCACAATGTTCTTACAATTCAGCT
Organism: Maratus speciosus; assembly: GCA_963932465.1. Classification (NCBI taxonomy): domain Eukaryota; kingdom Metazoa; phylum Arthropoda; class Arachnida; order Araneae; family Salticidae; genus Maratus; species Maratus speciosus. The sequence continues at coordinate 129,896,302 of OZ010789.1, read as the reverse complement.
ATGTTCTGAGCGAATATTGTGTTGGCTGGGATGTCGTCCAGATAGCTCAATCGGAAGAGCATCGACAATTAAAGCCAAGGATTCTGGGTTCGAGTCCCAACCTGGACACAGTTCCGCTCATATGGAAAAAGTACTACTCATTTCTATTAATAGTTTATCATTCTTATCATGCATGTTTAGTTTTATACAAAAGTTTAACAAAGAAAATGGAACTTTACATTTTTATTTTCATTGCCTAAATGTATTTTTAATCATTTTTATTATTTTCTTTTTTTTCATTTCTTTTAAATTGAATCGTGTCACGGAGTTACATTTTAATTTGATAAAATCACATAAATATACATATTTTTTTCGTTTTTCAAGAAGCCACAATATTTGATATCTCAGCTTTATCATACTTCTTTACGAAAATTAACATTTAAACATTTGATGTTAATAGTTACACGTGTCTCCTTTTTCTCTACTTATGAAAATGATGAAAGAAAAAAAATCTAGCTTTTTTGCTTACGGCTATTCTTTTACATTATTTCGAAAACTCGTTCAATTTTAAAAGTACCATTTAAAAGAACTTATCAGCCTTTTCGATTTATTTTGTAATAGTATGCTATTTAAAATTTATTGATCATTGACTCCATTAACTGCACTGAAGTATGTTGTTAGGTGCAAATTTATGTTAAACAGGAAAAACAAAGCTGGGCAATGACCAGAATTAAACTTGAGAAATAAAGCTACAGAATTAAATTAGTTTAGAAGATATTTTTACACATATGGGCATTTAAGTGCAACAATTTATTTATAATTATCAATAAAACATTCTTAAAATAGGAATTTATTTTGTACATGTATCTATTTATCTATATGCTATTTATATATAAATAAATAGAGAGGTAAATAGAAAAAAAAAACATATCAATATTTAGATTTTATAAAAGAATTAAACTTTTCGAGTAATGTCAGCCAGTCGGGTAATGTCAAATAAGGTTATAATGAATATTAAAATTTCAAGAAGAACCATGATTTACAAGAATAGCCAATGTTATTTAACGAGTAAACAGTAGTACATCATCTACAAATCATCATATTATTTGAAAAAAAAATTTTAATTTTTACAAAAAAATCGCAAATGTAGTCAGTTGTTTCGGTCCCGCCACGGTCCACATGATCCCGCATCGCACATCAGGCATTTTATCAATTCTCTGAATATTTTCCATTGCAAAACAGGCACGCTGCATCTTCTTTATCTGTTGCACTAAGTGGTAAAAAGTCCGTCTCAAATAATATGTCGGAGTGGAAAGATTGTTCATCTTCACTAGACTCGTCTTTAACTGTTCATTAGACTCGTCTTCATTAGGCTCGAAATTAGACTTGTAGACTTGACTGCATCTTCCTCATCTGTTGCACTACGTGGTAAAAAATCCGTCTCAGATAATATGTTGGAGTGGAATGATTGTTCATCTTCACTAGATTTGTCTTTCTGTTCACTAGACTCGTCTTCACTAGACTCGAAATTAGACTTGTCGAATTGACTGCTTCTTCCTCATCTGTTGCACTACCTGGTAAAAAGTCCGTCTCAGATAATATGTCAGAGTGGAATGACTGTTCATCTTCACTAGACTCGTCTTTAACTGTTCATTAGATTCGTCTTCACTAGGCTCGAAATTAGACTTGTCGGCTTGACTGCATCTTCCTCATCTGTTGCACTACGTGGTAAAAAGTCCGTCTCAGATAATATGTCGGAGTGGAATGATTGTTCATATTCACTAGACTCGTCTTTCTGTTCACTAGACTCGAAATTAGACTTGTCGACTTGACTGCATCTTCCTCTCTGTTGCACTACCTGGTAAAAAGTCTGTCTCAAATAATACGTCGGGATGGAGTGATTGTTCATCTTCATTAGACTCATCTTGAACTAGACTTGTCGTTGGCTAGTTGACATCCCATTTTACCCGACACACCATCTCAAAAAAGAAAAAAAAACCCTCTTTACACGTCAACAAGTTAGCATAGAGCTAAACTAACTAACGCAGCAATAAGTAGAGCTGCTCAATTTAATATTGAACTTGGTTAACATCACTGACAAAGTAGTCTTATAATTCATACGAATCTGATAAAACTTACCAGCAAAAAACTGCAGCAATTGAGAATAAGATTTGATTTCACCGTGTCACTCCAACAGCAGGGTATCCAAACAGAACTCAACGCAGTACATCATGGAAGTACTAGGAAACTGTTTAGTACTTTGAAAATTGGCTGCAGCATTCTCTGACCATATATTGATGTATTCCCTTGGGTACTAGCGACCGGTATTCGTGCCACTTAAGGAGCTTAGAATCCTTCATTATTCCCACCAGTTATTTTTTATTGTACAGTTTACCTTATTTAATCAGAGCATTTTCGCGATTCAATTAGAGAAAATTTTCTGTTTTGAAAAACCGGTGGTAAAAGATTAAAAACTAAGCAAAGGGCTCTCGTCGCGAAGGGGTTAATTATTACCCGACCATTCCATAATACCCGAACTTCCTTTATATATTCTACATATAGAGGAAGTTCAGGTATTATGGAATACCGTTTTATTTTTATTTGTAAGACAAAAAAAAAAGAAAAATTGAGATGTATTAAAAGTTAGTAAAGAACAAAATTCGACTATTTCTCAACACTTTTTAGTGCGTTTAAAGTGGAAGAAAAAAATACTTATCAATATTTAGCTTTAAAAAAAGTTGCACTTTTCGGGTAATGGCAACCAATCGGATAATATGGAATAGAGTCATAAGGAATATTAAAATTGCAAGAAAAACCCCCAATTTAAAAGAATAACCAAAATTATTTAATAAGTAAACCTTAGTACATCATCTATAAATCATCAGATTCTTTGAAAAATTGTTTTAATTTTTAGAAACGTCTTGAAACAGTTGTCTAGCTGATATTCCATATTACCCGACACAACATCATGAAAAACACAACTTCTTCACTCGTCAACAAGTATATCAGCATAGAGGAAACTTGACTAACACAGCGATAAATGTAACTGTTCAACTGTATACTGAACTTAACATCACTGGTACTGAGATTTTGTCATTAATACGAATTTTATAAAATTAGCTTGCAGAAATTGAGAATAAGATTTTATTTCGCCGTGTCTCTCCAACAACAGGTTTCCAAAGAGAACTGAGTGCCTCACTCACCACTGTACCTCATGGGAGTACTAGGAAGTCGTATGGCAGATTTACGCTTGGCTGCAACACCGTATACACCAGATTCCATATTGTCCATTATCATTGTGTATATATATTTTATAATACCCGAACTTCCTCTATATATCATTTACTTACCATCTTCAATTAAAGATTTTATCTGATTTTGTGGGAAAAACTTGTTCATTATATTTTGATTTCAAAGGTAATATATATAAGATAGAAGTTTGTGTTTGTGTCTACCTGTGGGTATGTGTGCTGTTTTCTGAAGACTTACAAGACTGCGCGGAATTACAAAATTTGACAGGAAGAATTTTTTTTTTTTTCGTTTCACGGCAATTTTTTTCCATATTAGTAAAGGAATCAAGTAAAATAAGGATTCAATCAGGATATAGGAAAAGAATTATAAGGATTGAAACTTCATTTTATAACAATGCAAACTGTGTAGTCACATTTCATATTTTAAATCATGAGAATTTTTATACACGAAGTTCTCGCAAAAAATTTACTTGACCAGAAGGTATTTCAAGATGTATCATAATAATTATGGGGAAGAGTTATCTTTTAACGTAATAACGGATAAAAGTATTAATGGATACTAGAAGTGAAGAATATACTTTAAATTTTCCTGCAAATATCTTAGCATCCTGACATTCAGAAAAACAATTTGATGCGTCTAAAGATATACAAATCCTTAATTTTTTTGTACTGATATAAGTTTTGTAAAGTAAAAAATAATAAATTTAAAAAGTACATTTAATAGTGGTCCTATTTTAGATAAAATGTATATAAATAGAACTACACGTGTCTACAAATAAAAATATTCTATTAATAAATTACACTACACTTACACTTACACAATGGTGCTACAATCCATGTAGGATTTTGACCTCCCTCCATATACTTCTCCAGACCTTCCGATCTCTGGCCTTTACTTTATAATTTATAATTTGGTTTTCTGCAAGATCTTTTTCTATCTCTTTTATCCAACTCTTCCTGGGTCTACCAATACTTCTTTTTCCAATTAAATTACCACTATAAATCTTCTTTGTGCTTCGCTCATCCCTCATTCTGATTAGATGGCCTAACCATTGCATTCTTCTTATTAATAAATTAGATTTAGGAAAACTCATATTGTTCTATTATTAGCATCAATGAATTTGAAATACTTTTACAAAAAATGCATCAAGGTGTTACAATTTTTATGCATAAAAATAATAAAATATCTATTTTAATCTGTGTTTAATTTTTCTTCTATTTTAAAATTTGGAAAAAAAAAACTATAATCAATATGTACTTAAAAAAGAGTTGATGTTCGACCTAAAATTTGGCCGAATATTCGATATTCGGCTATTCGTTACATCGGCCATTCATTACAAATCACTATTCGTTACATCCCTAGTAACAATAATTATTTGTATTAATATTACGGCGGTTTTGTAGTGCTAATATGAATAATATAATGATTTTGATCATGGATTTTCAATAATTATTTAAAATTTTGATTTTTCTTTTCTGTTCTTTTAGGTGTATCTGTAGTATCCCTTGATAAATCCCTAGAAGTAAATCATGTGACTGCCCGCGTAGGTGACAATGTTGAAATTAAATGCGACGTGACCGGAACACCGGCTCCCCCTATTGTTTGGAGGAGAAATGATATGGACCTTGGTTCTCTAAACGAAGATGAAATAAAAGTAAGTCAACTTATTTATTAAATATAATCCGAAATGTTATTTTATATGTCTAAATGTAATTCAAATTTGCATAGCAACATTTTATCAAATACGCGTGTAATACAATAGACAAATATATTGACTTCTCAGTTATACGACTTTTAAATTACCGAAAAAAAAAAAAGTCGTACAACTTTAGACAGAGTTGTAAAACGCGTCGCTGGTTTGTAACGATTCCCTCAAAGACGTCATGTAAGAGAGTCTACATGACACAGATTTGCTTTAAGACAAAGTTTAGTAAAGGAAGAAGTAGCTTGAGTTCGCAGTGGAGATGATGGATTCAAATATGGGGTGTCGAATTTAGATTCAATTTAACTTCAACTTACTCTCAAATTAATTACATCCAAAACTACTAATGCAAATTTAAATTACGCAATGGAAAATGGCTTTTCAAGATCGTACCCAGGACGGCTTCGCTGTCGAAGACTCTGTATGTCTAAAAATACTTCTTTGTTAGAAAACAATTCAAATGTCCTAAATGTCACTACTAACAAGAAACCCGTGGTTTCCTCAAAATCACTTTATTCAAATACGATGAAGCGATTTCTTTCCAAATGGAGAATTCTACCGCTAAAACAAGATAGCAATCTCCGAGGACTTGGCAGTAAAGCGAGTTTTCCATCCAAAGCAAGAACTTCAAGTTTTAAATTCCTCTGCGAGGCAGGACACGAATGAAATCCTCTCATTCAACTTTTCACTCCCATATTTATTCTTCGCCAGATTACCATCGCGACTTAATTAACATAAAATTCATGAAATAACCGAGAAATTCAGATTTAAAGAGGCACAGTCGTACTTCGGTAAGTAAGAGAAATGATGGATGAATGTCCCTTTCACGCACACATATTAGACATCAGGCAAACCGTTCGCAATCAAAAACTAGACTGCTTTCTTAAGTTAGTAGCTAGCTCCTGCTATAGTGTATATATTTGTCTTTTGGCTGGAATAACGGAAGTGTACGCTTGTTAATTATTGGCTAATTCCGTGAAAACTTGTCATGTCTGTCACACAGCTGAAAATAGCTATACTTGTTGGCCACCTTTATTTTCGAAAAGTTTGCTTCGCGTTATTCAATTGATGAGATATCTCCGATAAAATAAATGACATTTTGTCCGTTCTAAAACACTGGTAGCCAACAAGCCTAGCGATTTTCAGCTGTGTGATACACATGACAAGTTTTCATGGAATTAGCCTATTGTAATGAAGATGCGTCATTTTCAATTTGCTTCAAATTACTTTTCTACATCTACAGCAAGATGCGAAACATTGAAGTGAAATAGTACCGCAAAAAGTCCCTCCGCTGCACGTGCACGTGGCTCGGCAAGATATTATGCCTATAGGACACTGAAAGAACACTGGTTTTCCGTCATAGATAGCATAAATTACCCAGAAAGTGAATAAATCTAAAAATTCGAAACTCAAGCAGAAGCTGAAATAACATTTATGGCATAGTGTTGAGGTACGGTGGCTTTCAGGTTACACCAAGTGAACGAGTATAACCAGAACATAGAAATTGATGTTTTGGAAGTTGCCTAACTTTCCCAATCCCTGATAAAGATATCTCTTGATATAACAAAGATAAAGATATCTCTAAAGATATCTCTCTTGACAGAACTGCAAAAACAATTTGATTTATATGCGGAAAAGCCTTTAGAATTTCTAAAACAAATATGTTAGCATGATGAACAGCATTCTATTTTCCTCGCTCAACAGAATGAATGTCTCTTCAGACTTCAATCTGAAGACACGTAATGTTGAAATTCCTTTAAAAGGGCGTGACAACTTTCGAATCAATACATTTCTTATGTTGGTTAACAAACTTAAAAACTTCAGAAAAGATCAGTTACTTATCAACAGTTCAGCTAAAATTTTGGTACTATTACAAAATTCTGGAAGCTCACTTTCTCTAAACGTGAAGAAGAATTAGGAAACATCGCTTTGGATATTTAACGATCTGGAAAACTATGATGAACTTGTCGATCTGAAATCTCGATAACTGTTCGTAAAGTTCTGATTAAGAAGTGCTTGGTACTTTGGATGTGACAACGAGAATAAAAATATTACAAACAATATATCCAAACGTTGCCGATTTGTTAAAAATTATTTGTCTGCGTGCCAATGATGAATTTCTCGGTTGGAATATATATTTTTTTTCTCTAAAAAAATAAAAAATCATTTAAGATTTACGATGCAATAAAATAAGCTGAATGTCATTGCACTTATTTGGTTTGAAACAGATTTCACAAGATCTGTTGACTTCAATGAAACTATTGAAGCTGTTTCAAAGACAAAAGCGCGAAGGAAGAAATTCTAGTAAGTATTTAAATCGGCTTAAAGAAATTCGACGGAATTCTTTTCTTAGGCGTTAAATGTTATGAAATCTCATATTTAGTGTATTTTAATAATGTAGTAATTTTTATATATTTTAATTATATTTTAGTAATATATTTTAATTATATTTTAGTAATATATGTTAATTATATTTTAGTAATGTATTTTTTTATTAAAAATATAATGTGGTTCAAAAATTAAAAAGATTGTATTAAGTACTTAAATGTTTAAAACTAATTACATATTAATTGCAAATTGTAAATGAGCAAGAGAGGGGATTCAGAATTATATTCTTTGGTCTAGGGCGTATAAATGTGCAAATCCGGTCTTGGTTAAACAATAGAAAGCCTGGTGTTCGCAAAGACCCATATTTATTAACTATTGAAAAACATTACACTATTTTTCTATATGGTTACCTAGCACCGTGAGGCATTTATCGTAATGATATACAAGTATGCCAATATCAAAGAAGGTGGAAGACTACGTGGTTAGCCGATATTACATCTTTCACCTCGTCATCGTCACCAAAATGCTAGCCGTTCAAGAATTTCTTCACGTTCAAAAAAGGGTGAAAGTCCCTGTGCTGATTAGTTAGACGAACCAGTGCCTCGTCCACCACAGATGTCCAGCGATGGAAGGGCTGCGCACCAATGGACCAACTGTCACCAGAAATTTTAAATAGTATTCTTCGCATTATTTAAGGACAGAATTTCTCTCATTACACAAGGCATATTTGACTATTAGGAAATTGGCCCGTTTGTGCGCTGCTGTTTCATCCCTGGATGCCTCTTCTCGGTTCATCATGCATTTTTGTTCTGCCTAAATTGAACAATAAAATTCATCTTCTCATTAAGAAATTATTTCCATTATATTATGTTCTGCATCAGTATATTAAACTTTTTATTTTCTGTAATATATATATATATTTAATATTATATCAGCAATTAATTGCAACGATATGCTGATCGTTCTCGTAAGATTTACCTGCTCCGTTTTCACTAAACAAATTCCGTTGAAATTGTAGAGGAAAAAAACAATAAAATTACGTCTGCAGTTTCGATAGCTATTAGTCTGAAACTTTTTTTATCAGATAGAGCAAACACACTGTAAAAAGAAAAAAATGTTCTACCTAGGGCTAGCATAACTTTACGCAAATATAACTGAACCTCTTCCGGGTTATCCACGATTTCGAAAAGCATTCTTTTATTTTCAGAAATTAAACAATAAACGAGATTTAAATAAGCATTTCTGAAACAAAAATTTCTTTTGCTATAATGTTAAAAACAAAGGAAAAACCGAAACGTTTTCGAGTATTTTTTACAATGTATATGAAGCAGCTTTCTCAACACGAAATATTGGTTTTTAGGAGGCTGTCAATACTCAAATAAACACTTTTAACTGCGTAACAGAATTTATGCATGCAAGAGTAACAAAATAATGTTCATTTTAATGTGGATGTTAATATTGTTAATTTAGCATGTGTGTCTGTTGGAGATAAAAATGTTTACATGAGAATTGATAGCATCTAAAAAACCGAAGTTTCATGTTAAGAAAACTGATTGCAAAAACTACTCGAAAACTGTTCTTTTTTTTTTTAAGGGTAGCAAAAGACGTTTTTGGGCGTTACAGGGCGATCATAATTAAAGTTTCACTTTCAAAAGGCTGTAAAAAAAACCACTGGTCAGAATGACCTGATATTTCATGTGCGTATACGTGAAGCAATGGGAATTTGTTTTGCGAAAGAAAAGAAAAGTACAAAAGTTGACAGATAGATAGCGCTTACTCGTCATAATATGCTAATTAAAAGACGTGACATGCTGTTGTGGCACTCTTTGTTCAAAGCATATCCACCAAGGCATGGTGGTGCCACAGCCGATAGTAAAAAATCGGTTCCTAATTGTCCCTGTGCCAAAAACCGTGGAAATAGCAAAAACAAAAAAGAACCCGACTCATCGAATTTATCGCTCAACTTCTTCAGACCGAATGCAGACATCGGGGTAGAGCCACTTCTTAAACCCTTTAACGTTCGGAATTTCTTCAACTCAATTTCTGCACAGTTACCGTTCTTGTAAAAAACGCATCACAAGCAGAGTCCGATCCTGCTACGATAGAATAGAGCAGGGACGGCGAACCTGTGGCACGCTGGAGATTATTTTTGGCACGGCATAGATTCAGGTTCTGCATCAAAATGCACTAGAATTTCTCAAAATGCATTAATTAATCTAGATGTTGTCTTTGTTCATCTGAATTCGATTACTTAGGTTGGTTGTCATTGTCATACAGATTGAAGAAACTAAAATATAACCTAATGCATCCCAATCTAGCTCCATATTGGCTCAAAAAATTTTCAAAATAAGAGAGAATTAGGCGCAAAAGAATGATCACAAGCCATTATAAGCAAAAATGCCGATGATAAAATTATAACAACAAAGAATTGAATTTCAGATACCAAAAATTGTAGATTCTGGAATTTGCTATTTTGACAATTTTTTCGGCAAGACATTCTTTTCGGAAATAAATAATATGAAAAATAAAAGTAAAAATATCTTGTCAAATGAGTCCAATCCAACTTTCATTCTCTTGAAAATAACTAACTACGAAGCTGATATAAATTATTTGGCATCTAAGATGAGACAACAGAAATATTTTTAAAATAATTTTTTAAAGTATAACATCAAATGTTACCCATATTTTTTTTAATTCTAAAAACAAAATTTTAAGTAATTTCGTTTCATTATTATCTGATTCATTAAAATGTTTTATTGTTGGCACGTCATGATCACGTAAAATATGTTTTTGGAAAAATTTGGCACGTGGATGTGAAAAGGTTCGCAGTCCCTGGAATAGAGTCATGACTACCTTCTCAGACGAAGAATAAGAGGAACTGCATGTTCCCCGCCTTTTTATCACAAGTGTAATGCGCAGTGCACATGTCACGTCTTTTTATTAGCATCTTATGAGAGTACAGCCCCATCTATCGGTCAACTTTTGTACTTTTTTCTTTCGCAAAACAAATTCCCATTGCTTCACGTATACTCACATGAAATATCAAGTCATTCTGATCAGAGGTCTTTTTTTACAGCCTTTTGAAAGCGAAACTTTAATTATATCACCCTGTATATCAAAAATGCTTCTTTAAATCCCGGATATCTTTTAATTTCTTAGGTTTCAGAAAATAACGGAACTTGTTTTCGAAATTATGAATGACTCGGAAGAGGTTATATTATATTTTCGTAACGTAACGATTTGATAGATTCAAGAACATTTATGTTTTTTAGCAATGCAGAAGGTACATAAATTTTTAAGAACAAGCAAATCCGAGACTTGTTTTGAATTACGGCATCTGTGTGTTATTTTCTGATCGTTACAGAAATTCTTATTCGATCCGTTGTTTTAATTACAGTATATATTTTTTAACTGTCTCTGATTATTTCTCACAGACGCCATTCTGATTTTCAGGTTTTTGTGGATGGTTCGCTCTACTTGACAAACGTTCAGCTGATCCATGGAGGAAATTACACGTGTCATGCTCAACACAACAGAGATGTCGTTCAGACTCACGTACTTCATGTTCATAGTAAATACTAACTGCTCATCTCTTAATTTTCATTTTCTTTTATTACATTCTTTTATTACGCTCAACATGGTTAAAGATGGATTTGTTAGTCGATTTTAAACCCACTTCCTGATAGTATAGAATCATAAAAGTTACGTTCACAGAAGTGTTTTCGATGACAGTACGACATTTTAATATTTTTAGAGGTTAATTATAAATTAACACACTAACTTTACGGCATTTTTCCGTTTGCCCGCCAGGGGTAATCAATTTCCCAATATTCTCTGTAACTGGTACAAATGTATGCAAATTGAAACAACAGTGCATAATGATGCGCCAATATGCGCTCGCCAAAAACTACCAAATGTCTATGAAACTGTAAAAAAGGAAACATTTTAAAGTCTAAAAAGTAGAAAATAGATTAAAAAATGAAGAATTTACCCTATTAAATAAAATCCGTCCGCATATCTATGTAACGTCAAAAATTCTAAAACCACAGGGCGCAGAGCTACGAAATGTGGCACACGGTTTGCTGGTATGGGGCCCATGAACGATTGGGGCAAAAGATGCGAAAGTTTAAAATAGATTTTTTTATACGTTTGACGAATTTTCGCCTTTTTTTATGTTCAACCCGTAATTGAGCGAGTTCTAACCAGCTCTAGATGTTTACTGCAGTGTGAGATATACATATTACGTACCCCACGCTGCAATACTAAGAAGCTGTAGCGGTTATTACAATAATTCTTTTACATCACATGCAAATAATTAGTGCGCTTAGTTATTACCTTTTTTTAAAAGTGATTTTTTTTTTTTTTAAATCACGAACATTAACAAAATTTTTTATTCTATTTATTCCCTTATTCCAAAGATATCGTTTTATCGTCTGCTGCATAGCGACATGATAAATTAAATTTCATTTCATATTGGTTGTATAAATGCTGATTTTTAATAGACATAACAAATTTTTATATTCATAAACTTTAGTTTGGTTGTACTGATTTTTATTTCTAATTTTGGGTTTAGAATTAAATTTATGAACTACCGTGCGTAGAACGGGTTAAACAGCTAGTAATATTTTTTAAAGGTACGTTTTGATGAATTAATAGTTTAATATTAATTAATTTACAATTATACGTTGAAAAATCAATTTAGAAATCCTAAAAACACAATTTAAATTTTGTTTAATTTTGCTTTACTAGTGGACTATCATAAAAAAAGAAACAGAGCAAACTTATGTATTTTTAAACAAATTCAATTCCTTGCACCATCTACCAAGCGTAAAAAAGCAGTGAATTTTTATAATCGAGTTCGGTTTGAGGAGACTATTTTGGCTTAGGACATAGTTTATAATTTAATTCTTTAATTTTTTTTTAAATCATTAAAAAATATATCAAGCTAGAACTTAATTAAAGACTTTTAACTAGTTATTATTGAAAAAAATGAAACAAAATTTCAATTGTTTAAACGTCAATGAAAATTATTTTGTGTTTTAGATATAGGAACGTCCACTGAATTTCAGTATAAGTTGAAATTCCCGGCGTGGACGTCCCTACTTCTAAAACACAAAATAGTTTTCATCAATTAAAATTTTGTTTGAATTCATTAAAACATCAAAGTTAAATATAAAAACTATTTTGGAAGAAATGCATTTAATAGCTTACTTAAAACTTAAATACACATGTGAATAGAAATATTAGGAAATTTTCTAAATTAACTAATATTTATCCCTTTGTGACCGTAAAATGCCCCTTTTCGTGCGAATGACGCTAATGTATTTCATAAATAAAAGTTCATTTTAATATTATCATCCTTTAGATATTTTTTGCTTTCAATGTGTTTATAGTTTTAGTGACCACACTTGATATTGTAAAAGCACTCATTTTCTAATCTTGAAAGACACATAAGTACAATAAAGTTTGGCAGCCCTGTAATAGTGACAGATTTAATTATGAAGAACTGACAACTCGGCCCTTTTCAAAAAATAATTAAGAGTTCTTATTTTTCAGCCATTCCTGAGGTGCACGTCATCCCAAAACTGCAGTCCCGTGCACCGGGCGAGCTGGCAGAAATGGAATGTCACGTGATTGGTGTTCCTACACCAGCAGTTTCCTGGCTCAAGAATGACGAAGAGCTGAAATTAATGACAGACAAATACACCATTGTAGGTGAGTGAAACATTTTCAGGATTAGTAAATTTGCATTAATAGGTTGCCTACTTCTGTCAGAATTTAACCCACGAGCACGCGCGTTGGATCTATCAGGCCCATTTGCTGTAAAAATATACCGCAGCTACCCACCTTTCCAATCAAAATTATTCATTTGCAGGGGACCTATTGTGCAATGTGTGAGGCGCACTCAGGCGCCAGGATAGTAAAGGCGCTAAGCATTTCAAGCGATAATAAATATTTAAAAATACATATTTTTAATTTTATTAAAATTATTCTTCAAATTTTAATTATATTTTATAGATTTACCTCACATAAATAAATTACTTAGACTAACTTAAATGTTATTAATCTTTAAAATGAATGTGACATATTAATCAATTTAAATTCAGAACGTAATTAACTTGAAATTTAATTTGAAACATTACAAAAAACTTGAGCATTTGTTAGCATTCCATCCAATTTTAGATTCCACAGAGGGCACTATTTCAGGTACGCTATTTTTAACTGTTTTATTGAAAAAAAAAAGTAATTTAGACATAAATATACAAGAGATTGGAATACTAGGATGAATCTAATATGCGCGGCAAAAAATATACTTAAAAAAAGAAGAGTTTTAGTTTTAAGTTTTCATGCATTTTATGTGCGATGTTTAAATAGTAGTCTAAGCTTGATAGTCACGTTAATCATGATAGCTTGATAGTCACGCTTCATGATAGACGTTAATCATGAAGCATGAAAATACTGATTTTTAGTATAGCCTGAGAAATATTCTTTTTCTTTTCTGTTTATCGGCGAAATATTTTAACTGCTCATTTAGCTGTAAACCAGCATGAAGTCACTTTATGAAATCTGAAATGTGGTTTTCCATATTTTTGGTTTTTTTTATACACGACATAAATTGTTTTATTTTCTAACCTTTGTACTATCCCTGTAAGTATTTTTTCTCTTAGATATTCGTTTTTTAATTTCTTTATATGTAAGCCTATAATTAATATATTTTGTAATATTTTATTTCTACTCGCTGATAAGTTTTTTATAAAACGATAGATTTTTGGGGAGGAGCATAGGGCGCAAGTTGAAGTTTTGCACACAGGCGCCGAACACCACTAGCGCGCCCCTGTTCATTTGCTCGGTAGCTGCATTAGCACGTTGAATGCCAAGTCTTGTCTGTCTTTCCGTTTGGAACACGAAATAAGATTCCCGTTACACAATCTATAAATGTCAGTCACCGATGACTGACGCGGCCTAAACGGAAAGTTCAGTGTCGGTCACCAGTGACTGAGATGGCACTCAACGTGTTAAGGGGGCTGGTCACTCAGCTTCCGATTTCCCTTCACTAATGTAACGTCTATGGGCATTTGATGCATTCGTATATTTAAAATATCTCCTTCGGAAATTAACACTTTTAACTTCTATTTTTTGCGCACGCTTCCTAAAAAAATGTCTCTTTTTTTCTTCGTTCTCAAAATATTTCTAAGGTAGAGACTTAATTTTATAGAAAGTGTTAAAATCTTACTCACAGTTCGCCCGCTTTTAACACATAAAATATTAAATTCAGCGTAGATTTTAGAAATATTTTGAAAACTAAGAAAAAACAAGTAATATAAAAATTTTGTTTTTAAAGTCAATTCCTACTTAGGCCATCAAAGAAAAATTTAATAGAATTCCTTAAGCTAATATTAGTTTTTGTTGCATTAAAATATCTCAATTTGTTGATTTTCTATAAGCAAGTAGGTTTACAATGGAACTCTATGGGAATTTGACGAAATATTAGAGATATCGCCAAGTTGGCGTCACTTTTGGCGGCTCATTTTGGCCGCCAAATTTGGCGATATATCGCCAGGTTGGCGACAAACTTGTCGTTATTTGGCGACAGAACAGCCCCCCCCCCCCCTATGGTCACCCCTTATTGAAAATACTTTCATTGATCTTCAATAACCAATGGCCGCCATTTTGTTTCCCATGAAAAACTAAAATCAATTAATTAATTAATATTTGAAAAAACTGTATTAGCATCAATTGTCATTCAGTACAAGTTTAAAAAAATGTATTTCAACTTGATAGGATGAATAATGAGTATTTTATTAACGATTGAAAATTTGTACAAAATAAATATATAAATAAATATAGGGAGAGTGTGAGCTAATAGTAGGAATTGAAAAAAGAGACATCCTTTAAGAAGAGTACACAGAAAAAAGATATTAAAAATATGGATTTCCCGTGAAGATATTTTAAATATACAAATGTATAAAAAGTCCATAGACTTAACATTACGGAGCAGAATTCCGAAGGTGCTACGTATTTGTATAATTACGAACGCACCGAAAAAATCATCGTAGTTTGAATGGTAAAGGTAAAAAAAAGTCATTATAGACCGCCTGAACTGATTAGAAATCACTCCATGAATAAGATTAACCCATTTATGCCTGAATTTGTTGGTAAAATTACTTTAAAATGTTGCAAAATAAACTGGAAAAATAGTAAAAAAATTACGCTAAAATATTTTTGTATTTATTTGATAAAATGTAAACTTACTAAATATGGGCATATCCATATGTGGAAAAATGCATAATTATATGTAAATTTATATAAATTAAGCTTTTAAATTGTATATTATATACTATAAATAGTATTTTTTTATGAACTATTAAAAAAATATATTTATTTCTTTAAAGAAACTAATAACATTATAAGTATTATTAATAATAAATTAAGAATAATCATACTTGTTGTACGTTACAAACGTGCATAAAAAATAGACTTGAACCTATAATTTCGCAATTAAAAAAAATACATATTTCAAAGTAGTCTATAAGCTAAGATTATGACTTATTTATTTGGATCCTTGATATAAAAATACAAATAAACTTACTTTTTACATTTCGCTATCTTGAAGAATGAAAAATCTCTAAACACCGAAAAAAGGCCTCCATTTTAGCAGATAAATATCAATCTTACGCTGTCATCTCTCGGTAATAGATAAAAACATTTACAGACAATTACTTCATACAATTTTCACGTTGCAAAGAAGAAGACAATTATAAAAATTTATTAAAATTCGAAACGTCCAAAAAATGGGACACTAGACTTAAATGGATTAAGAAACAGTTGTGCAAAGATTTTAAAAGGCAATTAGTTTCAATTAACGAATTGGATACTTAGTTCCGGATTATTATTTAAACGGTAATGTAATTACTAAATGGGGTAAAAAGATACGAGATTGAATGTGCAAACAAACGCCTTTCCACAATTTTTCGGCAAGAATGCATAATTACTTAAAAACAAATACAAAAATGCAGGCAATTTAATTAAACAGTTTAAACGCACATAAATAAATGCAATATGTCATTTTAACCTGACTCGAATACCCACCTCCCTGTTTAATTGCTTGTGACACATGCTCTTAACTGCAATTTGAATTTATATCATCTCTCTTGAATTCGCGTTTATTTACATTACTGATGAGGAACTTTAAATAAGATCGAAACGGTTAATGCTACTTTTTAAAGATTTTTATTGTCTGTATTTTTGTATTTGTTTTTAATTAATTGCGAACAGGCTTAATGTCTTTTTTCACTTTAACCTCTTAATTCTCGCTCCCGTTCATGTCACGAGGTGAAGTGTCATTCGTTATTTCTCTTGCCCGTCATATTTCCGGGCTGGAGATTTAATTGCTGGAAAATTTTCTGATACCAGAAAAATTTAGCTGGCATTTCCGTCTGAAGTCTTTGAATATTACCGTTTGGGTTTGGTTTTTGGCGCTGATTGTGATGTTGTACTTTGTATTGCATGTTTCGAAATATTTGTAAGTAAAGTCACATGACAATATTTAAATTATTTTTTCATAAGATAAACTCTTGAACAATAGACATTTTTTCCTGACTCCATGTATTTAATTTTTTTTGGGTTCAGACGAAAAACGTGAGATGTTCGACGATAATATTGATGTTGTTATTATGGTTTGGAGATGTGTATTCGTAGTTGCTGTAATGTGATTGTCTAAATAAATGTTTTGTGTGTTTTTTAAAGAAGTTATGTTTATAGTAAAATAATTATCATTATTTTAACTAAAATGTTAGAAAATAGATAACAATTTGGTAGCAGAGCGTGGTTTTAAAGCGAATTTTATATTTTGAGTGTACAAGTAAGAAGAGTAAATAAATATGAATTGTATGAACTAGGCCTAATACAAGTTAAGAATTTGTTCCATTGGACTAACCGCCAATAGAAAAAATTTAAGAGGTAAGAATTTTATATGCATTTAAAAATAGTTTGGAAGATAAAGTATTTTAATTATGTGTGAATCCAATATGTTTGGAATTCCTAGAATAGAGCCGTTAACAAGTAAAAATTATACATTATGGAGTATGCGAGTTGAAGCTTTGATTAAATCAAAACATTTATTTGATGTTATCGAAAATGATGAACCGGTAAAAAATGAAGGGGATCCCGATAGTTTAAAAGCGCATAAAACATGGTTAGAAAAGAATGATGAAGTTTACGGTATAATTATATTGACGTTGTGCGCAGAACAAATGATGGCTGTTAGAGGGATTAAAAAAGCTAAGGATTTATGGCAATTACTGAAAAAGCGTTATGCGGGAATTGAAAATCGGAGAAAAATTCAGTTAAAAATTAATCTTGCGAGAATAGAGAAAAACGAAAGAGAAACAATAGAAGAATATTTGATAAGAGCTCAAGGGATAGCTAATGAAATATTAGAATTGGGTACAGAGATTGATGAATGCGAATTAATAGGATTTATTATAGAAGGGCTCCCAAAGAAATATAGCGAAGTAACAACTGCGATATCATCAAACCCAAATATAACTTATGAAGTAATGCGAGAAACTTTGTTGAGATATGAAAGAAAATATGATAAATTTCGAGAAAACGAGTCTAAAGCATTTAGGGCTAATGAAAAGAAACAGGTTTTATGTTTTGCTTGTGGAAAGCCAAATCATATAGCGCGGAATTGTTATAGTAAATCGAATATGACACACTCGCGAAATGATAGGGAGTATTCACCTAAGAAAAATTTTCAAAATTATTATAGTAATAAAGTTCAAGATGTAAGAGAATACTCACGCAATAATAAGAATTATAATAAGAATAATAATGTTTCAAACAAGAAGGCAAAAGAATATACATGTTTTACAAATGAACATGCATTGCAGTCAAATGAATTCAATAGAAATGAGTGTAAAGAATCTGAAAATAATAGGGAAATAA
The DNA here is from genome assembly GCA_963932465.1 of Maratus speciosus. Classification (NCBI taxonomy): domain Eukaryota; kingdom Metazoa; phylum Arthropoda; class Arachnida; order Araneae; family Salticidae; genus Maratus; species Maratus speciosus. The sequence continues at coordinate 129,878,091 of OZ010789.1, read as the reverse complement.
CCTGGATGTTAGATTCAGCTTGCACTTCGCATATGACGCATAAAGAAGATATTGTTGTAGAAAGAAAACCTGAAGATGTAGAAATTGCAACTGCTGACAGCGAGCGATCAATACAAGCGAAATATCGTGGAAATGTTCATGTTACGGCTTACGATAAGAAAAGTGGCGAAACAAAAATAAAACTTACAGAAGTTCTTTGCGTACCTAATTTAAGAGAAAATTTAATGTCAGTTCCAAGTTTAGTCAGAAAAGGAAAATATGTGATATTTGATAATGAAGGAGCAGCCATTTATGAAAAGAATACAGGCGAATTAATAGCTAAAGGAACATTCGAAGATAATACATTTAAAATAAACTTAGCTGTACGAGAAACAGATGAAGACAGAAATGAATCTTGTTTACAGACAAATGAATCAAAGAAAGAATTATGGCATAGAAGACTTGGGCATATAAATTATGTATACTTACAAAGAATGTCGAGAGAAAATCTTGTAAGGGGATTAGAAAAGATGAATGGTGAAGAAACAAAATGTGAAATATGTATTCAAGGGAAATTAACAAGAACACCATTTAATCATGTGATAGAAAGAACAACACGCATTTTAGAAAGATTACATGTTGATTTATGTGGACCAATGAAAGTACACTCATTGGGAGGGAGTAAGTACATGCTAATGGTAGTAGATGAATATAGTAGAAGATATTTTGTAGATTTTTTAAGAAGTAAAGATGAAGCAAAAGAAAGAATTATAAATATAATAGAGAGAAGAGAAAATGAAACCGGCAAGAAAGTAAAAGCGGTTAGATCAGATAATGGTGGTGAATTTACTAATGAAGAGCTCGTGAATTATTACAAAAGGAAGGGCATACAGAATGAAAGAACCACAATTCATAGTCCACAAAGTAACGGGATTGCAGAAAGGGCTAATCGGACTGTTATTAATACTGCAAGAACATTGCTGATAGAAGCAAAACTACCTTTATCCTTTTGGGCCGAAGCAGTATCAACAGCTGCTTATATACATAATGTTACTCCAACAGCTACGAGAAAGAAAACGCCATTAGAATTATGGTCAAATAATAAACCAACAGTAAAGCATATGAGAGTATTTGGATGTAAAGCTTTTTATCGCAACGATGATATCAATAAAAAGAAATTTGATGTAAGAGCAAAACCAGCAGTGTTTATCGGATATTCAAGAGATCGGCGAGCATACAGATTGTATGATTTAAAAGAAAAGAGAATACGTGAAAGCAGAGATGTAGTATTTATAGAAGAAAAAATGGGATATGAAGATATAGCTAACAAGGAAGAAATGACTGATGAATTTGAATACATCAACATTACCAATAATAAAAATGTAATAGATGAACAAGAAGATAATAATTCCGATGAAAATGAAGAAGAGTTAAATCAGAAAAAGGAAGCAATTGCGTTGTCAGATGATTTGAATGATTCTGCGACAGAAGAATCTGAAGTAAATCATATAATTAATGAAAACAAGGAACAGCAAGAAAAAGAAACTAATGAGAATAAGTTGTTTGAAGAACCTAGAAGATCATCACGAATTAGGAAACCCAATCCAAAGTATTTAGCGAATCTAGTGCATGAGGAAGTTCCAAAGAATTACAAAGATGTATTAAATTCTAGAGATAAGGATAAATGGATAGAAGCAATCAAAAAGGAATTACACTCATTAGAAGAACACAAAACGTGGAAAATCGTTGACAAACCAAAAGATGTGAAGGCACTGAGAAGCAAATGGATTTTTACTGTAAAAGAAGACGGTGAAGATGTAAAATATAAAGCAAGATTAGTAGCCGACGGATCAAGACTTAAATTTGGAACAAATTATCAAGAATCGTATAGTCCTGTAATGAAAACTGATTCATTTAGAACTTTATTGGCAGTCGCAGCGATGAAAGGTTACAAAACTAGATTTTTCGACGTAGAAACAGCATATCTGAATGCAGATCTAGAAACTGCAATTTATATGAATCCGCTTGAAGGTCTACAAATTGAAGGAGGGAAAATATTATTGGTAACAGGAAATTTATATGGGTTGCCAGAAGCAGGAAGATGCTGGTATGAAAAATTAGTTAATATATTTGATAAAATTGGGTTACAGCCCTGCAAAGCAGATCCATGTGTGTTTTTTAATAAAAATGATAATAAATTTATTGCAGTTGGAATATATGTCGATGATGGAATAATCGTTAGTGAATCCGAAGAATTAATAAATAAATTGATACAAAAATTGAATAAAGAAGCAAAAATTAAAGAGCTGAAGAAAAACATTAAATTCCTTGGTATTGATATTGAAGAAAATAATGGAGAATTTTTGCTAGGGCAAGCTAAGTATGCAGAAAAAATCTTAGAAAGATTTGATATGGAAAATTGTAAAAGTGTGAAAACCCCTGGTGTTTCTGGAATAAAATTAGATGAATATGAAAATGAAAATAAAATTGATGAAACACTATATCTAGAAATGCTTGGAAGTATAGGATATCTAGTAAGAGGAACAAGGCCAGATTTAGCTTTCACTTTAAGTAATTTGTCTCAATATGCAAAAGATCCTAGAGAAATTCATTTACAGGCAGTGAAGAGAGTTTTGCGGTACATTCAAGGCACTAAAAACTACAAACTTCGAATTAAAAATAAAAAGGGCCAATTATCACTTTGTTCTGATGCTAGCTGGTGTACTACACGGGATTCAAAATCATTTGGTGGATATATCGTAAAGATAGGAGAATCACTGATTGAATGGAAAAGTAATAAACAGAAACTGGTTGCGCTTTCTACAATGGAATCTGAACTTTTAAGTTTATGTGATGCTGTTTGTGAAGGAAAATGGTTAATGGGTCTCTTGGAAGAGTTAAGCCAGGAAGAAATGGTGAAGCGTCCAATAGAAATCAGTACTGATAGTCAATCTGTAATTGATTGGATTAAAAACCCAAGAGTGAATAATCGCAACAAACATATAGGTAGAAAATATCATTTTGTAAAAGATGAAAGAGCGAAAGGAGAAATTGAAACAAAATATGTAAATTCGTCTGAACTGGAAGCAGATATAATGACTAAGAATTTGAGTTATGATGTCATGAAAAAACATATTACAAGTCTCGGAATTACTGAGGATTATTGACATGCGAAAGGAGGGATTTGTAAGTAAAGTCACATGACAATATTTAAATTATTTTTTCATAAGATAAACTCTTGAACAATAGACATTTTTTCCTGACTCCATGTATTTAATTTTTTGGGGGTTCAGACAAAAAACGTGAGATGTTCGACGATAATATTGATGTTGTTATTATGGTTTGGAGATGTGTATTCGTAGTTGCTGTAATGTGATTGTCTAAATAAATGTTTTGTGTGTTTTTTAAAGAAGTTATGTTTATAGTAAAATAATTATCATTATTTTAACTAAAATGTTAGAAAATAGATAACAATATTCACACTCAAAAAAATTATGAATAATCAAAATTTAATGTATATATATTATTTCAAATATTATTTGTAAAAATTTTTGTGATGATGATGTATAAAGATCTAAGATGTGAAAAATAAAATTCGCATTAATTTGTATGGTGTAAAACAAACATTAAGACATAGAATTCTCGCATGATGGCTTTTCTACAAATATCAATTTGTTCTTTAGCATCTTTTTTTTTCGCCTTAAAAAAAAAAAAAACTAATTGCATATTTTATTTAGAAACCTTATAATTATTCAATTTCTGTAATATGAAAATAGGTACTTTTTTATGTTTTTTCCAAATATTAAGCGATCCTTAAATGGTTAAATGCATAATTGCACATTTTCTGAAGAAAATAAGTCTCTTTCCTGAAATATCCGGCACGCGCTTCAGTGGAACAAAAAGAGGACCGTGTCCTCCCGGGTGTGCAAGACTACAATACATCATTTCTCTCCTTTAATACAAAGCGAGACCGAAAAGAAAAGTAAGGTGTCTGACGTCATAATAATCAGTGTATTATATATTTTCAGATAAATACCTCACTGTTGTTCAAAGTAGTTCCCGCCGTCTACGTACAATATACTTTTGACACCGTTCACACAAATTCTGGAAACTTTTGAAAAGGTCCTCTTTTGAGACTGTTTTAAGTTGCTTGATAACAGCAGCTTGAATGCCTGAGGTGTTTGAAAATTGGTGTCCCTTCAGTGCCAATTTCAGTCGTGGAAAGAAGAAAAAGTCTGCTGGTGCAAGATCAGAGGAATAAGGAGTTCATTCGCTGCTGTTTTTGTTCATCGCTTAAATAATGAAGGACAAATGTCGCACAAAGTTTCCGTTTACCCAAAATCCTTCGTCAGTATTGTTCGGACGATTTCACGAGGAAGATTCAATTCGTTCGCCATTATTCGGACGGACAAACGGCGATCTTGCAGAAATAACTTCCTAACGCTTTCAACATTTGCCGTGGTTCTGCTCTTCACCGGTCTTCCACTGCTTCATCCTCCACGCTTTCACGGAAACGCTTGAACCACCGAAATACTGTCTTGCGAGATAAAGTTTCTTTTCCATACACACTTCGAAGTATTTCCAAGGTTTCCGTTGCAGTTTTACCCATTTTAAAACAGAATTTCATATTCGTTTTCTGCTCCATTATGCAATGCACTACCACCTCTTATGTTTAAGCGACTGCACGAACAAACACTAACCAAGAAACTTTGCAAATGGCCCCGGACTTTAACGTTATATACCGAAGATCGTCATGCACATGTGTCCGGTTGTTGGGCTGTTCTCATTTTCGAAAGGAGGGGTGAGTCACCTTACTTTTCGGTCTCACCTTGTATAAAAGAATGGTTCATAACGTTGTAAGTGATAAACTAAATGATAGATAGAATTCAGTCTTTTTCAGAACATAAAAATAATATTAACAAAAAGGAATTGGATTTTTAATATTTAAAAATTTTGAAAATTCATGAAATACCTCCCAGCAAAGAAAGAAACAGTGGGCCATCAGCTGGAAAAAAGATGGCAGCCAGCAGTGCTATCAGCGGTAAAGTGCAAGGGTGCCATTACTTAAACCTGTCGAAAAGTGTCCGAGCCGAATGCAGCTGGCCCATCAGTGATGGCCAACAGTAGGCCAGCATTGGTATGCCATCACATTACATCAATCCGGCACTTTTCCTGCAGTGCTAGCACCTATCCCACTGCTATTCCTTTGTTGGCCCAGCACTTTCCCTTACAAAAATTTCTTATAGAATTCTATAAAAAAACAAAGTATTATATAATTATGGCTCGTTTTTCTATAAGCTAGTTTCACCAAGAGCTATAGAAATATTTGAACTGCATGTGGTCACCCTCCCAAGTACTGACCGCGCTCGATGCTGCTTGGTTTTCGTGATCGGACATGAGCAAGTGCTTTCAGCGTACGCTACGACTGCTCCTAGTTTTCAAGCTCTCATTATACTATTTCAAGTTTGTTTCGTTTGTGATTTACTTTCCCAATCATTAAACTGGTATACAAATTATTCTATTGTATAGAAATCCTATGTATTTTACACGCTTTTTTTATTATTGATTCTGAACTGCGTAAATTATGAAAACCGAAATCCTTTGTAACCTAGTAAAACCAGATTTAAGGAGAAAAAAAAGTTCGTTGAAATAAAGAATTTATTTATTTATTCATTTACTTATTTATTTTGTTGGTGGCAGTGGTGTTACATTTTTTACAGTTTAAAAAAAAATTAGCTTCACAGCTTAAATTGTGTTAAGATATTCATTTCAGATCTGTGTTCAAATACTCAATGTCTTCAATACTCGCAGCGCCACCTAGCGTAAGGGTTCCCAGCAGTAATACTGCAAAAGTTCGTGCACTTCCATGGTGTGGTAGGCCAGTGCAAGAGATAAAACGGAAGCCCACCAGAATTTTATCTGATGATTTCCAACAGCAAAGTTGACTGAAGCTGTCCAGCAGTGGTCATGCAGTGGTAGACCATCAGCCAGCACTTCTCCATCATTGCCAGCACCTATCTTGCTGCTGGCCAGCAATTTCCTCTTTGCTGGGCTGGCTTGCGTTTCAGTATTAAAAAATGAGGATCACGTCCTCTCGGGTGAAGGAAATGTAAATATAAAGAATTCAATGCATCATTCCTCTCCTATAATGTAAAAAAAAAAAAAATGTTTTTCTAACGTTGTATGCGCTAAACTAAATTATGTGATTAAATTTGGGGTTTTGGGACTGAAATACCCCGCACGCGCTTCCGTGTAACAAGAAGAGGACTGTGTCCTCCCGGATTAAGAAAATAGGAATATAAAGAATTCGATGCAACATTTCTTTTCCTTTAATATAAAAGAATGGTTCATGATGTTGCATGCGCTAAAATACATATGATTATATTCTGGAAGGGGGGGGGGGTGTTCAGAACATGAAAATAGTATTAATAATTATGAATTGTATTTCTAATATTTAAATCGTTTTATAGGTAACGGTACAGCACTTCTTGTAGGAAAAATCACATATAGCGACACGGGGGCCTACATGTGTGTGGCTAGCAACCCAGCTGGGATGACCAGAGATATTACATCTCTTATTGTGCAAGATCAGCCGACACCAAGTAAGTTTCAGAACATTTTACAAATATGTTTGTATTGCCTTGCTCTTATAATAATTATTATAAGTACAGGTAACGGACTTTTTTCTTCAAAAAATTTATTAAACAACAAAAAAAAAAAAATAGTCTAGTTATCAACAACATTGTTGACATTAAAACGGAGGGTACCAGATAAAATGTTGAACGGCATTTGCCTCGTAATGTATTGTAGGTCGTCTGTAATCTTGAGACGGACTCAGTCCAAGCCTGGGCCCAAAACGGACAAAACTTTTATACCACTCTTCGGGTTCAGGAGCAGAATGAAAATTTCATTTATTCACAAATTGAACTACTATGTTGTGTCTATTACAGATCTTTCACCTATATAAACCAAATCGTCTGCAACCAAAATTAAGTGACAATCTATCCGCTCTTTAAATATAGGGTAAATTGGGTGAAGATGCCGTAGTTTTTTACTTTATTGTTTTAGCCTGTTGTTTTTATTTGTTATTCATTGATTTCTTGTTAAAGTTTGCAGCCCTTATGTACCATTTAAAAACTTATTTCATTTTACAGATATTATATAAAGCATCAAAAATTTTGTTTTTGTAAACACTTGCATTTCGGCATCTTACCCATACCTATGGGTAAGACAGCCAACTATCTAGGGGTAAGATGACTTGTGGAGTTTCAATGTAAACAATAATTTTTGTGAAGCAGTTTAAAGCATAATGGGATGAATAAAAGTAAGTTTAATATTTTAGACATACTAAAGTTGTTAACTTACTTAATATTAGGAAATTACAAAAATATGAATGAAACAAACGTTGGCAATTTAATAAAAGGACAAACTAATATTTGAAAAATAGTTATGTTCTACTTAACATTTAAAAGAATTATGGCTCTTAAGCATGCCTATTTTTAAACATTATAATAAGTTTAAATACGATATAGCCACTTTGATAAAGTGCTTTAGAGTGCAGCTTTTTTCATATGCCCCTTTGTTCTTTTCAGCTATAACTGAGATCTGCCATAGACTACACATTTGTTTAGGAACTTTGAGCAACTTTTATATAACCAACAGTTTCACTGAATGCATTTGATCCAATCACATTTTTCAGAGGTTTTATTGCACTCTGCTAGATACTCTGAACACTGATTCTCATTCACTTAAAAAAATCATCATCCTCTGAATCTTGGTAGGAAATGTAATCCGTTATCTTTTCAAAGCAGATCAAATTAGAGTATTTTTAGAGTCTGCGGTGTTTTGATGGAGTTTGAGGAGCGTAGCTCGTAGGGGGCAGAAGACCCTAGTTATGTAAAACTATATTATATACTACCGATATTTACATTTATTAAAATTATTTATAACTGCATGTAACATCAAATTTTTAACAATGATTAAAATTAATATTTATTAACCAATTACAGGGATCTGTTTAGGAAGAAATTGGGTCCTTTAAAGGACCCTTCACAAAATTTTTCATTTCAAAACAGGACCCTTCACAAAAATTTTTATCTTAAAAAGGACCCTTCACAAAACTTGCCACCTTAAAACAGGACCCTTCACAAATTTCTTTGTATTAAAAATAGGACTTTCATAAAAAAATTTCATCTCTTAACTGAATATTTCACAAATTAAGTCATTTAAAAGTAAAATCTGACCTGTCACTTTTACATATGTAAAGAAAATATATGTATTTTACATACACATATCTTCTTAAAAATGTAGAAAGAAGGACCTGAATATAACAGTCATTTCAAATTCACAAAATTATGACTAGATTTTTCACAAATATAAAAAGTTTTTCACAATTTCACAAAAACAGGACCCTGGAAAAAAGTCTGGACAGACCCCTGAATTATTTATAAGGACAATAAAGTTTATTTATAAGGCAGAATACATATAGAAACCTTTCAAATTATGTTTATATTAGATTTTAATATTTCTTTATGTCATTTTAAACACTTAGAAAATTTAGAAAATTTATGATTTTAATCAATGATTTTTTTTTTAAATATTTGATTAAAATCACGATTTAATGACTGATTTAAATTATCTGATTAAAATCCTTGACAAGTTAGTTAATAGCCAAGAGTAATTTAAACAATGAAGAAACAACCAGGCATTTAACCGCAATGGGAAATAACCGGCATCTTACCACAAGGGAAAACAACCGGCATCTTGCCTCCAAAAATTTTCGTCGACTCACCCCAAAGTATTGGACAAGATGCCGGTACCCCCACTGACGTGAAGAAGCGGAAACCGACCTCCATTTATGATTTGCAGAAAGGCCAGGTACCAATAATCTCTAAAAACATCAGCTTTATTTTTCTAGTGTTTAAACTAAGACTTATATAAGCAAATAAAGAAATCACGTAAAAGATTTTTGACACTTACCAGAAGTGTTAAGACGAAATAGCAATAAAAAAGTACCAGTTAGTTTTTTTTAAAGACGCAAACTGAAATTAAAGTATCACCAGGGAACCCTCTTCCTTACAACTGAGCAGGATTTCCGTACAGCACCTGCGCATATGAAAACTATGTGATTCGGCATCTTGTACAACACGGCATCGCACCTCAATTTACCCTAGATGTCGCGGCAATCATCAAAAATATACAATACCCTGTTAGGCGGTATACACTTAAACCTAATAAGGATCTATTTATGTCAGAGTCTAATATAATTTGAAATTTGGTGAAATTCCGGCGTTAATTCTTAAGATACAGCTATCGTGGAAATCGTGAAAAATGCAACATAACAGCGCACCCTGTTGGGCGATTTACACCAAAAGCTAATCAGTACCATTTTACATCAAGGTCTAACGGAATATGACATTTGATTAAATTCCGTGTATTAGTTTTTGAGTTAGAGCGTTCACAAAATATTTTCACATGCAGACAGCCATTTTCTAAAAGCAGTCAAATCGTGGTCAGGAACTTCTAAAACGTATAAATCCGTTCTAACCCGGAAGTCGGAATTTTTCACGCATCTAATATTTTCTTTTTGTAGATAGAAGAACGTTAAAAAAGGAAAAAGCTTGCTATTTTAGAAAAAGTGATATGGGAAGAAGAATTTCGTGAAAGAAAAAAGTATATTTATTTAGCTCATCATTTAGCTCAAAAGTTGCCAACAGGGAAAATTTTGGCATTGTCGGACTCGAAGAAGTCCGATACGGTAAAACGATAACGAAATCTCCAGGAACGAAAAGGAAACCGTTTAGAGAGGTTTCCGTCTCAGCGGCTATAATTGTACGCTATTCCTTCCGTTCGGCACGCACAATGGAATTTTTTTTGTTGTTGTTCAAGAAAATATTTTGAGAAAGGTTCCGTTTGGACAATGATGAATTTGTTTGTGCTGTAATAAACTGTTTATGCAGATTGTTTTGAGCGTACTAGACATCAGAGCCACTAATTTCTCTTAAAAAGACATTGGGAATATTCAGGCAAAGGATTTATTCGAATAATTGGTGAATTATATTCACTATGCGTCCAGCTTTGCTATTGCAGATAAAAATAGCAGCATTTAGATTTTACGTTAAACGTACTTTCGAAATATGCTGGAGGTCTGCAGTAGAGGTCTGCACGGGGCAGGCCCGACCCATAGAAAAAATATCGGCCCCTAACTAAAACATTATTGGCCCGCACCAGTATAAAAGCTAAAATGCCCGCCCGAGCCCGGCCCTGCCGAACTGAATTTCTACAAAACATAGATTTTTACGTCGATATGGTTAAAAATTGTTTCGTACGAGGAGTTCTGACCAAAAATACTTATTTTAGTTTTTCCTTTTCTTGCTTATAATCTTCATTTTTAAAGAAGCGCCCTAGGCCTATTTATTTTCTTAATGAATCTCTATTTGTATGTAACTATTTCAGTTATCATTAATATCGTTAATCCATATTCCATGTATTGGAGACTTTGAAAAATGCTATACGGTAAAATTTTCTAAGGTGGAATCGTATAGGAAAGAAAAAAATGCGTTATAGAAAAGTTCCCTTCTTAACAGGTTTAAATGTATTCTATTCTTTTTTCACAAATTATTGTATTCATTTTGCATGGATCAACACATTTTTTTCCGTTTAAGACAGAATTCCGTCATAGGGAGGTTCTTTTTCACATGTTTTACTGTATTTTAATTTTATTGCCTAGAAATCTATACTATTCTTTAAAAAGAAAAAATTCTAAAGTTTAATTGTTGAATAATGGCGTTTTAAAAAATATGCATTTTTTGCAAAAATTTTTGGGCCTGGACAAATTTTACAGATTTTTTCACGGATCAACCACGCCGAGACAGTAATTTTTATACGGGCTGGATCTAGACTGGGACTGAAAATGTCGGCCAGGGAACTAGGAAGAAGGTAGCCAGTCCCGGCTCATTACTAAAAAAATACGTAAGGGCCGGCTCGATTCTTCAGAAAAAAGTAAGGCCGGCCCGGAAACAGTAATGTCAAAATGAAGGCAAACTTTCAAACGGACTGTTAAAACAAAGTCATTTTTTAAGGGCCGGGCCGATAAATAATCTGAAGTTGTGAGGGCTAAACTTATGGAAAAGCTCGAAATCGACATGTTAGAAAAAGACTTGTTTAAATCAACTGAGACATTTAAAAAGTAGAGAAAGAACGTGGAAATGGCAAAAGTTAAACTGAATAAGAAGTTTAAGCTACAGGAAGGAGTTACTCAACTGCATGCTTTTAAAATGCATTTAAACATTCTATTGGGAGACAATATTTATTTTAAACTTTAAAAACGTTTTCTGCATGATGAGTTTTTTCACCATTTCTCGTCCTTAAATTGTTACAAGAATTAATGGATAAGGAAAATTTTTCTAATTAAAAATTTTACCCAGCGGGTGCCGTATAAAAAATTTAGATTTGTATTTTCTCAAATAGACCCCCCATGGGGTTGCATCTTACGTCATCAAACTTTGCACCATTTTTATGAAACTTTAATTGGAAGTATGTGTCTAGGGCAATATTAAAGAATCGTTTAGGGTAAATGGTTCAAACTTGGAACATGTCTTTTTCGATTATTTTACATTAATTTTATTTCGGCAAATTTGAAAATATATTTGAAAATATATTAAATATATATATTTTTTTTTTAAATATATTAAATATATATTTGAAAAAAAATATTTACTTCTGAAAATATAATTTTTTTAAAAATAAGTTGCATCATAAAAAAATTAATATTTATTTTTTTTTTTATTAATATTAAAAAAATACTAAAAGAATGAAACATATTTTTCTCGTTAAGTAAATGAAAAAAATTTGAAATTCGACAAATAATAGTTCGAGTTACAACGATTTTAAATTATCCCAAATTAAAAAATTTAAATTAAACTTTATGAGAAATTTTAGGATGTGATTTTGTTTACAAATTATAGGGTTAACCATCACAAAAAAGAAAAAAAATCAAAATTCTAACTCAATAAAATAAAAAAAATGAAAAAAATATTTCCCAGCCTCTTTAAATTAGAATTGTTTCTTGAATTACATGCATTTCAATTTATGTCTAATCCCTTAAAAAACTGACAAATTATTTAAACGGGCATATATCTGTGAGTTTTGCAGATAATCAAGCTCGAATTTTTTGTGTCTTATTGAGAAATGGATAAGGAATTTTTTTCTAATTCAAAATTTTACGCTACGGGGACCGTATAAAAATTTAGATTTGAATTTCTGAAATAGACTCCCCATGGGGTTGCAACTCATGTCATCAAACTTTGCACCTTTTTTATGAAACTTAGCAATTGGAATTATGTGTCTAGGGCAATATTTAAGGAAATAGTCTATTCTTTCTATATTTATAAATCACATTGTATATTGTATACTTTGATTATCTTTCAGCCGCTCCATCCGAGGAACGTCGGTTCTTCGTGTTCCACGACTGGGGAGTCTCAGTATTTGATCCTGACAACTGCCGCTTATATCATCAAATTCAGAGTACAGACGTCATACCTGGCACCCAAGAATACGTTTGCGGTGACAGGGGAACGAACTGTTCTTGGGGACAGGCCATCAATGTCGCTGACAGATATGTGTACGTTACACAGCCCACCAAAGATCGAGTGCTGATCATTTCCAGAATCCAGATGGTTGTTGTCGATGTAAGTTTGCCCTATTTTAGTTAGTTTCTTTAAGGTTCAAGTTTTTTCTTTAGTTTTGTTCATTGTTATGACATGGCACTATTGGACGTTATTCACGTTATTCCTCTCTTTAAAAACTCTGAGAGTCATAGGACTTTTCTGTATTTTCATGAAAATGATTATAAAACCCGGGTTACTTTGAACTTTACTTCACAGTTTTGTGGTAAAGTATAGAATGTCCATAAAAGAACTCCCAGTTACAAATTTTAATAGTATCAACTGTAAGCGTTGCAGAGTGTTGGTTCAAAGTGACAAATAAAGAGTCACTCAAACAGTTTTACATAAGCGCATGCGCGAGTACTGCTTTGTTATTGACTCGCTTGCAGCGCCACATGCGCAAAAGGGCAACTCCGGAGCGTAAAACGTTATTGCTGGGCTGGAGATTTAAAAGTCCGTTAGAGCTATGTTATTTTGTTTCCTTTGGGTTTTTTTTTAAAAAATCGTGTCTACGTCCCTCCGCTACCTGATTTGACAGAGTAAAGACACAAAATGGAAGAAGCTATTAACATACATAAGATACAAATAAATGTAAATACATTGCTTACAGGTGTCAAATATAATAAAATCCTTTAAAAACACATTAAAGTCATTTAAAATCCAAAACGTTTTCAACCGACACTTACTCGGTCATCTTCAGTGAAAAACTAACAGCTGTTTTCTCTCTGCGTCTTTAGCCTTGTCCGGAATGGACCATTTTACTTCAAGGGTGGAATGGAAAATAAGGGAGGGGGGGGGGGACGGAAGTGCTATTCTTTTTTTTCAAAAAGTACAGGTTTATTAACTATGTATTAATTCTTTCCGGACTGCATGGATATCATATGACAATATATCGTTACAGACCATTTCTTTATTAGATATTATTTCCAGAGATTCTCTTATTATAGCTTCTTGGTAATTACTTGTATGGAAAATAATTTTGGCTCTATTGAAATCTACTTTTATAGGTTAAGTTTGTATTAATCTTGCTAACGCAGTGTGGGGTCTACTTAATCTCAGATCTGCTTCATGTTCCTTTATTCTGTCACGAAATTTTCGTAGTGTCATACCTATGTACATAAAATCTTTATTTTCTTTCTTGAAGGGTATAATATATACTCCTGATCTATTGATGGCTTGGATAGGGTCAATTTTCGCATTTAACAAATCTTTTAACTTTGGGGGAGGGACTGCGATTAATGTAACACCAAACTTGAGGAGGGAATGCTTCATACTTTCAAAAACCTTGGGATGTAGTTAACTTTACAAAATTTTAAACTTTTAATTGGAACTGTACTTTGCTTTTCTTCATTTTTCACTTTAAATCTGTTTATGATTTTTTCAATGAAATGAGATGGAACAGAATTCTCGGCTGCTATTTTTCTAATTACATCTATTTCTTCATTAAGGAAATGGCTTGAACAAACTTCAAATGCTCTTTTTATATAAAAATTGAAAGGTGCTAACTTGTAATTTATAGATGAACTGCAATTAAACGGGATAGTGGAATTAGACCTGTTAACTTTCCAAAAAACTGTGCGATCGAGACTCTGTTTAGCCATATTTCTGATTAGTTGGACATCCAAAAAAACCAGCTTTGATCTTGTTCTATTTCCAAGGTGAATTTTATTTTGTTGTCTAGGCTATTGATCTTATCTAGAAATGAGTATAATTCATCTTTTCCGTGATTCCATATTATGTAAACATCATCCACATATCTGAACCAGCAATCTGGACCCGGTTTTATGGTTTCCATGATTATATTTTCAAGAGGACGTAGTTTAAATTCTGCAAGTAAACCTGAAATGGGGGAACCCATTGGGGCCCCACTGACTTGTTTGTAAACTTGGTTGTTGGTCGATGCTGGAAGAGGCTATTACTTCCATTACTCCGGACTTGTTAATTGAAGTGTGGTAAGAATTGGACTTTATGTTAGATGTGGGCCGTATTGAAGATTTGTAAGAAAAACTAGGTAAGTTTACCTTCAATTCGATGTATGATCTGTTGTAAATAGTCTAAATTTAATTGCTATAATATACCATTGAAACTGGGACATTCTTTTATGCACAATCCTGTATATTTAATATCCCGAGATCCTATATAATTTTTAAAACATAATTCTGTTTAAAATAAATTTTCCTAGAACCAGTTTAAGTTACTTTGTGTAAGTGAAAAAATACGAGACAGATGCTTAGAGGGTTAATAATTGCACTTCTGTTTACAGCCGATGTATTCTCTGAATGTGTGTTTATATTCTTCTTCAAAAAAGCAAATAAACACTTTTGATTCAATTTGGTTTGGTTTAGTGCCCCACGGTAGTGGAGAGATTGCTTTGGGGCCTATAGCAACTATGGCTTTTCGCCTCGAATGATCCTTATTATATACAGACACAACAACAAGTCACAACATTTTTTTTTCTTGTTCCATTACATATTTATATAACTACAAAGCGACATTCACAAATACATCCATGTCTTACCCGAGGATTCGAACCCGGGCCCCCGCCGTGGAAACCAGCTGTCGCTACCGACCACGCCACTGGGCGACCTTTTGATTCAAAATTAGTCGAAAACAACAACAACAAATAAAATTTGTCATCATGTACAGATCATGTTGCTGGCACATAATAAAAAAGAGAAAGCATTTCTTGATATGTCCATTTTAAAGTAACTGGGTATAAATATAAAGTTTATAAGACAAATGCAAAACTCCTTTGCATAATGATGTGAGGAATAAAAACGAACGTAACACATACAAATAACCGTAATAAACTGACCGTGCAACTGTTTCAAGAGTTTAATAAAAGTGTATCCTTCTTCTTATGACAAATTTAAACAAGAAAGAAAAAAAATGCGTCAGGCATAGATTATGCAACTTCAACTCATTCAGAACCATCTTTGAAAGGAGACCGGCTAACTGCGCCTATGCCGACCCTTCTTTGCCTCCCCCTGTATGAACTGCGCTCGGCGAACAGATATCATTGTCACCCCCGTCTCTTATATTTATGGGCACGAAGTGACAGCTTTTTTGTTAGAAAGACATTTCTCTGTTGGCGTTAATTCGCTAAATTGGGCGCTTTATCGATAATTTGGGCTATCAATAATGTTTTTTCTTAAACTCACAAAAATTTTATACACATATATTTTACATATGTATATAATAATTTTTTTGTTAATAATAACTATTAAATCAATGAAAAACAGGCGATATAAAAACGTATATCCTTTAATATAAAATGCACAAATTGAAAAAAAAAAAAAAAACAAGTGGCTAAGTGTGATCATCCATCGCACAAAGGGTTTCGTTTAATATTCCTTTCAAAACACTTTCTTTCAAAACGTCCAGTACATTTATCGCCATGGAACACCTTCTAAATTTTGGCAAACACATCCTAAACTATGTTAAAGTTTCAAACATATTCGCCTTGTTATATTTCCTAATTTTGTTCGCCCCCCCCCCCCCAAAAATGCTACGATATATCCCATGACGGGTATCTGCCAAATTTAGAAAAGTGCCCCCCTTGGGAGGGAGTGGGCAAATGGTCACCATGATTTTTGACGCGGCCTGATTTTAAAAATTTATGTTATGTTTTATAAGCCATATTAAAGTTTCAAACAGATCGTCCAGTTATATTTACTAATTTTGTTCGCGCACCTCCCTCAACCCCCCCCCCCCTCCTCGAAATGCGACGCGCCCTTCTTCTTTATAATTTATTATCGTGTGTTATAAAGTATCTTAAAGTTTAAAACAGATTGAATTGTTAGATTTCCTACTTTAAATGAAATCGCGGTCTGTTAATTCCACATTCCACCACCAGGGAGCGCACTGTATTCTTAACAAAAGCGTATCTGAACGAAACTCCTTTACACAACCCATTAGTAGATATGTTATTCGAGAGGGTGGCGGTCTTCAGCAAGAATTTAAGATAATTGTTGAAATTACTATTCGGAAATAGTGGTAATTTAACTTTTGACATATTTATATTTAATAAGTATAAGTAGCATGTATCTGAGAACTCCATCAAAAAACGCTCCTGAAACGGTATGAAACAAAAAAGAAATATTTTGCCCTTCCCCCTCTCCCCACCTTCCCGAAATTTCACGCGCCATTTTTTATAAACTTTTTCTAATGTGTTATAAACTATCGTAAAATTTCAAACAGATCGCCTTGTTATATTCCCTAATTTTAACAAAAATGTTAGTTCTACATTCCACCACCAGGGAGCGCACTCTATTCTTAACAAAACTGTATCGGAAGGAAACTCCGTTAAACAACCTATAAGTAGATATGTTACTCGAGGTGGTGGCGGTCTTAATAAGAAATTAGGATATTTGCTGAAATTACTATTAGGAAATAGTGGTAACTAAACTTTAGACAATTTTATATTAAATAAGTAGCATATACCTCAGGACTCCCTCAAAAAGTCACCTAAAGCGGTCAGAAACGCTAATTTTTTAAATAGAAATCTAGCGCCCCCCCCCCCCTCCCCGGAATTTCGCGTGTCATTCTTTCTTACGCTTTATCTTATGTGTTATAAAATATCTTAAAGTTTCAAACAGATCGACTTGCTAGATTTCCTAATTTTAACAAAGTCGCGTTATGTTAGTTCCACATTCCACCACCAGGGAATGCACTCTATTCTTAACAAAAGCATATCTGAACGAAACTCCTTTACGCATTCTTTCCGTAGATAGATGGGTCGGGATGGTGGCGGTCTTAAACAAGAATTTAAAATATTTGCTGCGGTAACAAACGCTAAGATTTTAAAAATAATTCTAGCTCCCCCCCCCCCCCTCCTCGAAATATCACACTCCATTCTTTTTTACACTTTTTTCTATGTGTTATAAACTATCTAAAAGTTTCAAACAGACTGAGTGGCGGTCTTAACCAATAATTCAAAATATTTCCTGAAATTACTATTAGAAAATAGTGGTATGAAGTAAACTTTCTGATGATGAATGAGTTATACTTATGTCATATCGCTGTTCAAAAAGCCCAGGCAAATTATTAGATTTCCTAATTTAATTCGTGGTTAAATAAGCGCGTCTCTTCATTTTAATCGACGCATTTTATAGGAATAAACCGATTAATTAAATAATAATTAATATTTCAGCTTGTAATTAAGATAGGAGTTAGATATGGGTATCAATGAAATCAGCGAGAAATTTGACATCGGGATTAGTGATGGGCGATTTCGATTTTTTTAATCGATTTAATCGATACTATGGCCAACTCGATTTAATCGATACTATAAATTTTTTAATCGATGTCTCTAAAGGTCATATCATTTTCATTTTCCTTCAAAAATTTAAGGTCAAGTAGTTGGATGTCCAATCCCAAAACTTTCTTCTGTCTCATAAATGTTAAAACTTCAAAATTCGCTATCACAGTGTCAAATTTAAATAACCTATACCCATCATGAGGATCCAAAAGTATAGGTTCGTTGAAATATGTGTATTTAAAAAATATATATAAGAATCCCATTTTCCTAACAAATCATTGAATTTCGGCCCACACCCTCTTAGATGTCCGCAACGGAAAATCCCAGTTCAAAGGGCATAAAAGCGACACATGTTGGGTAGTATACACCCAAGCCTAATAAGGATCTATTTATACGACAGTGTAACAAAATATGAAGTTTGATTAAATTCCGTGCATTAGTTTTGAGATATGGCTATCATGAATATCATGAAAAGAGCAGTATAGCAATGCAGCCTATTACATGATTAACACGAAAGACTCAGAAACAACTTACGTCAATGACTAACAGAATATTAAGTTTGATGAAATTCCGTTCATTACTTCTTGAGATGTTATCGCAAACATTGTGTAAACCCTGAAAAACAGTGTTGAATTCAGGGGCTGGTACGGGTGCACCCCCCTCCCCGGAACATTGAAATGTCCCCTAGGGAGATTTGAGATAGTCCAATCCCCCCTCCCCCCTCGTAACTCTAGAATGTTCCTCGTAAGAACCATAGAAATCCCCCCCCCCCAGAGAAAAATGTCTGAATTCAACACTGTTGATAAAAGCAGCATGGCAGCACAATTTGTCATATCATTTACACAAAAACCTAATCATGGATAACTTATGGCATTGTCTAACAGAATATTAAGTTTGATGAAATTTCGTTCATTAGTTCTTGAGATATTATCCCTAAAATTGTTTAAATCCTGAAAAACGTGTTGAATTCAGGGGGTGGCCGGGGGGGGGGGGGTGACATTCCTCCCCCCGCAACAAAGAATAAAATCTCAAACTTTCTAGGGGGCCTTTGAGTGTTTCGGGGGGAGGAGAATGTCACCCCCCCGGGCCACCCCCTGAATTCAATACATTTTTGTGCATTAAAAATTGATGAAATTTCGTTCATTAGTTCTTGAGATATTATCCCTAAAATTATTTAAATCCTGAAAAACGTGTTGAATTCAGGGGATGGCCCGGGAGGGTAACATTCCTCCCCCCCCCCCCATCGCAACATTCAAATGCCCCCCAGAAAGTTTGAGATTTTATGCTTTTTGTACATTAAAATGTACAAAAGTCCAATCCCCTCCCCCTCTGAACTGTCCCTCCCGGAGAAAAATGTCTGAATTCAACTCTGCTGATAAAATCAGCATAGCAACGCCCCCCTGTTGGGCGATTTACACCGAAACCTAATAAGCAGCAATTTATGCCAACGTCTAACTGAATGTGGTTTTATGAAAATCCGTGTATTAGTTCTTGAGATAGAGCTATTGCGAAAATCGGAAAAAATGCAGCATAGCAGCGCCACCTGCCGGTAGATTTACATCAAAACCTAATCCTCAACAACTTATGTCAACGTCAAACTGAATCTGAAGTTAGGTGAATATTCGTGCATTAGTTCTTGAAATAGCAATTTTGCGGATATCATGAAAAAAGCAGCATAGCAGCGCCACCTGTTGAGCGATTTTCACCAAAAAGTAATCAGCACCAATTTATATGAAGGTCTAACTGAATCTAAAGTTTCAACAGATTCCATGCATTAGTTCTTGAAATAGACCGCTCACAATTTTTTTGTCAGAGACAAACAAATAGACAGACTGACAGACAAAAAAATTATAAAAATAGTCAAATCGTATTCCAGACAAGAAGTTCTAAAACTATAAATCCTTAGAAACCGGAAGTCGAAAATTTTCACGAAAACAACACTTTATTTTTCTAAAGACAAAAGAAAGCAAGAAAAGATGAACGCATCGATTCTGCCCTTGGATCAGAAACGGTGAATCGATTCAGTTCAGATTTGATGCCGATCTTCAGATGCGATCTTCAGAATCGTTATTTTTTTTATTTACTTCAATTCTTTAGATGCAATGTCGAATCGTTATATTTTGATGTACTTCAATTCTTTAGATGCAATGTCGAATCGTTATGTTTTGATTTACTTCAATTCAAATCGCATCGCGGTCGATCCACGATTCGGGTTGAATCAATTCTTCCAATTTTGCTGTTTTAGTGCCAGAATTGCTGTAAAATTTTGTATAAGAGCATTTTCTTACTTTCTAGGTTAAATCAGTGTTGAATGCAGGTATTTTTCTCAGGGAGGGATTTATGCGACTCCGGTCGGGATTGGGGGGGGGGGGGGGGTGCACATTTGTCCATTAAAAAGCATAAAATCTCAAAACTTACGGGAGGGACATTTCAATGTCCCGGGAGGGATGTCCTCCCGGGCTACCCCCTGAATTCAACACTAGGTTAAATCGTTATACTTTTGTTTAGAAGCCTAGTTATTCAGGTTACTAATTTATTATATTGTATTTTTCAAGTTCGTCCCTTCTAATCTCTCCACCCCCCTCTCCCCTTTTCCTCGCTAATCTTAATTTACAGGGCCGTTCAAAATTTGCATGCAATTTTTAAAATGTCCAATTCTTGTTCTATTTTATTATAAAGCCACATTTTGAAACCTTGACCAAAGATACTTTTGAGGTCGCCCCTCCGATTGTTTGGGGCTTACCTGCTCCCTCGGGGGGGGGGGGGGGATATTTTTTGTTTCTTCCAAACCATATCGTATAACATATCGTTGGAAAGCATTTAATGTGATCTTTTATTTTCTGTCTCTAGCCTTCCTTCTTTTTGGTAAGGGTCAATCGTGCTCCAACTTTTGTATTGATATTTTTGACAGTAATTTTAAAGGAATATATATTTATTCTTTCGGATTTACTGTTTTAAAGGCAGAACTGCTGTCAAATTTCGCATAAGAGCCTTTTTCTTTCTAGGTTAAATTGTTATATTTTTAGTTTAGGAGCCAAGTTATTTGGGTTACTAGTTTATTAAGCTGTACTTTTCCAGTTCGTCACCAATACATCCCCCCCCCCCAATCCCAATTTTCTTAATTATGGTCCAATTTCAATGGGACCTTTTTTGACATTCTTCCCGAGTCATTTGTTTACCAACTAAACACTGATATTATATCTGCAGCTCTTGGTGAGCACTATTTATAAATGGTAATAACAAATTTCGTCTCTTTTCCATTTTAAACTTATCATTCTTGGTTTAAAGCCACGTGACTCAAGGTTCTCGTTAGTTAAGCGGTATTTCACAAGTTTGTCAAAGTGTTTGTGTAAGTTGTATTATAAAAATTCCAGTCGTTTACAACCAAACTTACTGATTTATGATACTTTGAATTTTATGAAATTTCGGAGCTTTCCGAAACTAAAGGATCTCTTGTATGTTATTAATTTTTTTCAAGGGTGTAGGTATGAAAATACGTGCTAAAATGCTTTAAAACCTTTTTTTTTCAAATAATATATTTAACAATTTAAACAAAGTGATTCCCGAGAATTATGTACTGTTTTAAAAGGGGACCACATCTTAGAATGTAAGGGGCGTAAAAATTCGAAACTTGGACAGGGCGATGCAAAAAAAAAAAATTCTCCTTTCAGAAATTCGAAAAAATATTATCTTAATTACAAGCTGAGATATTAATTATTATTTCACTAATTGGTTTATTTCTATTAAATGCTTTTTTTTAAAGGCAGTCACGTGATATTTTATAGCAGCATTAACGTTTTCTACTGTTTAGCGTGCGGTTTTTTGACGGCGGGCTGAGATAATTACTACCTTTTCAATATAAAAAATTTTATAAGTGTTCATACCACTATTTTCGAATAGTAATTTCACAAATATCTTGAATTCTTGCTTAAGGCTACCACCCCCTAGACTGATGTATCTTCGGATAGGTTGTATAAAGGAGTTTCGTTTAGATACACTTTTGTTTTGAATAGACTGCGCTCCCTGGTGGTGGAATATAGAACTAACAGACCGCGATTTCATTTAAAGTAGAAAATCTAACAAGGTGATCTGTTCGAAACTTTAAGATCGTTTATAACACGTAAGAAAAAGTTTAAAAAAGAATGGTGCGAAAATTTCGGGAGGAGGGGAGGCCGCTAGAATTTTTTTTAAACCTTAGCGTTCCTTACCGTTTTAGGTGGGGTTTTTAGACGGAGTCCTGAGATAAATGCTACTTATTAAATATAAAAAAGTCAAAAGTTTAGTTACCACTATTTCCGAATAGTAATTTCGGCAAATAGCTTAAATTTTTGATCAAGATTGCCACACTCTTGAGTAATATATCTACTGATAGGTTGTTTAACGGAGTTTCGTTCGCAGTTTTGTTAGGAATAGAGTGCGCACCCTGGTGGTGGAATCTGGAACTAACATAACGCGATTTTGTTAAAATTAGGAAATCTAACAATGCGATCTGTTTTAAACTTTAAGATTGTTTATAACACATGATAAAAAATTATAAAAAAGAATGGCGCGTCACATTTCGGGGGGGGGGGGATAGAGGGGAGGGGCAGAATAAAATTAGAAAATAAAACAGGGCGATTTGTTTGAAATTTTAAGATAGTTTATAACACATAATAAAAAAATTTTAAATGATGAATGTCAAAAATTGGGGGGGGGGGGGGTTACACCTATACGGTGCTGTAGGCAGCGGGAACCCGGTTCGCAGTTCGTTCGCTTCGAGATTTCATATTAGGGGGAACCCGCTAGTTACTAGCTATAATGTTAAAGATGTCTTAACAATATACATGCGCGTCCACTATCCTTCTAAGACAGTAAAATTAATTGATTTTTATTTCTTCTGAGAAAACTAAATTTTCACGTCTTGCAGCGATGATTTTTTTTTTTTTTTTTTTTTAATAAAAGAACTTTAATAAACTTTGCTAGTTAC
Source organism: Maratus speciosus (assembly GCA_963932465.1). Classification (NCBI taxonomy): domain Eukaryota; kingdom Metazoa; phylum Arthropoda; class Arachnida; order Araneae; family Salticidae; genus Maratus; species Maratus speciosus. The sequence goes on along the minus strand of OZ010789.1, from coordinate 129,855,221 downwards.
ATTATTAAACTCAAATTGTAAGAATACTAAATCGGTTCTTATGGCAACGTGAAATATGTCCCTGAAAATTTAAATTTTAATTCAGGCTGGAAGAAAATCACAATGATTTAATTACAGGGACAGTCAAAAGTTTTCCGTTACATTACGGCCAATGGAAAAAATTATTTCAAGTGCATTTTAAGGATGTTACGGACTTTCGAACAGAATGAAATTGATATGCACTTATGAAGTGCACTGTTATAGTACGAGCGCACCACATTTGCCACGTTTGACGCGCAATTTCCAACTTGTATTTAACCGAGATCTTTCTTAAAAAATAAATTTAAATAAAATCTAAATTACAATATTAGTAAAATTACATCTTAAAACTAATATTTTAAAAGTTAAAAACTTTATTATTTGACTCAAAGGTCTGTAATAGCTTACGACTGGGCCTCTGACTCCTGACTTTGTCTACCCTCTAAATGTGAGGTATGGGAGGTGGTCGCTACGGCTCTGCTGATTCGCTAAGTTTTGAAATTAATATTTTTGAGCTTATCTGTGAGAGTCTGTGACTATCGAAATATCGATTCAAGTATCGATTCTAGAATTTGGGAATCGATTCTTATTGTGATCGATTCAGTTTTATACGATGTCGATTTTAATCGATTCCTGAATTTTCCAGAATCGCCCATCACTAATCGGGATGCCAAAAAATTTAATCAAAAAATTTAATATTTAAAAAGTTAAAATTTCGTATTAAAATATGCTATTATGGAAAACCGCAGCGTCGTCATGTCTACCTGCTTTCCCGCCGAATTGAAATCTTTTTATTTCCTTGTCTTTCCGATTAAAGAAATTAAATTTTTATCGTTCGATTTTTAGTGGATATTTTAACTTATACATATCGCAGAAATGTGAACTTTATACCAAATGAAAGTAGATTTTTTTCTGCGTCTGTCTATTCCATTTACAAATTTCTCGGACCAATATTTTCTGATATACGATTTCGCTTTAAAATCTCCACTTCATTTTTCGGCTTAATTTCCTCCGTGGTAACCGTGCATTCGGCTGATTTTACTGGCAACCCTTAGGAGAAACACGGATGATTTCCAGAAAGTCCGTTTGAATTTGCGTTAAAAAGGTGGATTGGTTAATTTTAGAAGTTAATTAGCCCGTAATTCGGTTAATTATTAACTTTTTCAAAATTTTATGATTTGTTGTTTGATGTGAGGTGTTCAGCTATAAGTACCCAAAATTTCAAGTCTCTAACATGTATAGTTTCTGAGAACGGGCTCTGTGACGGACAGACAGACAGACAGACAGAGGAGCGAGACGAATAGGGTTTCGTGAGATGAACGAAACCCTAAAAAGGAAATAAATAAAAGTATGATGGTAAAAAATCCATATATAAATATATATTTACACAAGAAATTTAAACATTGGAGAATTTTTTTAAACTATTTTAGAATAGAAATTTTATGGAGAAATAGCACTTGTTACTTAATAATGCCATTCCCCCCCCCCCTCCAATAAAAACATTATTTTTCGTTTAGAAACACATTTTTTAAAATATTTGACATAGGATAATTATGTATTGAAACAAATATTTTCGTCAGGTTTAAACTAATTTCTCATTGACTGTGCCTTTGGATGTTTCATTCTAAGATTCTTCAAGAACCTCAAACATGAAATATTAACATTTATATACAGATATTTCGTATTTCAATTAATATGCTAGAAATAATTTTCATCTTAAAATTATTCTCTGTATTAATTTGAGAGAGATACTGAGGGAAAAAGAACAACATAAAAGTATATTCTTGCTGCTGAAATATTCCTATGAACGCTAATTAGTACTTCTTTTATTGCCCTTAGTATTATTGTTTTTACTATTATTATTATTATTAATTTGTTTGAAACTATGGTATTTAAATATTAATCTATTATTTTCTTTCAAAACTTAATTTTTTTTCAAATTCTAAAGTAAATTTTAAAATTCCAAAGCGGTCCCACGGTGTTTTATAACTGAAACTTAAATATGTATTTCTTGATAAAATTTTATTTTTACTGAATATATAATTCTTATAATCACGCACGATTCTCTTATGCACATGCTTATAAATTAATAATAAGAAGAAGAGCATTAAATTCTCACGAATTCAAAACTGAGAATTGCGTTTTCATTTGAAAAAGATGCATCCAAATGTGGATAAAGAAATTTAATTTCTTAAGTTGTACTGCAACACAAAATTTTATGACACATTGTCTGATTCGTTTTTATACTTCAGTGAATAAAATTAACAGGCCTATTGAAGTGATTTTTAATTGAATAGCGTTTTTCATTTTCAAATAAATAAATTGCCTATAGAGTTATAAGCCATTCTTGTTACGTGACGACAAGTTTTTCTTCTTTCTCGCACTGCTGCGTCGCGAATTTGGTTCAAACCGCCAACTTTTACAGTATTTTGTGTAAAATCCTCTGCTTTCATAGCGCAGTTCATACAGAAGGGGCCGAAGCTGTAGGCGCAATTGATGTACACCCCTTTGAAAGGTGATGTCTGAGTAAACAAGGTTCAACTAGATGAGGAGACCTATCCAAGGGCTAAAGCTCTACTAACCCCACCCAGCAACGCACATTTAGACAATAGACATCTCCTACCTTATATCCCAGTAAAGTTTGACAAAGTTTATGGATTTTACATATAGTTATTTTCTTCAGTAGGAGAATAAGTTCATAGTCTGTGGGAGGTTATGATGAAAAATTAATATATTAATAAAACTATTAGCACACTTAGTCAATTGGCGGCAAGATATTTTGAAATATATATTGATTATGCTCAATTAGTCGAACACGATCTATTATTTTGGAGTAGGTTTGACTTCTTTAACACTAAGGAAAACCGTGATGATACTGATGTTTATCGTGGCTTTCTTACGTGAAACTGTGAGGATAAGGTGCATTTCAAGATATAATGCAATGACGTACCTATTTTGCCACAAGTGCCGTACGGAGAGAAAACCCTATCAAAATTGCAGAAGTATGCCGAGAATGGCCCGTGAATTGTCTCGAATAGATAAATATTTCTATGGTATAGTAATAGTTGATTATGTCTAAGTAAAAAATTTAGAAAATACATATCATATTTCAAAACCTGATTTCATCAATTACCATCTGTAATCGGAAAAAGATCGAATTTCTTTGTACAACCCTCTGTATGATAGATATATTTGTATACAGTGTGTTCACGTATAACCTGACCGACCTTTATTTTCGCAACCGTTGGTCCTAGATGCATACTTCCAATTACAAAAATGGTTTAAATAAGGTAACGAATTATTTTTAAAGCGATTTGGGTCAATAAAAACATTTATTAAAAAATTACGGAATTTAAATTTTTATACGGTCCTCCGGTCCTATAAGTAATATTTAGTAAAAATTTACTGTGACACTAACAAGTAAGACAAAAAAAAGTCCCATTCATCTAACATTAAAATTGACCGAGTTACGAAACTTTGAAATTCATGACATACCACTTTTTTGCATATCAAAACAGATGATTTTAGCCATACTTTCAGGGGTCGTATATAAAGTACTTAAACTTATTTCAAGGTATCCGAGCTTTGAAAGAAATCGTACAACGATTACGATTGAGTTAACGTAATTTTCAGATTAGGTAAATTAATTGTATTTTAACATGTGTTTTATTTTGTAAGGATTTGGGGCTATGGTTTCTTTTAACAAAAATTATGTTATTTTCATAAGGTTTTATTTAACTTGCAACGATTTTCTTTCCAGTTTAAAATTTGTACTCGAAATTCAACTCACATTCAAATGTCCGATTGAAGTTAAATTTTGCATACTGACTTAAATCCGATGACAATGTAACATTATTAATGATTTTCGACGCTTACCATCTTATGCATACTTATATTAGAGGATAACACAAAAAAAATTCGGATAGATTACCGTCAACAAGTTTAAGAAAGAGTTTTAGATTAGATAACATAAACCTCCGATGGTTGTATTTTTTAAATTTTATAATTACGTTTTATGTATTTTTTTTAACGCTGAATAAAAAAATTACCTTGACTTTTAACCATCACGTCAGGATTTTTCGCAAATCGTAAATTTCAAGGTTAAAAAATAGCGAAAAATCTGATACTATAAAATAGATGTAAGACTTTTTATTCAGTTTAATTTTATTTAATTCAATTTTTTGGCTTATACTGGGTTTCTTATAGCTAAACAGCTCAGGGTCCGATGACGTTGGGAGGGGTGGGGGTATAAATTTTAACTTTGAGCTTTTTAATTTTGAAATTTTCGATTTGAGAAAAATCCTGACGTGATGGTTTAAAATGAAGGTTATTTTCGGATTCAGCGCTAAAAAATACAATCAATTTTCAAAAGCTAAAAAACATGGCATAACCCAAAATTTGAAAGACAGTGTAATCTAACAGCATTTAAAAAATATGTATATTTTGTAAAGAATTGAGGCTGTTGTTTTTTATCCTTTTATTTAACAAAAATTTTGTTATTTTTATCCTCTTATATGTTCAGTACAAATTGTATATTTTGGAGTAATATGTCAGAATGATCAAAGATTTCAAATTTATATTGCAATGCTAATTTTACTCCCAACCATTTCTTTAATCTATCTGACGAAATTATATTTCTAGTAAATTTATGAATGACCCCTAATTTGCAGCAAAAAATATGCTCCAACTTTAAACAGTTACTACTCGGTCAATTTTAATCGTACAATAACGGGACTTTTTTGTCTTACTTGTCAGTGTAACAACAAAATTTTACTAAATATAACTTATAGGACCGGGGGACCGTATAAAAATTTAGATTCTGTAATTCTTCACTAAATTGTTTTTTCTCTTCAAACTTTTTTTCTCTTAACTCTGCACATAATTTTGACCACTTTTGTAATTGGAAGTATGCATCTAGGACTATCGGTTGCGAAAATAAAGGTTATACGTGGACACACTGTATATGCTAACATAGTATGCAAACATTTAGTTCATTTAGGAAACGCATAACACAGTTGAAAAGTCCCTTTCAGCAATTTCTGTCGATAAGCAGAAATGTACTCGAATTCTTTGCGCAGCCCTGCTTGTGATCTGTAGAATTTGTACACATCAAATCAGGAGCTTGGAAGAGAAAGGGCGAACTCGAAAAATCGATTTTTTGTTTTTTGTTTTTTCCGCGTCAGAAAGATGGTAGGTAACACGTAGGTAAGTCGATTTGCCATGGTTCGCTCTTAGTATTCTCACAGTGTCGAGCTAAAGTGAGTAGTACCCTATTCTATAAGACTACTTGCAAAGCTTTGAGCTTGATTTCCCAACACCCCAATTTCAAGATTCGCACTTTCTCTTCCAAGGTCCTGAAATTAAATGCGAAAAATTGGTTAAATTTAAAACCGTGTATATACTGCAGCTGAAACACACTTCCAGCAATTCTTGTTTATAGTACTGTACTACTGTAACCGAATTTTTTTGTACATCCCTATAAATGAAGATTTTATAGTGCACTTCACAAATTCATATCAATTCATCCATTTTTTTTTATTACCTTAAAACAAAACTTATGTTAAAACTGAAAGTTTATGTTATAATAGAAACATCCTTCTACAAATTATTATAAGCATTGAATCTCCAAAATTCCATACATAGTAAAAAAATAAATAGAAACTTCAATCGTTTGTTGAAGTTCAATTATGAAAAATTTAAATAACGTTGCATAAAAAATCATGCGTTTAATTCATGAAAAATAAAAAAGATATGAAAGCTGAGTTTATATATTACTATAGATTTAAAGCTTTTCACTAAAAAACTGAAAATGTGATTATTTTTTTAGTTACAAACTTTTAAAAAATGCTAGATTATTTGTTTTGTGTTTTTTTTTTTTTATAAATACTTGTTTGATGTTTATCCAATTTTTGCTTTTCATTATTTTCTATAACATTATTGTGCTCAGTTTTTGTATCAAAAATAAAAATATATAATATATATATATATATATATATATATATATATATATATATATATATATATATATATTTTACAAGTTTTTCCAACAATGTATTTTCTGTTGTTATAATTGTTGCTTTTTCCTCCTTCTAACTGCTTATTTTTTTTACTTCTAATCTTGATACATACACGTTCATTTAACTTTATACGCTGGAAACTTGTATCTAACTAGACGTATAAGTGCTTGCTTTCAAGTAAAGAAAGAAGTACTCTTTTTTTTTACCGCATGAAGAATTGACCAATATTTTGAAATTTTTTCAAAACATTTTCATTTCAAAGTTTCTCAAAATATTTTTTTTTTTTTCGTAAAAGAAAACAAAACCTTAAAATAAACAAAGGAATAAAACTTATTTCGGAAAGAATCAAAATCGATAGTAGTAACTTTCCAGCTCTTTCTTTTTTTCTCTGTTATTTGTTTTCTAAATATTCGTTTTCTAAAATTCTTTTTTTTTCTTTTTTTTTCCTTTTTTTTTTTTTTTTATTTTGTTCGGTTTGTCCTCCTTGCGTGCAATTTCAAATCAGCTTTTCTATATATTATATAGATTTTTGGAATTTATAAAGCCTTATCCAATTTTACAGCTTTGAAACGTTTTGAGCGAAATGTTTTCTAGGGCATTTTTTCCCCTAGAATGTACTCATAGTTCAAATGTTCCAGTAATTAAATTAGAATTCGAGCAAATAAAACTTTTTTGAGCACAATCTTTGAAAGAGAACCAGTTAACAAAACTTCGGGGAAAATTCTTTATATACTATTCTAGTTTATTATTCCTTAAATCATTTCAGTTTTTCTTTTTCAAATATACCAGGGTATTCAGCCCGGTCTTCTCCCATTATAGAACATAAGCGGAAATCATTTTTAATTGAAAACTGCAAAGAATTTTTTTTCATTTCATGTTTATTTTTTGCATTTCCCGCTAACAAAAGTAAAAGAATTTTTTATGCAAAATAGAAATTATGTATTTCAAATAAAGGTTTGAAACTGTAAAAGATCATTGAGATTACAGAAGGGCTTAATTTGTGCCGGAGCTTGAAACTGTAAAAGATCATTGAGATTACAAAAGGACTTAATTTGTGCCGGAGCTTCTCTACTTCTCCGGTACTTCTCTGTTTCTAAATCATAGCTTTTGAAGTTTTATAGGCACAGTTTTATAGTAGGTTTTGTAGTTTGTTTTATCATTCAAAAATTTAACCTATAATCGAACATCTTGTTTTATACTGCTGGTATTTTCCCTTAATTTTCTTATTATCATCAACAGAACATTAAAAATAATTCATGTCTAATAACGCACATTGTGTATTATTATTATTAATCCTCTTGGTAAATTTTCATTCGGAGATTTAACAGTATTTCTATGAGCCAGTATTTCCATCAACGGTAACTAACAGAATAACACTTCTAATGAATTTTAAATAGACAGCACCTGCCTATATGCAACATTTTTTTTTTTATTCTCATTGAATGTTATAAATTCTAAAAACTATTTTTGTGACTACTTAGCAAAAAAATACTTCTGCAGAAGTAAACATCCGATTCATTAATATGCTTATCATACATCGTACCAAATGTCAAGCAATCGGTACATATAAACTTCCAGAAACGAATTCGAAAACTATTCAAAAGATAGCCATGTGTTTACCTATTGCAAATCTAGGATCTGCGGTTTAGACACGACAGCTTGAAATCTGGAGGAATGTATTTTGAGTATTTTGAAAATACAAAATACTTTGAAAAAGCATTCCAAAATACATTACCAAAATACATTTGTTTTGAAGGTTTAAAATACAAAATACAAATTACAAATGCATTTTGAAAATGTATTTCAATACATCAGAGATGAGATTCTTCCGACTTTTATCGGAATTTCCGACTTTTCGTAAATTTTTGAGAAAATTTTTGATTTTTATCTCTAAAAAAAAAAAAGAAGAAAAAACGAATTTTGCCATTTTTTTCTTTCTGGTAGCGGAAAAATGCGCCAAACGAGACATATCGCGCCAGAATTGCATCGCATTTTCTCCTCGATTCTTTGACGAAATTCGCGTTTTTTTCGCGATCTTTTGACAGAATTCACGTATTTTCCTCGATCTTTTGACGGAATTCGCGTGTTTTCGTCGATCTTTTGACAAAAATCGCGTTTTTTCCGCTTTCCTTTGACGAAATTTGCTTTTTTGCAGCCTTTTGACGATTCACGTTTTTTTCCCTCTATCCTTTAACTAAATTCATGTTTTTTCAGCGGCTCTTTCACGAAATTTGTGTTTTTCTGCGATCCTTTGCCGAAATTCGTTTTTTCCTTCACGATCTTTTGACGAATTTCGCGTTTTTTCCGCGATCTTTTGACGAAATTCGCGCTTTTACCGCGATTTTTTTGACGAAATTCGCGCTTTTACCTCGATTTTTTTGACAAAATTCGCGCTTTTTCCGCGATCGTTTTTTCCGCGATCTTTTGACAAAATTCGATTTTTTTCCACGATTTTTTGACAAAATTCGCGCTTTTTCCGCGATCTTTTGACAAAATTCGCGTTTTTTGCGATCTTTTCGCTTAATTCGCGTTTTTCCAGCGACCATTTGACGAAATCCACATTTTTTTTTAGCCCTTTGACAAAATTTGTGTTTTTTGCCTGTTTTGTGCAAAATATGATACCTCGCAGTCTTTTAGTTTTTTACCAAATTTTAGCTTACGCGTATTTTCAGACTTTTTGTTCTTTACCCACTCTCATACCTGATACATGTATTTTCAATACTGCCCATCTCTGTGTATAACATAAGTTCCGAAAACTTCAGCCCTTATATTGGAGCAAAATATAGATTAGTAATTCCGAGAAACCCGAATCATAACTTGATGCTAAAACGGAAAAAAAAAAAGATTCAAAATTTTCTAAAATTCAAAAATGTATTGCAAGTGAAAATTTGTCTTCAAAAATTATATGGGAAATTTTAAAACTTCAACAACAATTTTTTGAGATAGCAATAGAATGCGATCCTTAACTGATCCTTAAATTTAAAAGAGAAATCGAAATCACATCTTTACTTTTTACTGAAATACATAAACAAAAAATCTGTTTTTCCAAACAATCGTATATCAATATTTTTTTTCAGCCATCAATCAGCAACTAAACTTCGTATAATATATTTATAATTATTCAAATTTATTTACAGAATGTACTTTTTCATGTTTAATGAATATATTTTTACATTTCAACTGCTTTTATCCATTTAAAAAATTCTTAAAACCCAACCCCTTTTTATGCACGGGAAGATAGTCTCAGCATTCTCGATTTTGACATTCGCAGTATTTTCTGTGAACCTAACACTCACGAATGTTAAGGGATTACTGTATATATAAATGTCGTATTAAAAATCAAGAGATTTCAATTAAGAAATCTTAAAGGTTTTACCAGCAGAAAAACCGCGATCAAGTAGCTGTTTAATCATCCTTTTGTCTCCCATTTTTAAAAAAATTCTAAAATTTTACTTTGCAAAAATCGTTTGCACTAACAGAAAATTGCAAATCGCAGAAATAGAGAGAGATAAATCTTTTTACCAAACGATTAAAATTAATTCTTATTTTTGGGAGTGTAACAATTTTTTGCAACTCCCCTGTAAATAAAGAGAAAAGTTTTAAATTTCTTCGATGTAATGTCCGTTGTTTGCAATGTATTTTCAATAAGAACGAAAAATCATGCTTCAAGCATATATTATGAAACTCTTTCTAAAACTTCCAGAATACTTTAATAAATCTTCACTTGGAAAACGCACTAAACATTTCAAAATCCAATTTAAGTAATTACTATTAGTAGTCAGTATTTATAACTATAAAAGATAATTGAGATTACATACAATTACAATTATATAGAATGTTTAAAACACTATATAATTTAAATTTAATAGACTAAAACACATTTTAAAAGGTCGCTTCGGATTCCATAGAATCCCTCATCAGAAAAACGTAAAAGTCATAAATGTTGTAAAAAATCATAGTGGCACATTACGTCATATATAAGTGTTTGATGAAAAAGAATACAAAAGCTTGGAGTTGGCAAAGAAAGGAAAGGGTTATTTTGGCTTCGATTTTTCAAAAGGGCAAATACACTGGGCTCTGGAGCCTGTATTTATGAGATCCGGTGAATTCTGACCAATATTTAAATATTTTCTAAAAATAGAGAAGTACCGGAGCTGTAGAAACAAAATAATAGCTTGAAAATTCTGAAAATTATCGTCGATAGAATAAGCTCGAAATTCGTTGTTCCCAAAATGAAGCAAAAAGATGAAGGGTTGTATCAAATAAAGTAGTACGTTCAATATTGTGTACGCTATCTTGGCACTAATCAACAGATATTTGATGCAACCCCTCATCTTTTTGCTTCTTTTTGGGAACAACGGATTTCGAGCTTATTCTACGGCAATAATTTTCAGAATTTTCAAGCTATGATTTTGAGACTTTCACAAAAGTTGCTCTATATACATAGATAATACATCATGCATATTATATTTTGATTGCATTCACGCATGCGCAGTTAAACATTTTTTAGTAAACATGCTCATTTTTCATCCAATTTTTATTATTTTTAAATTTTGATTGCAGAGTATTGTGTACAATGTTGTTTCTCATATTTTCTGAAAAGAACTTTTTTATATATTAGGAACTCTATTATAAGCAAAAAACTTGGCGAAATTTGGGACTGTTTTTATAAAAACCTTAATTTCTCTACGAGTATACATGCCATCCTCATAAAATTGAACACAGTTTATTACAGTAAGCCACTTATTAATAATCTCGAGTTTGAACGCTTTTGCTACATTAGTTTTGACAGGGTTATCCAAATTATATTCGTTATTTTTCAATTTGTTGACGGTCTCCTATGGGGTTTCGGGAAAAAATCTTCACGGAAATATATGACCTATACTATACTGTTTACACACCTGCAGTTTCAGGTTAATTCCTCATGTATTTTTCCAGATATTTAACAAAACGTCTAAAATCGCAAGTGACCGGTCACCTTTGGCCATATAGTGTATATATATATATATATATATATAGTTTATTTGATATAACTAATGATATTACAGTTTGTATTAAAATTGGGTTATTAGTATTTTATTATTCCTATATACTTTTTAATAATGTTTAATTTTGAACTTAGTATTAAATGATTAATTAGCGGTTTTATGTGAATGTTAATCCCATATTCATATTCTTTAGTTTTTTATGGTTAATATGAAAATAAACCACACAATTTATTTGTTATTATTAGGCAATTGGGAAATGAAGATTCTGACATAATTATATCAACATCCATTTATTATTTTTCTTTCTTCCTGTTCATTTTATTAATTAATTTTTTTATATTTAAAAGTATTTCTTATAGTTTATATTTTTATTATATATAATTTTTTATATATAATTTATTTAGTTTTATAGCATAATGCTATATTATATTATTATTGTTTTGAAATTATTTAAATTTTCCGTATAGTTTAATTGAGTATGGTAATAGAATCTATTGTAATCATTCTATTAACATTAGTATTTATGTAATATTTATATGTATAATGAAATATAATATGGTATTTTTATATTAGGATTTGTTGGGATATAGCAGTTGGTATATTATGAATATATTATGAACGAATTAACTTATAATAGCATAAGCTTTGACATTTTGTTCATATTAGTTTCAAGTTAATATCATAGATGGCAGCACAAAAATTTAAATTGGATTCTGTCTGATGCTTCGAGTAGAGTAATAATATCAATTTTTAACACTAGGTGGAGCTTAAGTTTACTTTAAGTTACTTTAGTTAAGAAATTTTAAAAAAATTAAAAGTGTTAAGTGTAATTCACTTATTATGTAATTATTTTATATTTATATTATTTTAATTGCATTTATCACGCTATTTCAAAATAGATTAACTGTTTACATTAGGTTTTAAAATCTGTGTTAACTTAACTGTAAAAATAACCTTAAACTTATCGTGTTTTGAATACCATCTGCTGATGTGTACTTGGATAAAATAACTAGGATTTTATTAGGTATTTAGTGTAATATTACTATTTTTCTTTGCTATTAATTAATTATTTAAAAGATTGTATTGCTTTTTCCATTTCATAGCATTTAATTTTATTCTGTTTTCAGTTTGAAACTATTCATATGGTTATATTGGTCGTTTGAGTACAGGAGAAAAAAAAATTTCAGCTTTTAGCTTTTTTTTCCTCACAGAAAACGACTGATTTTGCTTATATAATTGAATTCTGTACTCTTGATAACGTAATTCAATATATAAGCTTTTCAATTTTTATCGAAATCCATATTCTTCTTTTTTTCTTTATTATTAATGCTTGTTATATAGTACAAGGGACTTTATTTTATACATAGTAGCTTGTTTATTATGTTTTTGGTATCCATTCAGTGTGTTTGGGGACACTGTATTGCTGTAAATTCATTCATACTATCACAATTATTGATGGTGATCAGTAATGTTTAATTAATGGTTATATATATGCACGCCTTAATTTTGTCATGCTGTAACTCTCGAATTTTTTAACCGATTTGGATGAAATTTTTCATATGCATAGTACATGCACATACTAATGCCTCGACCGAGTTCGTTGACCAGCTTCATTCCCATCTTGTTTCAAAATGGCGACCATTTGAATTTTGTGAACACGTTTGGAAATTTTTAGGTTTCCTAACTTTCTCTTTAAAATGACCTATGTTGTTAATTTACACTGCGTGACTCTTTAAAATATCTTTTAATGTTTCTAACATTCTGTTTAAATTGATACATAAGAGTTTGCATTTTGTGAAACGTAACATTTTCTATAAGTATGCAATGTTAGAAAACATAAAAAAATTTCAAAAATTCCAGTGGCCGCCATTTTGAAACAAGATGGCGGATGATGCTGACCAACGAACTTGGTCGAGACATTAGTATGTACTATGCATACGAAAAATTTCATCCAAATCGGTTAAAAAAATCGAGAGTTACAGCATGACAAAATTCAGATGTCTGTGTTATGAATATTAGCTAATTTATAAATTTAATTTCAATAATTGGAAATCGATGACGATTTATTATATATAATGGCTATATATATATATATATAGTATATATATAATCTTATTAATATTATTAATATTTATTGATAATTTATTAAAATTAAAACATTGAATGTGGTTAAATAAAATAAATGATTGATTTTTGTATTTTATTATTATTTTCAATTAAGTGAATTATTATCTTTGTCAAAATACTTTTGAGCGCTACTGTATAAATTAGCTGAGCAAGTAGTCCAAAACCGTATTTCGATTCTCTTTAGAGTTCAACAGAAAACGAAAATTGAAATTTTAAATAATTAATATACTATCCATATGTATCTACAAATACTAATTTAATTACTAATTTAATTAATCACAAGTACATACATCTTACAAAGATACATTAAATATATGTGGGTATATGCTATGCATGTGTTTGTTTAAAATAATTGTTAATAAAATTGTCGAAAATATTATCAAAACATTATTTTGTATGATTTTATAACTAATAATCAAAGACGGTTATTCATTGTTAACTGATGTTGTTATTCGCGCATTAAAAGTTTGAACGAAATTAATGTTCATTGTACAGAGAGTTTCATTGTTTAATATTTGGCCTTTAAATTAATTGAAAAATATCAAGAAACTATTTTTTTTACGATAATAATGCAGTATAGTTTTATAATATAAATGATGAAAATATTCAATATGTTATGAATGTTTAAGTAATTTTAATTCAGTGTCTAATTCACAAGCAGTCGGATAGCCCGTTGGGACACCCTCTTACGGGAGCATAGTAATGCTTCCCCCTCTCTTTTTAAACTACAAAGTTACCTCCCTAACAAAACTTTGCATCATTAAATTTTTGAAATTTCGAAATGTATTTTGAAAAAATATATATTTTGTATTTGGAATTTTTAAATTTTGAAAAGTATTTTGTAATTTGTATTTTAGATTCTAAAACCAATGTATTTTGTATTTTGTATCGAAAATGTTTTTTTGGTGTATTTTGCCCAACTCTGGTTATAAAGTACAAAAAACCTGCCCCGTGTCAAATAGCTTATGGAATTAGTAAAACAAAGCCAGTTCACTTTGTAAAAAATATTTTTTTATAAAACAAAATACGTGAATAACCAAGTTGAGTATTCGCAAATGTTGAAATGTTCTTCATTTTTTTCTTTCGCGAATAATCAAAACTCGCGAATGTTAAGGGATTACTGTATCTAATTATAAATCGGTTATTGGATACTAATAGCTGTAAAAATCGACCTAGGTCTGGTCGTCCATGCTCAGTTCGTACAAAAGAAACGCATCGAAAAAATTCGTGAAATTATACGAAAAAGCATTCTATTGCTATCTCAAAAAGTTGCTGTTGAAGTTCTAAAATTTCCCATATAATTTTTGTAGACAAGTTTTCACTTGCAATATAGTTTTGAATTTAAAAAATTTGGATTTTTTTTTTTTTTTAGCATCAAGTCATGTTTTGGGTTTCTTCAAATTACTGATCTATATTTTGCTTCAATATAAGGGTTGAAGTTTTCGGAACTTAGGTTATACAGTAGAAAAAACCTGCCCAGTGTCAAACAGCTTATGGAATTGGTAAAACAAAGCGAATTCACTTTGTAAAAAATATTTTTTATAAAACAAAATACGAGAATAACCAAGTTGAGTATTCGCAAATGTTGAAATGGGCTACATTTTTTTTTCGCGAATAATTAAAATTCGCGAATGTTAAGGAATTATTGTATCTAATTATAAATCGGTTATTGGATACTAATAGCTGTAAAAATCGACCTAGGTCTGGTCGTCCATGCTCAGTTCGTACAAAAGAAACGCATCGAAAAAATTCGTGAAATTATACGAAAAAGCATTCTATTGCTATCTCAAAAAGTTGCTGTTGAAGTTCTAAAATTTCCCATATAATTTTTGTAGACAAGTTTTCACTTGCAATATAGTTTTGAATTTAAAAAATTTGGATTTTTTTTTTTTTTTTAGCATCAAGTCATGTTTTGGGTTTCTTCAAATTACTGATCTATATTTTGCTTCAATATAAGGGTTGAAGTTTTCGGAACTTATGTTATACAGTAGAAAAAAACTGCCCAGTGTCAAACAGCTTATGGAATTGGTAAAACAAAGCGAATTCACTTTGTAAAAAATATTTTTTATAAAACAAAATACGAGAATAACCAAGTTGAGTATTCGCAAATGTTGAAATGTTCTACATTTTTTTTTTCGCGAATAATCAAAATTCGCGAATGTTAAGAAATTACTGTATCTAATTAGAAATCGGTTATTGGATACTAATAGCTGTAAAAATCGACCTAGGTCTGGTCGTCCATGCTCAGTTCGTACAAAAGAAACGCATCGAAAAAATTCGTGAAATTATACGAAAAAGCATTCTATTGCTATCTCAAAAAGTTGCTGTTGAAGTTCTAAAATTTCCCATATAATTTTTGTAGACAAGTTTTCACTTGCAATATAGTTTTGAATTTAAAAAATTTGGATTTTTTTTTTTTTTTTTTTTTTTTTAGCATCAAGTCATGTTTTGGGTTTCTTCAAATTACTGATCTATATTTTGCTTCAATATAAGGGTTGAAGTTTTCGTAACTTAGGTTATACAGTACACTATGACGCAAAAGTTTAGACAATGAAGAAATTCTTACATACTTTGAAAAATATTTATTCAATTTTCAAATCACTGCTTGAAATTAATGTGCTGTACATATAAACAATATTTATAACAAAGAAAAGTGGAATTGTGCATATTGCAATAAATTAAATGGTAACAAAAATAAACTGCTGTCTCAAAAGTTTAGACACAAATTAAATAAAATCGAAATAAACAATTTTTAAAACCTGGTTGCGCATCCATGGTTATGTATTACGTCATATACACGAGATTGCATGGAAGAAACTAAATCTTGCATAGTTTGTGGATCGATATCGTACCATGCATTCTCAATAGATGTCTTAAGTTCCTTTTCAGAAGAGTATTGTCTAGCGTTGCTATAAACTTTGCGACACATGATGCTCCAAAGGTTTTCTATAGGGTTAAGATCTGGGCTACATGCTGGCCAGTCGAGAACTCTTATATTATGGGAATTAAACCAAGATTTTGAATGTTTTGCAGTGTGAATTGAAGCATTGTCTTGCTGAAATTCCCACTGAGGACCCCCTAGAAGCTCAGCAAATGGCAGTAGGTTTTCTTCTAATGTCTGTGTATAATGCTGTGAAGTTTGACGACCACTGGTGAAGGTCAGAGATACTTGTCCATTATAGCAAAAGGCTGCTCAAACCATCACCGAGCCCCCTCCTTGTCTGCGACTAAAAAAACGTCGAGGTTCCTTCCGCAAGTCATGCCAATACGATAAACAACCATCTGGACCATCCAGATTCCACTTTTTTTCATCGCTAAATATGACTGACTGCCATTTCTCTCCATATGACATATGCTTTCGAGCCCACATAAGTCTTTGTAACTTATGATGTGGTTTCAGAGTTGGTTTCTTCTGCATTTTGCTATAAACGATTGTTCCTTTTTCCAAAATTCGTCTACGAATCGTATCCTTTGATACAGAGAGTCCCGATGAGCTTTGAACTCCACGTACGCTCATTTGCTGAGTACTCGCTAGTCTTTGTATCAGGCGATCCTCTCGTACATTTGTCACACGTGGCCTCCCAGACCAACATTTTGCTTTATATTCGGAACCACTCGATAAAACTCGATAAATAGATTTTTTTGACCTATTAATAATAGCAGAAATTTCAGAAACGCTCTTCCCTTCACCTTTCAACTGCCAAATCCTTGAAACCTCATTCACTTGAATTTCTTTAGCTCTCGGCATGTCGACTATGAAGCGCAATCGTTTGCAGAACTTAAGTACTCCAAATTTGTGACATCATCGATTCTAAATTTGCATATGCCAGCGAATATTCAAAGAAATTTAGAATAGTGTCTAAACTTTTGCGACAAGCACATTTGAATTTTTATGAAAAAAATTAGTATTATAGCAAATAAAACGACTGTCTTTTGTACATAGCATTTTAAATCAGTTTTGAATATATTTACAGGTTTTTGTAATTCTGACGTCATAATTCTACATTTTAAAGCTGAATGACGTCATTGTCTAAACTTTTACGTCATAGTGTAGAAAAAACCTGCCCAGTGTCAAACAGCTTATGGAATTGGTAAAACAAAGCGAATTCACTTTGTAAAAAATATTTTTTATAAAACAAAATACGAGAATAACCAAGTTGAGTATTCGCAAATGTTGAAATGTTCTACATTTTTTTTTCGCGAATAATCAAAATTCGCGAATGTTAAGGAATTACTGTATCTAATTATAAATCGGTTATTGGATACTAATAGCTGTAAAAATCGACCTAGGTCTGGTCGTCCATGCTCAGTTCGTACAAAAGAAACGCATCGAAAAAATTCGTGAAATTATACGAAAAAGCATTCTATTGCTATCTCAAAAAGTTGCTGTTGAAGTTCTAAAATTTACCATATAATTTTTGTAGACAAGTTTTCACTTGCAATATAGTTTTGAATTTAAAAAATTTGGATTTTTTTTGTTGTTGTTGTTTTTTAGCATCAAGTCATGTTTTGGGTTTCTTCAAATTACTGATCTATATTTTGCTTCAATATAAGGGTTGAAGTTTTCGGAACTTAGGTTATACAGTAGAAAAAACCTGCCCAGTGTCAAACAGCTTATGGAATTGGTAAAATAAAGCGAATTCACTTTGTGAAAAATATTTTTTATAAAACAAAATACGAGAATAACCAAGTTGAGTATTCGCAAATGTTGAAATGTTCTACATTTTTTTTTTCGCGAATAATCAAAATTCGCGAATGTTAAGGAATTACTGTATCTAATTATAAATCGGTTATTGGATACTAATAGCTGTAAAAATCGACCTAGGTCTGGTCGTCCATGCTCAGTTCATACAAAAGAACGCATTGAAAAAATTCGTGAAATTATACGGAAAAGCCCACAAAGTTCTGGAAATAAAATAGCAGCAGGAGAGAACATGCTCATAATGAATTATTTTTTTTAATTTTTCACTCAAAAAGCGAGTTATTTTTAAAAGAAAAATCCTGTTTAGGGAATTTTTTTTTTTTTCACTATTGCAAAATATTAAAATATTTTAACAATATTTTGTTGGAAAGTTTTTCATTGTCTGTGCTTGACGTTTCATTATCTGGCATCATTTTCCTTTCATATTTGAAAAAGTGATAAGAGTAAAGAACCGGTTGTTGAGGGGCTACTTCAGTCACGCGAAAAAACCCGCTCTCTAATGCTAATCCTATGGAAGAAATTTATAACGATATCTCGGTCGCATTTCAATATTTTTAAATGATTTCTTTTTGCATTGGATAGCTGGGGTTGATCTGTACAAAGGCCGTTTTTTACTTTTTCTATTTCGATTGCTGATTTTTTTTTTTTTTTTTTTTTTTTTTTTTTTTTTTTTTTATGGGGATGCTTTCACTTTCAGAACCAGTTCCTAAAATGAAAGTGTCCTCATTAAAAATACCTGTAAACAAAATCGAAAAAGTAAAAAAATGGCCTTTGTACAGATTAATCTTAGCTATCTAATGGAAAAAAAAAAAAAAAAAAAAAAAAAATTAAAAATATTGAATTGCGACCGAGATATCTTTATAAATTTCTTCCATAGGGTTAGCATTAGCGAACGGGTCTTTTTGTTTGACTGAAGTAGCCTCTTAAGTTATTTGAATCCCACCACTGTTTGTAAACGTACACGTGGCACGGCTTTTCGTTTGTTGCAATCAATATTTAAACGAAATTCTTCTTTCTTCTCATTAGGTTGTGGTGACAGATAAGGTTCCAGTCGACATTCACTATGTTCCTCATTTGGATCAAGTCTGGATTCTTTGCTGGCGGGGCCGAGTGGACAGAGGAACCAACACAATCCAGATCATCCGGGACGCCAGCCAGAAGAAGAAGCATCATACTGTCCACCCAGAACCAGTGGATGGTCATTTCGACCTGGTTAGTATTTTTTTATACATACTGACTTAACCCTTTATGTACTGAATTATGAATTCACGAAAATTTTATCTTCTACAGCATTTTTCGTGAATTTTTTAAGCTACGTTGGAAGATTTACATAATCATTTAATAAATTTTAGAAGGATTTTAGAAGGATTGAAGGATTTAGAAAAATTAATTCAATTTGAATTTATAGGGATTTTGTGCAATATTTATAACCCCACTCAAATCTTTTATTTTAAATAGTTTTCTTAGTATTTTGTAGAATTAGGAAAAGTACGAATATAATGTTCTTACAATAGAAATATAGAAATATTTTCGAATTTAAAATTTTCCCTCCCCCTTACTCCCCAACGCCAAGAAAGCTGAAAAGATTCAAAGGCAACAGAAATCATCCTTTTAAAAATATTTTTGTTTTGTATAACCAATGATGCTTTTGGAACAAGATAAAGTAATGCATCTATAACTCATTTTAAACTGTATTACTACTAATCGATGTATTGAATTTTATAACAAGTTATTTTAATGATATACTTATAAGTACCGTCAGTAGATAAAGGGTTAAGCAAACTTTACTAAAATACTAAGTTATTTGCAAATATTTCTTTCATGAAAATGGACAACATGTTTTTTTTTTTTCTTTTTTAATTATTGTATGCAGAGTATTTATAAAGGATTTCCATACTTTAAAATTCAACCATTTATAAATTATAACAAATATAACATGAAGTTTCTGATGTCCATTTCAGGTAGATCGTAAATTGTGTATAGAGTAATTAAAAAAAATTAAAATTTTGAAAACAGATGAAGCTGCGCTATCTGAAACTGTAAAATTGTTCAAATTATCTCCAAAATTTCAAAATACAAACTTTTTTCCTGTTTCTATTCTTAAATAGAATACAAATTAAACTTTGAGATACATTTGATGTAGTTTTACACATTAGTTTGAACATTCTTCACTTTGAGGCGTTGCAGCGCCATTTGTTGACGAGAACTATTTTTAAATTACTGCTAAACAAAGCTTATGAGCTGCCTCATAAACATTTTATGTATTTCATCCTTATATTTATTACAATTAATGAATTATTAAATTAAAAGTAGGAAATTCGTTATCATTTAAATATTTTATTTAATAATATGTTGACTGTTTAGGTCCATTAGATTTGGCCATCGTATTGTTATTCTTTATTATACGGATTGTCTCTCTCCGTGATTCACGACTATAAGACATTTTAACTTTAACAGGTTATCTGTACACATCTAAGTTATGTTTTTTTTTTTTTTTTTTTTTTTGAATTATGCAATACGTTTTAAACAATATCATAAAAGTTTCAAAAATTGGGATGTTACTATATGTACCTGGCCCTATGGCGATAATTTCTCATTACAAATTAGTAATTTCAAGAAAAAAAACACTGCAATATCTTTTCCCTTTGTGATAGCAAACTCTGCGTTTAAAAGTTTGACATATCTTCAAAATGAAATATTATTCTCTCAAACCTACCGTATCCAGATTTTTGCCGCTCTGAGCTCGGGCCAATCGGATCTATTTCTATATTTTGGTCCTGCTACAATACTATATACAACACTACCTACAATACTACACTGGTTTCCAAAAATTAAGGAAAAATCACAAAAAGAGCGATAACTCGTTCAAAAATTAACCTATCCGTATGAAATTTGGATATGTTGTTAACTAAAAGATGCTGATTAAAATTACAAAATGCAAATTAGTGGCGCTGCAATAGGATTGCGTCATCTGTGCGGAGCATAAAAATGCATGCTAGAGAGTACGGCTGCTGGTGTCGCTGTGATTATGAGATAAGAAATCTGAGATAGCCAATTCATTAGTATGACCTCGAGGTATCATTTGTCCGCATAACTGCGATATAGAGCTATAGGAAGATTAGATATAGGCCAAAGTCAGACAGAGGTGGCCAGATGGCTAAATGTGTGTCTTTGTGTTGCTCATAGGCTTTAGCAACACTTTCAAACCACTGGTTCGGCCTCCAGAAGGTTCAGGGAAGGACGAGCAAGAGCTACGACAAGCACCGATGACCGATATTTGCGGTTATGTGTACGAAGGAATAGAACAGCAACCCCCTCTCATCTTAAATCCGTCCTTGCTACAGTCACTGGAAGGTTGGTATCAACATCTACTGTGCGTAGAAAGCTTCATGAAGGTGGTTTGTACGCGATGCAACCGGATATTTCTGTGCCGCTCGCCTCTTGTCTCCGGAGGGAACGTTTAAGTTGGGCACGTCAACATGTCCATTGGATGGCTGATCAGTGGAGGCGTGTTCTCGTCACAAATGAGTTCCAGTTTAGCATACAAAGCGATAGTAGGCATTGTTTGATTTGGAGAGAACAAGGAACACGCTATCATCCATGAAACATTCGTAAAATATATTCGTATGGAGGAGGCAGTGTCTGTGTTCGGGATGGTATCTCTTTGGGCGGACGCACAGACCCCCATGTCTTTTTACGTGGAACTGTGAATGCTCACGTCTATAGAGATGACATTCCTGATGCTTATGGGCACCCTTATGCCGGTGCAATAGGTAAAGATTTCCTGTTACAGGACGATAACGCTAGACACCAAACAATTCAGCGGATGGAATGGCCAGCGCGGTCACCGAACTTGAATCCCATTGAGCATCTTTGGGATGCTTTCGGAAGATGTGTCGCTGCTCTCAATCTCCCTCCTCAGACCCTTGCCACGCTTACAACTGCTTTACAAGAGAAACGGCTCGCACTTCCCCGCAAACTTATCAATCGCATAATTGACAGCATCACACTTCACTGTATGTTCTGTATTGCTTATAGGGGTAATCATAATCCATATTAAAGATACTTTTCCTATACCAAACTGAGACATTTATTTTGTTTATTTTATAATTGCATTAATTTCTGAAACACCACAATCGCCTGGTAATTTCTTTTAATGTTATTTTATACCTTATTATGTGTTGTAAATTGTGTCTGAGTTTTATTAAAATTTACTTGTAAGATTTTGAGTAATTGCAACTTTTGTTATTTTTCCTTAATTTTTGGAAACCAGTGTATATTCAACACTACATACAACTCTATATATTGATAATACTATAATTTAACATCTTTCACTAAATTGAAACATGTACAATGCCACGAAATTGTATTTCAGTTTAGTTAAAATTTATGTTTCACATATTTGGTGGTTACTTTGTTAATATTTTTCTAAAATACCTAGAAATTAAGCTGTCATTAATTCTACTATTTAAAAAGCAATTATCTAAATTTATGATCTTGTACTTAGCTCTTTATTTATCTTCTAAATGGTGTTTTTATACTCAATTAGATACTAATATCTAAATTAGTTCGCTAATTAGCATTTTCTAAAATACAAAGAAATTAGCTGCCATTACTTCTAAAATTCAAAAAGCAATTCTCTTAATTTATGATCATATACTTCGCTCTTTATTTACCCTTTAAGTATTGTATTTTTTCCCCTTTCCGCTATTTTATGAAAATACATGTATACACTATACAGGGTGTTTCAAAATTATATGTATGTAAAGGATTTAGAGGGGACCTTAGTAAGCAGATTTCGTATAGGAATGTAGGTGCGGAAATGCAGTGTTGAGGCGGTAGAAGCAACGCTCCCTAGATGTTTGAGAAAGCCTTGACACGCGTCACGAAAAGCAGGCAAAACAAAGAAAAAAGATCATTCACTGGCTGGTGAACATCCACGAGCCAATGAATGATCTTTTTTCTTTGTTTAGCCTGCTTTTTGTGACGTTTTCAAGACGCGTGTCAAGGCTTTCTCAAATATCTAGCGAGCATTGATAGAAAGGCGCTGTTAAGTTCAGTGGATAAAAACATTTCGCTGGCTTGAATCGTCTTTCTCCGCACAGATTTCGAGCAACATGCGTCGTTACACCAATGCGGAGCTTGCCAACATGCTTTTCATGTATGAGGCTGCGCAAGAAAACGAAGCGGCTGTTCAAAGGATGTACATGGAACGATTTCCAAGTAGGAATCTGCCGGATCGCCGAACATTTGGGTGTCCTTCATCGGGAGCTGTGCGCAGGCAAATCATTTTATTGCCTCGAGGCGTGATACGGGTACTGGAAGATATTGCAGAATTCCTGCAGTGGAAAAAGCAATATTATGCAATGTAAAGGAATGCCCTTCGAAAAGCTCGAGAACTGTTGTGTGTGAGCCATTTCCTTCCGCAGTGACATACATGAAATGCATGTCGGCAAGCTCTGCATTGGTGTAATGATTCATGTTGCCCGAACTCTGTGCGGCGAATGACGATTCAAGTCAGCGAAGCGCTTTCATCCGTCGAACTCGTCAGCGCTGCCTTTCCGCACCCACATTCCTATACGAAATCTGCTTACTAAGGTCCCCTCTACTTGCTTTTACACTTCTAACGTGTAATTTTGAAACACCCTGTATATATATATTTGCGCAGAAATTTAACTTTGTAGCATAATAATGCAAAAAAATGCATTGAAAATGCAATTTTGATTAAAATTACTACATGTATCCATAATCAAATTTACGAAATTAGCTTACAAGAACACATATAAGTTTGCAGTATAAAGCTTATATTATTGAAGTACGCTTAAAATTAAATTAGGTTTCATATTGCACTGTCATGAATACTAGTCGATTTCTGGTACAAACACCTACTAAATGCAAATTTTCAGTAACTGTAGTTTCATAGGTATTTGTAGAATAAATCCAATTCCTTTAATGTACTAAACCAATTAGATTTATTCTAAGAATATCGATAAAACTGTTTATTTCATATTTACTATATAAGTTTATACCAAAAATTGACTAGCATTGATAATCATTATATGATATAAGTATGTTACTATAATTAGAAATTCCACTAACCAAAATTGTTAGTATAATCTGCTTTAACGATAAAATCTGATGTAGAATATTTTGAGAATATTTCGAATTCTGTATAGAATAATAAAGTTTTCTCTTGCATGCACATTTAATTAGATTTATGGAATGTATTTATAATACAGTACATAAGGAAAATTCCTTTATCTTTTTTTTTTTTTTTTTTTTTGAAATCTCATTTCTTTAATTAAGTTATACATATTAGACTGCTCAGAAGGTTTTAGAAAATTAACAAGATACTGACACGGCTGCAGAAAGTGTCTGCGGCTTTTGGTAGTGATTCAAATGAGAGTTCTTAAAAAAATAATTATAAATGTAAAATTTTAAAAAAAAATCATGCTTTCATTAAAAGTAACAAAAACGTAGGAATATAGATTAATTGATTTGAATGGAAATTTCACCAAATTTGGCAATATTTCACAAAGTTGGTCAAAATTTAGCGCTATTATGGTAACCCTGCCATTAGTACTTTTCAAGAAATCCTCATTGTTAAAGCTGATATTGGATTTTTTTTTTTTTTTTTTTTTTTTGAAAAAATTTGATTTGTAGGAAATCAAAATACAATTGAGTAACCATTAAGTTTAAGTAGTGTTAACCTTAGTAGTGTTTTTGCGATGTCTTTTATCTTGGGGGAAGCGCTCCCTTCCCTCCCCTTTTAGGGGTCAATTTTTTTAAAGCTCCGAAACACGTGTTTTCTAATTTTAGTTATACTATAGACATGTCAGTTTTAAGATTTTATTTCCATTGGTTTATGAGATATGTTGTAGGTTTTTTTTTTTTTTTTTTTTTTTTTTTTTTTTTTTTTTTTTTGCCCCTGTTGCTACTTTAGGGATCGAATTTTTTTTTTAAAAAAAGCAATGTCCAATTCATGTATTGGTCTCATGAATGCATATACATACCTAATTTCAAAGCTCTGTGTTAACAGGAAGTGGGTGAAAAATGAGTAACAAAATTTGACTGCCACATACAAACAGAATTGTAAGTTAACAGGAAGCGTGTAATAAAAACTAAAAAAAAACTTTTTGAATAATTACCTATTTAAAAATAATAATACTACTTGTTTTGGAAACTTAAACAATTGAACTCTATTAACAAACTTGTATGTTGTTGCAATCTCAGAACTTTCTTCTACATAAATCAAATCGTTTGCAACCAAAATTAAATGACAATCGTTTCGTTCTTGAGATATAGCTATCGTGAAAAACTGACAAACTTAAACCTAATAAGGATCAATTTATGTCATGGTGTATAACAGTATAGGAAGTTCTGTGAAATTATGTGCATTAGTTCTTAAGGTATAGCTTTCGCGGAAATCGTGATAAACACATTTTAAAAGCAGCACCTGTTGGGGGGGGGGGGGGATTTACAATCAAACCTAATCAGCGTCTATTTATGTCTTGATCTAACAGAATATGAAGTTTCGTGAAATACCGTGAATTAGTTCTTGAGATATAGCTATAGCGAAAATCGTGAAAAATACAGCATAGCAGCGCTACCTGTTGTGCCATTGACACCAAAATATAATCGGAACCAATTTATGTGAAGGTCTAACTGATAAGGCATTAATCGGTTTTCTCAAATCGGAATATCGCAACTGCTTAACTGAATTTATACATGCAAAAGTAATAAAATATTACTAATTTTAATATTTATGTTAATGCTCCTAATTTGTAATGTTTGTCTATAAAACATTAAAGATTTTAAAGATGTAGTATATCGATTGTTTCCTGCTGATTTGTATTTTAGCAAATTTTACTCCTTATGATGGTTTTAAAGAGTAAACCTAAACGTTGAGATTTATTTTATTCATGTGTTTATTTTATATCACCTTTTAATTTATAAATAAAATGTACGTTGGATAGCAACATCTATTTTGTTTAATATTAGATATTACAACGTAAAGTCTTTTATTATTATACTTGTTGAACATGAAAATATTTATTTGAGAATGGATAATATAAAAAAAAACTTATATTCCGAGTTAAGAAGACTGAATGATACATTATAGAAACTACTTGGAAAAGTTTCAGAAAATCAGAGCCCGCAAAATAAGTCTTGTTTTTATAGATGCTTATTTAAATCTCGAAAATAAATTGGTTTCTGAGGTTTGTAAAGATAAAGAATACTTTTCGGAATTGTGTGTACTTCGGAAGCGATTATTATATATTTTATTTTCGTTTGTGGTTAAATTATATTTTCCTGGGTTAAGAATCCTCTTTCTCTTGTTTTACAATGTACCTGTATAAAATGTTTACATGTACAGTCGTGGGGAAAAAAAGTAAACACCCCCTACTAACTCCTCAACAAATTATCGTAGAAGAAAGTTACTGATACCGAACGATTGGAAATAAAGTCGACTTTTAAATGATGTATATAAAATTTACTTAGGGGGCCATCTACATATTAAAACGAACCATAACTTTTTTTTTTTTTTCAATAGCAGTACACAATTCTGACAGCATAAATGAACTCTACTTTCTTCATTTAGACTAAAAACAAATTTTTATGCAATTCGTACCATAAATTTCCGAGAAAATAATTATTTTAAAACGAGCGTATTTTAAAGGCTGTATCCAAATTGAAGTTCCGTACTCGATTGTTAACCGACAGAGCCACCTTCTTGATCAAGGCATCTTAAGCACCACTCAAGCAGTCAAAAAAGCCTGCAAGATTACACGACAACAGACGAAATTTCAAAATATCTACAGACGGCCCCTTAAAACATCCCTTTGCCTTTTTTTAAGCATAATTTGAAAACTACTTGGAAGAAAATTGTCAAAATTTGGATTTCCATAAAGCAGGACTTAATAAAACTAAATCCATAAAAAAAACTGTAGGTTGCAATTCATAATTTTTTCGAATATTAATTTTATAATTCATAATTCATATCATAAAATTATAAAAATTGCAAATTCAACGTATTTATGTTTGGGATATTAGTATTATTACTACACAAAAAATTAGCACATTAGAAGCATGATTTCAGGAGATATAAATAAAAATGTGAAAATGTAATTTAACATTAGAAACACTAAATTTTGAATGTTTATAATTCAAAAACTTACCATTCAAATGACTTGAAATTTGGTGTCTAGGCATAGTTTTAACCGAAGATTTGAAATATCTAATTAAAATTGGGTATTGCCATTGAAAAAAATGAAGTTTGGATTCGTTTTAATATGCAGATGGCCCCCTAAGAAAATGTTATATACATCATTTAAAAGTAGACTTAATTTGTTGAGGAGTTAGTAGGGAGTGTTTACTTTTTTTTTCCCACGACTGTACAATTTATACGACTCAAGTTCAGACCTTTTGCTTTATTTATTTTTTTACTTATTATTTTAACCCTTTTGACTCAACAGCTCCGATTTGAAAAGTATTTACTCAAATGTTAAAATACACCATTTTAAGCATTTAAAAAATAATAAACACAATTTAGACCATAATAATAACAAGTTGGGAATTGCACGTCAAACGTGGCAAATGAGGTGCGTTCGTACTATAACTAGTTTTATAAATATTCTTTGCACCGCATATTGTACTAAAAATGTGCATTTTAGTGCACTTCATCAGTGCATATCCATTTCATTCTGTTCGAAAGGCTGTAACATCATTAAAATGCACTTGAAATAATTTTTCCCATTGGCCGGGATGTAACGGAGTAACTTTTGACTGTCCCTGTCATTAAACTATACATCCGATTTTCATAAAATTTGAAATGACTCGACAAAATTTTTCAACAATTATATATTTAAAATTTCACTGCATTCGGTTGGGTAGTTTTTGCTCTGTTATATGCGGACCGACGGACATGCAGACAAACAGACAGACGGACTGAATGACGTCTATAGGTGCTACGTATATATATATATAATTACGAACGCACCTAAATATTGACTAAAAGGTATATTTTCCACAGCTACAATAAACAGAAAATTGCATACATCTTTTAAATAGTGTCAATTTTCTATTACAAAATTGTAAAGCATGCGAAATTATTTTTGGACGTCTCCAGCCTTTTTAAGTTGCGCTCGAAATTATACAAATACGTAGCACCTATAGTCGTCGTTCAGTCCGTCTGTCTGTCCGTCCGTCCGCATATGACAGGCCAAAAAGTATCCAATCGAATGGTCTGAAATTTAAAATATATGATTGTTGCAAAATTTTGCCGCGTCATTTCAGATTTTATGAAAATCGGATGAATAGTTTAATAACAGGGACAGTCAAAAGTTTTTCGTTAGATTACGGCCAATGGGAAAAAATTATTTCAAGTGCATTTTTATGAATTTACAGCATTTCGAACAGAATGAAATGGATATGCACTTATAAAGTACACTAAAATATATATTGAGTACACTATGCGATGCAAAAGATATTTATAAAACTAGTTATAGTACGAACGCACCTCATTTGCCCCGTTTGACGGAGAATTTCCAGCTTGTTTTTTTAGCTATTTTATTTTAAAAAATTTGTTAACGTCCAAGGCACCGTTTAACTGAGCCGGGGAATTTGTATCGGCTCTACGCCTCCCCCCCCCCCCCCCTCTCTCTCTCTCTTCAGCTTTGTATATTACTTATTAATACATTTATTAACTCACTTCTAGGTAACTTATCTTGGACGAAACAAAACAGAGCTTTCCGAATAACCTAATATTTTTATTGTTGCCAAATAACGAATCTAATAAAACTATGATGGGATATAAAAAAAATGATTTCTTCCGATCATGAACTTAAAATATTTGTTTTTACAGAAATTTTATTTGGAAAAAAGCCAGGCATTAAACTTTTATACAATCATTTACGGTTTGAAAGAAAAAATAGTTCTTTCAAAGCATGAATGTTGGTAATACGTAATCCAAAAGTCGGGTGTGGCAACATAATTTTTTATTATTATTATTATTATCATTCTTTATATAACATTTTTTAAAACATTTTCTTAAATCGCTTTCATAATACATTTTTTTAATGCATTTAAGGGGACAGCGGGCCTTTATTTAAGTAAAAATCGACACAAAAATCGAAAATTATTTTTGTGTATACAGACATTCAGGGTAACTTTGAACCATGGGGTGTAACTTTGCACCACCTCCTATTTTTCAATATTTTTGACTCAAAAAGACTAAATAAACTCCAGAACTGAGCTCTGTTGGCAAGGCTCTAAACTGGGATTTCTACTCTTTATTTTAGAAAATAAATTAGCAACATTATGCGCTATTAATTGCATCATCTAACCATTTTTGTGGAGTACTGTTTTCATGCTAATTTTGAATGCTGTTTTGAAGTTGTTGTAATCCAATTAAATTTTCATAGTTAAGTAACAATATACTCATTTATCAGACATATTATTGTCTAAATGTTGTAAATGTGATAATATTTTGTGATTATTTATTTATTAATAGTTAATAAAATGTAAAATAAGAGGGCACTAACATTTTATCACATTTTCAGGGTAACTTTGAGCCGGCTCAAAGTTATACTGATGTTTATAATTTACTGATTAGGTGCTACTGTGAAAATTTTCCCATATTTGCACGTATATTTTATATAAATGCTGAAAGTGAACATTAGATACAACATATAAATATTTTCACAACTATGTGTAAAATACATACAATTCATTTAAAGGCGTTTTTCGGGCGGAGCTACTCAAATTTGGCATTTCATACATTCGACATTTTTTATTCTTGTTTGAATAATGCTAGTACTAGTATGTATTACTGTAACTATGGATATATTATTGAGATAAAACATTGAAAATTGTTTTCCACTGCATTTTTATGTTTTATATGAACAATAAACAGTTTTTTTTAAATTTCTAAATGGTCATGGTTCTCTTCTTCCACTTTTCTTATGCCTGATATTTGTTGTAATATCATAAATTACAGATCTTGAGATGTTGGGAAATGTAAATTTGGAGTCTTTACATATCTGGAAACATTTTTTAGGGTTTAAAATTGTCCTAACTATAATACTTTTTTTTTTTATAATGAATTATTTTTGATAATATTTATCATATGGTGCAAAGTTACCCTAAATGGCTGGGTAACTTTGAACCAGGCTAAAAATTCATTTTTTATTGCTTTTTTCCTTATTATTCCTTAATTTTTGATAGTCAAACAATAATTTAGGATCGTTTCTTCTATTTTATAACCCTAGTTGCAACAATATTCTTAAAATAAGAGTGTGGCATATGAAAATAGAGAAAATGCGGATCAAAGTTACCCTGAATGACTGTATTATTATTTTTCAGTTGATTCTGAGTCATTTGCGAAAAACCGTATGCAGACGCGATGATTTTTCACAAAGTCACAAGCTTTCGAATTTTGTACATAAACAGTTTTTCGGCCCTTTAATGTACTTTAAATCTGTTTTTCTCAAAACAGATTTTTAAACGTTTTTATATTTTTGAAATGCTCCATGCATCTTAATTTTTCATAAAAAATCGTGAAATCGATAAGAAAGAATCCTGATATTACTTACAAAGAAACTGTGTATTCATTTTAAAATTCGACTTAAATTATAATTAAATTTGAATTTTAACTTTTTAAAAGACAAAAGTTTGATGAAAATCGATTTGGAATTCAGAAAAAAATCCTCTAAAAAATTAATTATCCAAGGGATTAAAAAAATCGATGCACAGATTTGTCTGCAATAGAGTTTTAAGTGAAATGCAAAATTGAGAAAATATCTCAAAAAGTAAGACGCATGGAGCATTTTAAAATTTCGTTTTAAAAGTAATTTTTTTTTTTTAATTATAATAAGATTGGAGATTTCTTTTAAAGTGTTCTATATGGTGAAAAGTATATTTCCACAAAATTTTGATATCTCTATGATGGAAATTAAATAAAAAAGAAGTAATATAAAAATTTTGTTTTTAAAGTCAATTCCTACTTAGGTCATCAAAGAAAAATTTAATATAATCCCTTAAGCTAATATTAGTTTTTGTTGCATTAAAATATCTCAATTTGTTGATTTTCTATAAGCAAGTAGGTTTACAATAGAACTCTATTGGAATTTGGCGAAATATTAGAGATATCGTCAAGTTGGCGTCACTTTTGGCCGCCAAATTTGGCGATATATCGCCCTGTCGGCGGCAAACTTGGCGGTATTTGGCGACAGAACAGGGTCCCCCTATGGTAACCCCTTATTGAAAATACTTTCATTGATCTTCAATAATCAATGGCCGCCATTTTGTTTCCCATGCAAAACTAAAATTAATTAATTAAAATTTAATTAATTAATTAATATTAGTAAAAACTGTATTAACATCAATTGCCATCCAGTACAAGTTTTAAAAAAAATTATTTCAACTTGATAGGATGAATAATGAGTATTTTATTAACGATTGAAAATTTGAACAAGATATATAAATATATAAATAAACAAGTAATATAAAAATTTCGTTTTTTAAATCAATTCCTGCTTAGGTCATTTAATATAATCCCTTAAGCTAATATTAGTTTTTGTTGCATTAAAATATCTCAATTTGTTGATTTTCTATAAGCAAGTAGGTTTACAATGGAAGTCTATGGGAATTTGGTGAAACATTAGAGATATCGCCAAGTTGGAGTCACTTTTGGGGACTCATTTTGGCCGCCAAATTTGGTGATATATCGCCAAGTTGGCGACAAACTTGTCGGTATCTGGCGACAGAACAGGGTCCCCCTATGGTAACCCCCCCTTATAGATATGAAGATACATTAAATGCTTCAATAACCAATGGCCGCCATTTTGTCTCCCATGTAAAACTAAAATGAATTAATTGAAATTTAATTAATTAATTAATATTTGAAAAAACTGTATTAAGATCAATTGTCATCCAGTACAAGTTTAAAAAAATTTATTTCAACTTGATAGGATGAATAATAAGTATTTTATTAATGATTGAAAATTTGAACAAGATATATATATATATATATATATATATATAAATAAATAAATATTGGGAGAGTGTGAACTAATAGTAGGAATTGAAAATAAATATATAAATAAATAAATATAGGGAGAGTATGAACTAATAGTGGGAATTGAATGAATAATTAACGTCCACCGTTCCCTTAAACAGATTAAAATTAAGATCAGTGTAAGTTACAAAAAATATCTTTTTAAATTATCTAAATCAAAGAAAATTAAGACATAAATAAGAATTTATAAAAGTTATTTGTGGTTTTTTGTCAAAAATTCTTGTCTAAAGATTAGGACGCTATAACTTCCCAGAAGATATGTTCTAGGCTCGAGTTCCAAATCCGATTTGGATCTTCGTAGAGGTTCGAAAATTACGTTTTATAATAGAGGCTGCAATTTGTTTAGCCGGGTGTGCAAACACCGACACCAACGCCACAAAATAGTCCAAGATCCGACAGCACAAAAACCTATGTTATCAAAGCACAAGAAAAAATCTTTATTTTATGAGAGAGTAGAAGTAGGGGAATCTAATAATACATGTCTACCAGAAGTGAAGCGGTGCATACGCCCAAAATTAATACCACCCGTGGTTGACTCGTAGGTTTATCATTGTGTTTGTCCTACAACTATCCTCCATGTTTTCATACCTTTGTTTGTAGGACAAACACAATGATAAACCTACGAGTCAACCACTGGTGGTATTAATTTTTGGTTTATGTATCACTTCACTTCCGACAAACATCATCATGGATCATTAGATTCCCCTACTTCTACTCTTCTATAAAATTAAGGTTTCTTTCTTGTGCTTGATAACATAGGCTTTTGTGCTGTCGGCTCTTGGACTAAAACGAGAGACAAAGCATGGTCTCTCTCCATCAGTTGTCCATGCGTACAATTCCGGAAAGATAATAGACAGCTTTAAGAAGATAGAAAAGCATGCCAAAATTTCTTGATAAATTCAAACAAGAACGGAACATCATGCGTCCAGCGTAGATTATGAGACACTTTGCCACACGTTCAGAACACTGTAACAAATTTCACAGTTTATTAAGGCAAGATATTATGATGTCTAAACAAACAATTTAGAAAGCGAATTTGCAAACCAATTTCTGCAATTACCATCAATAGTCATAAAAATATCCGATTTTCTCGTGCAGTTCTGTATATGATTTGTATGTATACTGCATAGTATGCTAAAAGTTATTTCATTAATCGCATAGCACAGTTGAAAATTCCCATTCAGCAATTTCTGTCAATAAGCAGAAATGTACTTGAGAACTTTTGTGAAGCACTGTATAAGATTTATAGAATTTATACACACCCATTAACAGGCAAAAAATAAAAACGCGTAGCACAAACGAAAATCCACTTCCAGTAATTATCGTTCATAAGTCTGTACTGTACTGTACCCTGTTGTACCGTAGCGAAATTCTTTTGTGTGTCCCTGTAAATGAACCACACATTCTATGCGCACCCTATTCTACAGTAAGCGCTCACCTCAGTCATATAAATCAATTTCAATGTGTTTAAAATAGGATAATATCATTAAAATACACCGCAAACGATTTTTCCCCCATGGGCCGTAATGTAATGGAATTCTCTTGGGTGTACCTGCAAATGAACAGTAATTACTACACGCTTCACAGTGTTTAACCCTAGAATACTAGACATAGTTAGTGTAGCGCTAACGTTAAAATACCATAGTCATGATAATTACGAGCGTCAGTATTCTAAGGTTAATTAAGAAAGAAAATATACTAAATTACACAAATACACGTGCTATTTGTTTTCAGAAAGCAAAACCCTCCGGGCTTTTGCGCATGCGTAACGTCTGCTTTGATTTTATCAAAATAGGGGTGAGCAGAGTTTGTTTGGCTAAGTGCCAATCTTAGTGACAACGTACAGCTTCGGAAACTACCCATCTCAGCGTAACACCCCTTTGGATAGTAGAATCATCCCAGAGTGCTAGACACGGCTTTCGAAAACGAACAGTATATATTCTGTTTCTAATACACCAGTGGTGACTAACGAATAAAAATAATGAAAGAGCAGAAAAAAGTGCGAACTTAAACATTGATTGATCATTGAAGGGTCTAGGGGGTAAATGAAGCGCAGATGTTAATTACATAATTATTTTAGAATTCGCAACTATTTTTTCACCGAGTGGCGCTTTCTGTACGCCACGCCATCCGTCTCTTTAAAGGTTAATCCTTAGTATCGGCGCGTTGCATATCTACAACATACTCAAAAATCAATGCTACTTATACGGTAGACATTAAAAGGCGATTTTATTGATTGGTGCTATCTCCCAACACAGTAGCTAATATATAAAGGGTTCATCGAATTCTCAACAAAGGGCGATACTGAGCTAATGTTTCATGTCAAAGTTTTATTTATTATTGAAGCAGTTTCGCGTCGTTATTGCTAAAATAAACTTGGAGACTTCCAAAAATAGATTTTTTACAAAGTCCGTATGCTTTACAATTTTGTATCAGAAAATCGACAATATTTATGAAAAGTGCGTAATTTTCTGTTTATTTTAAATGTGAAAAAAGTACCTTTTAGTGGATATTTTTTATTTTTACGTTCTAATTTTTTTAAATTATTTTTTTCATGCCTAAAATAATGTATTCTAACATCTTAGTCAATATTTTTCAAATTGGAGTTGTTAAGTGGCTCAACAACTCCGATTTTAGTACTTATATATATATATATATATATATATATATATATATATATATATATATATATATATATATATATATATATATATATATATATATATATATTATAATTAAGATAGAATCACAAATATATGATCAAACTGGTAAAATTCTAAAGATGAACAAGATATGAACATTGGAAACCAGAAATGTAGAATAAGAAAACATGAATAATCTACAGAATCATCAGAGGAGATTGCAGGTTTAATTCATAGTGAAGATGCGTTATTTCATCCAATTTTGTCGGCATTAGGCCTAAAATGACAAAATTTAGCTCCTTAAAACGCATCAAAAAATCAAAATAAATGTTAAAAAATCAAGATATCTAAAGAAAGATACACCACACACAAGATATTAAAAAATTAAAAATGATTAGAACACAATACCTCAATTATACACAAAAATCTAAAACCCCAGAAATTTTGACCTACGAAAGTATAACATGTAAGGATGCCATCACATTTAAGACTATTAAAACACGTGGCATAAAAGTGTTCACCAAACCAGCAGATAGTCAATAAAAACAAAAATACTGCTGCCATCTGGTGGGAAAAAGGAAAACTATATTGTAACTAGATTTTTTAATAAAAATGCTTTGTAGTGCTGCCATCTATGGACGTATATAAGAGTGAAATAAAATGAAAAAAATGACTTATATTTACTATTTTTACTTTTGTGCATATTTCTTTAACTGCTTGTAAAATAATAATTACTTTACTTTCGCAGGTGAGCGGCCTGTTCATCCCTCCCACTCAAGACTTGGGCCACGGCTGGAAGTATGGATATGTAGTCCATACGAATCAAAGAGGAATGTATAAACTTGACTTACAAGCCATGAAATACATCAAATCGGTGGACCTTACGCCTTACAACTGCGCGCCTAAAACAGCCGATTTCGCTACTTTAGGTAACTCTATTTTGCCCCCTCTGTTATTGATTGTTCAAAAATTATTCGCTATATGTTCGGCACAGAATTACTTGACGTCTTTCAGAGGTCGATGTAGGGTTTTTTCCTTTGGTACACTGTTAAAATTTTGCAACGTTCTGTCCACTCATTTGACCGTTTTTATCGAAAACGCTTACACATCCGTAATTTATCACTATTCTGACCATATCATTGGCCATTTTATGGTAAGAATATAGTTAAATTACGGTTATGAAACCGTTTTTTTTCAAAAAACGATCGAATGAAGGGACAGAATGCTGCAAATTTTTAACAGTGTACCCATTTTGTGAAAAGTAAAAATTATTTTTGTGAGATTTATTATATTTTTGTGAAAAATAACATTTTGTAATGAAAGATGAAATCCAGTTACTCGAATTCGAACCAAGCATTTATTAATAATAACTTATTAATAGTTCTTCTGCTAAAGTTTTCCTTTCTGGTGATCTTGTTTTATTTGCAAATTACAACACATTTTAAAACCTAACAAAATAATAATAATTATAGAAGCGTATGTTTTTATGGAATCGAATTTCGTGAAGGAGTCTATTTTATTAAGAGGAATTTTGTGAAGGGGCTTGCCTGTTTTATTAAGAAGAATTTTGCTAAGGGGCCTGTTTTATTAAATGTGTTTTTGTGGAGGGGCCCCAAATAGGCCGCAAATTTCACCTGGATTTTTTCTTGTCTTTGCTCATTAAAGCTGTTGTTTTGCAAATTTTAATTTTTTAAAAAAATCCTGAGCCAAGCATAGATTATGAAATACTTTCCAACACATTCAGACTAATGTAACAAAACAGCCCCGTTTAAAAAAATAAAACATTGCGTCGATTTCAACCATATGGAAACACATAACATATTTCAAAACCCAATTTCAGCTGTTCCCACCTACAATCGGAAAATTATCCGAATTTTTTTAGCAGCCCTGCATATCATATATAGATTTGTATCTATTAAGTACACTGTTAAAAATTTTGCAGCATTGTGGCAGGTCATTCGACCGTTTTTTGAAAAAACGGTTTTATAACCATAATTTAACTATATTATGACCATAAAATGGTCAATAATATGGTCAGAATAGTGTTAAAATTACGGTTGTGTAACCGTTTTCGGAAAAAACGGTCAAATGACCTGCCAGAATGCTGCAAATTTTTAACAGTCATTTTTAACAGTACATCCATGCCAAAATTTAGTTCACTTAAGAAATACATATACTTCTGTTAAAAATTCCCTGCAGCAATTTGCTCTAATAAGGAGAATGGTACATGAATACTTTTGTCACTTTAAGTAACATAAGGTATAGAAGGTATAGAATTCATATATAACGAGTAATATGCAAAACATTACTTAAATTGAAAAGCGCATACCGAATTTTAAACTGAAATAACGTAATGTCATTAAAATACTCTGCAAACGTTTTTTCCTCATATACTTATAATGTAATGGAATACTTTTGAGTGCCCTGTAAATGAACTATTAGTCCTACATACTTCATATACGGTCAAACATGCTTTGGTGACCCTAAATAACCTTTATCAATTGCATGAAAATCCGAGTATATTTATGGGAGTTAGGGCGTGGACAGACGGCCAGACAAACCGAATGCATAAACAGTTTCCAACTTTGTTGGAAAGTGTTAAATAGAGATCATGACATGTAATGAATACATTTGTTTCTTATTATGTTTTACTCTCCATCACGTACAGATACTTTTTGTTACTAAACGAAAAACATTATGAGACTTTGTAAAATTTTCCTCAGAAGAATGTACAGGTCACTAAATAAGTTGTAGTGCATGCATTTGGTTTCTGGCTTGATGAGCTCATGCAGACCAGACATATTTCATCTCGATAGTTAAGGGGACTCGGTACTTTCATTTTGAAAAATAAAATTACAACAACGAAAAATTGACAAAAATGTCGAATTTCAGATTTTTACCCTGAAATGAACATTAACATCTATAAAACTTTGTACCTAAATTTCTTATTGATCTGTAAATAAATAAATAGAAATGCTTAGTTCATCTTTAAAAATTTAAACTTAAACTTACACTATGTACAAAACTACTTAAAAGATGAGACAATATTAAAAAGATGTTAAATTATTTTAACACCTTAGTACTTTCAACTAAAAAAAATATAGTCTTCGTCAGAGAAATATAAGAAATACAATTGTTATTGACGTCTAATTTTCAAAATTCACGTAGTTGGTGACGAAAGGAGTGAAAGTGGAAGTTAATTTTTAGATCCGGAAAACATTGGGAAAATAAAATATGGATACAGGGAAGCGGAATATTACTCGTTTTATGATTATTTAAGCAAACTGAGCAAATTCTGGGTATGTTGTAGGATAAAACGTCATTGCAAACAGTATTTTCTTTAGTAATAATTTCTATTGATTCGCGGATGAATAAATCATGATAATTCTTTGCGGGATATATAATTTTTGCGTCTTCGAAATTAACTTGTATATTCTGCTTCTGATTAAGTCTTGACACGACTGTTGTAGGTCGGTTATACTTTAAATCTCTCAAATGTTCTTTAATACGGACTTTAAGTTTACGTGAAGTCATTCCTACACAGTTAAAAATTTGGAGCATTCTGTCCAGTCATTTGACCGTTTTTTGAAAAAACGGTTCATAACCATAATTTAACTATATTCTGACCAGAAAATGGCCAATAATATGGTCAGAATAGTGTTAAAATACGGATGTGTAAGCGTTTTCGATAAAAACGGTCAAATTACTGGGCAGAATGCTGCAAATTTTTAACAGTGTATGTATTCGAGATAAATATTTTCTGTTTTCAGTGGAATTATATATACTCCAGAAACTTCATCTCCCGGAATCGGGTCTATTTTGGCACTAATTAGATTTTTCAGTTCTTGATCAATATTAACTCATTTTTCTCAGTTCGTATTTTTTCATGTTCTTTATGTTATCAAAATGCTAAGACTTCCAGAATAATTAAGCAAATTGTCTGATTTGTTTTAATGTGCTTTTAGATTCTATAAGAGATTACTAAGTATCGAGGTCTTGAACACTGTAAAAAATTTGACGCAAAGTAACAGGTCTATCGACCTTTTTTATAAAAAACAGGTACAGTCATGGAAAAAGAAAAGTAAACACCCCCTACAAACTCCTTAACAAATTATCGTAGACGAAAGTTACTGGTACCGAACGATTGGAAATAAAGTCTACATTTAAATGATGTATATAAAATTTGCTTAAGGGTGCCATCTACATATTAAAACGAATCAAAACTTCATTTTTTCAATCGCAATACCTGATTTTAACAAGATATTTCAGATCTTCGGTTCAAACTATGCCTAGACACCAAATTTCAAGTCATTTGAATGATAAGTTTTTGAATTATAAACATTCAAAATTTAGTGCTTCTAATGTTAAATTATATTTTCATATTTATATTTATATCTCCTGAAATTATGCTCCTAATGTGCTAATTTTTTGTGTAGCAATAATACTACTATACCCAAACATGAATACGTTCAATTTGCAATTTTTATAATTTTATGATATGAATTATAAGTTATGAAAATAATATTCGAAAAAATTATAAATTGTAACCTACAATTTTTTTGATGGATTTAGATTTATTATGTCCTGCTTTATAGAAACCGAAAATTTCACATTTTTCTTCCTAGTAGTTTTCAAATTATGCTTAAAAAACGGCAAAATGATGGTTTAAGGAGCACTCTTTGATAGAAGTGACTAGATATTTTGAAATTTCTTACGCTGTTCTGTAATCTAGCAGACTTCATTGACTGCTTGACTGACACTTAAGGTGCCTTCATCAAGAAGGGGTTCTCTCGGTTAACAATCAAGTACCGAACTTCAATTTGGATACAGCCCTTAAAATACGCTCGTTTTAAAATAATTAATTTCTCGGAAACTTATGGTACGAATTGCATAAAAATTTGTTTTTAATCTAATTAAAGGGTGTAGAATTCATTTATGCTGTCAGAATTGTGTACTGCTATTGAAAAAACAAAGTTATGGTTCGTTTTAATATGTAGATGGCCCCCTAGGCAAATTTTATATACATCATTTAAAAGTAGACTTTATTTCCAATCGTTCGGTATCAGTAACTTTCTTCTACGGTAATTTGTTGAAGAGTTAGTAAGGGGGTGTTTACTTTTTTTTTCCACGACTGTACATAACAATAAATTAACTGTATTCTGACCATAATATGAATAATAATATGGTCAGAATACAGTTAAATTACTGTTATATAACTGTTTTCTATAAAAATGGTTGATAGACCTGTTACTTTGCTGCAAATTTTTTACAGTGTATCTTTTAAAGTTTTGTTTTCAAAAGAAACTTAACTTCTTAAATCTATACAACTAGCTGACACGCCCGGCGTTTCCCGGGCCTGTAATAATATTTTAAAATGAATCTGAAATTTTTATCGCAGGTCCGTACAGGGGGGGGGGGGGGAGACGGTGCAAATTACCTGGGCCCGACTCTTGTTCAGTTCCAAAGTTGTGTAAAGTTTTTTAATTTTTATATGTCTCATATTTTAAACTTTTTTATACCAAATTAACTGATGAATTTAATTAAAATGTAATTATATTTTCAATAATTTATTTTTTTATTTAAAATCTTTATATGAAAAAGCAATCACAAATACAACATAAAGTGTAATACTGAAAAAAAAAAAAAAAATGTAAGCAAGTATTACTATGTAGATTTTTTTTAAAAGTACCATCCAGCAAGTTTATTTTCTAATAGAGTAAAGTCTGTTTATAACGGAATTCTGAAATAAACGAAAAAAAAAGTTACAGCTCCCCCCCCCCCCCCCCTCAAGAAAAAAAATGCTATTATGCTTTGTTCAATTTAAATAACCTGCATAAAACGGAATTTATCACTGGTCGTTTTCGTTTCCGTCTAATCAGGTTTTATTGTATCTTATTTCTGTGTGTGTGTGTGTGTGGGGGGGGGGGTAATAATATTCTTAAATGAACCTGAAATTTGTATCGCAGGTCCGTACAGTCAAAACTACCTGTCCGTACAAAATTACTTTTTACCTCATGACAACATTTTGTAAACTTCTTACTGCTGTTTAATTCGCATTCCAATACAGCGCTTTGCAGAAATTGCACGTTTCACCCACAGTTATGCATGCCCCGGAACGTTTAAATCAGTAATTTGGATTTCAGAAGCACCGCGTGCATGCTACAGTTATTAAGCCTATTTTGCCGATCGCTTAACGGCGTTCTCTATTTGGAGGTCGAATCTATTTCGATTCGACTCGAATTCGGCTTCTTTTTCACTTTCAAGCATTCACCGAGATTTTTCATGGGCATTTCAAATGATATTTTGAAGCTACATAATTGCAGCGAAAGATATTGCACCGGTACCGTGAAACATAAACAAACCCGATCGCCATAAATCCTGCCAAGTACTCTACACAATAGCCAATCAGATGCGATTCTCGGGCGTTGCCATTAAACATTAACAAATAATCGCGATTTCTGTGCCACGTACGTTAGCGTAATATATATATAGATTTTCATGCGTTTATTCCATCTATATCCAATTATTATTATCTTATCTAATTTTTTTATCTAAAATCCGATACTTAGGTTTGTAGAATAAAGTACCATGCGTATAAGATAAAATAGATATATATATATCTAATTTGAAATTCCAAAATTCAATTTTTAAAAACATATGTTAATTTATTAACAATTTAAGGCCTTTTATCATTTTCAATGATTTTGCTTCATTGAAACATGACCCGAAAACTTTAATATAGGTGTTAGACACAGAACTTTTTTTAAATACCGAAGTCTCCTTAAGCATCAGGGGGCTACTTCAGCCACCTGAAAAGACCCGCTCACTAATGCTAATCCTATGAAGAAAATTTTTAAAGATATCTCGTTTGCATTTCAGTATTTTTAAACAATTTTTTTTTTTTTGCATTGACTAACTGAGATCGATTTGTACAAAGGGCGTTTTTTACTTTTTCGATTGTGTTTATAATTATTTTTAATGAGGACACTTTCATATTCGGAACCGGTTTCGAAAGTGAAAGCATCCTCTTGAAAAAAAAATCTGCAAACAAAATCGAAAAAATAAAAAAAGGCAGATGTAGAGACCAATCTCAGCTAACCAATGCAAAAAAATCGTTTAAAAATATTAAAATGCAAACGAGATATCTTTAAAAAATTCTTCTATAGGATTAGCATTAGCGAGCGAGTCTTTCCAGGTGACTGAAGTAGACCCTTAAAGTTAGCTTCACAAACCAACACATACTTATTGTGAAATTTCCCACCTTACTGTTAGAACCTTGTCATTCCAACGAAACGAAATTAATTTACTTACGAATAGTTATCTCATAGGGCCAGGTGGAATCTTTTTCTATATTATTTATTTTAGTTAATAAATCTATAACCTATACTAATTTTTACGCCAGGCGGTTACATGGGAAAGAAAGTAAAAAAAAAAAAAAAAATTCTATGTCTGCTTTGAAAAAGAAATTGATTTTCGTTTCCTGCCATGAGATTTTCTGGTCAGTAAACCAGCCTCTGAAATACGCTTCAATGATAAACTTTCAATATAATTCAAGTTATATAAATGGTGATGGTATATTTTCGACAGAAAAATAAATACATTTGAACTATATTAATATGTTAAAGTGATGTGTGGCAGCAAATTTTACTTATTTGATTTATAAATATTTTTTACTCGTTTTTTTTTTCCCTTGAAATTAATTTTGTATATGTCATTCATTTTTCAATGTAAATTCTTTAAAAATATAAATTTTCATTCTTAAAAATTAAAAATTAAAATTTTAACCATGTTTAAAAATTAATATATCTTGTTACAGATTAACCCTTTTTGCCTCCTTTTTAATTTTTAATACAGAAAAATATTAATTGCTATTTACGATTTACAAAAATATTTATTATAAAAAATGTCTTTTTTGTGGGGACGAACATTTTACTGTGACAACACTCTTCAAGATGTACTCTCAAAACAAAAATCATGAAGGCAATCTAAAGAATATAACTGAAAATATTGTACGTAGTTTCATAAATTTGACGTTTTTACAAATTTAAATATAGGATGAGTACAAATGATGGATCCTATTTTTTAAAAAACCATGTTTTCGAAACTACTGCTCATATTACAACAAGTTATACGTGAATTTAAAGAGAAATATACCAAGTTTTTTTCAGATACAAATGTTCAATGTGTGAC
Organism: Maratus speciosus; assembly: GCA_963932465.1. Taxonomy (NCBI): domain Eukaryota; kingdom Metazoa; phylum Arthropoda; class Arachnida; order Araneae; family Salticidae; genus Maratus; species Maratus speciosus. The sequence goes on along the minus strand of OZ010789.1, from coordinate 129,812,460 downwards.
CCTCTTGTTACACGGCATACGTCCAATCTGTAATCCAGTTCGCTCCAAACTCCTAACGCCCCATGGGCCGTTGTGGAAACTCCTTGTTCAAGTAACTATGTACTTGCAAAAACCAATGAGGTGGGGCTCTATCCTGATGAAACATATAATCTGCGCTGTTCTCAAGCGGATGATGGTGATTTACTCTTAATCACATGGCCACCAAAATCCCCAGACCTGACACCATGTGATTTCTTTTTGTGGGGTTACGTCAAAAACATTGTTTATGTTATGTACCACCAATGCCGTAAACCCTGCCAGAACTTAAAGAACGCATTTGTGCAGCAGTCAGAACCATTGACAGTGGGATGCTACAAAATGTTTGTAACGAACTGAATTATAGACTGGATTTATGTCGTGTAACAAGAGGGTCACACATCGAACATTTGTAACTGAAAAAATTTAAATTGTGCGATGCTTAAAAGTTAAAAAAAAAAACTGCAGTAAAAGCGAAATTTATGGGTCAGGTGTTGCCACCGTCAATATGGCGTTAGGGTATTGACGGACACTTTATAATACAGATAGATAAAGAATATTTTAAATGTCAAAATCAAGTTTATGTTTGAGGAATTAAATTAACGTTTCGTATGAAGGAAGAAATGTCAGAAAACATGAGTCAAAAATATATTTCACCAGAAAAATAAAACAAAACAAAGTGATGAAATAAAACAAAAAAATAGATGGTTAAAATATAATTTAATTAATATAACATATAAAAACATAAGTGTTTTCAAAGACTGTATCTTTCGACGTGAAGTAAAAGCACACAAAAAAGAAAGAAAAAGAAATACAAAAATATTTCTGTGGACCAAAAGAAAATTTAACAGTTGAAGCAAACAATGACTATTGTTATGAAATTGTCTTGAGTTCTATAATAACTGAAAAATGTTTCGCTCTGACGCACAATACCTATTTATTTTATTTCTTCCTCCCTTGATAGGTGGATTTGCTATTTTGGAATGCCGCGAGCCAATAACTGACCGTCCAACGGGTCAAGTGGTGCTTGATTATCTAACAGATACAGTCATTGCCCACAAAACCGCCCTATTCGGGCAACCACATGTATCTCCAGATTCTAGACACGTAGTCACACTAGAAAGAGGAAATAATAGCGTTGTAATAGTAGCTCAACAAATTACTGAAAATGGTAAGTTTTAAGAATATTTTTTGACATTTATCAAAGTACTTTTTTCAAGCCCTAAGCAACACATAATCTTTTAGCTATTGTTAGCCCAATGATTTTTTCCTTTGTTGGCCAGTATTTGGTTTGGCTACCGTCGTCTGGCCTACGTTGGTCTAACTGTAGATCAAGTCAATGGATAGAATTGCGTCTGGGCCAACAGTTGGCTGATGCTTGAACCAACAGACAGACCAATAATTGGTCCATGGTTGGGCCAACGCAATGGACAGAATCGCTTATTAGTCAAAGGTTGGCTGATCTTTGGGCTAACAATCTGAATTCCTAATAGGACGACGGTTGGGTCAAAACTTCACATGCAAATTAAATATCCCATGACGTTAATTCTGAAATACTTTTATAATATAACATTATATAATCTCATATTTCCCTTCAGTAATCTCTTATTTTTATAGAATGTTTAAATGATTTTGTGGTTACTGTATTTAGTACATTTTTGGTCTATTCTTTGTCTCGTTTAATGCTGTATAGTATTTCTATGAGACTCCTTAACCCTTTCTGCCCAAAATTATGAAAGAACTTGCTTCATCTCAATAATTATCTTCGTTAATGTCTAAAGACATATTAGAAGATTTGTATAATAATAATATGGAATTTATTGAAATTTTTTCACTAAAAAACTGGTAGATGTGGCACATTTTGTAAAATATTTGAAGAATTATTAGATAAATTAGCGAAAAATGGGGTTATGGGAATCTTGCAATTCTTATAAAATCACTGTAAATATATGTAGCGTGATCCTTTCTGTAAATGGAAAGTTTTTTGTAGTTGAAAATTTTTCATATAACATTTTTTAATAAGAGAAAAGCTACAACTATGTAAGTGGTTGAGAAAACAACCATGTGAAAAAATATTTAATTTCGACTGTTTCGCTGTGCTAATCTAAATGTGTCGTGTAAACTATTTATTATGAAAGATAAAATCTACTTTTATTAATAGATGGATTAAATAAATTTTACATTAAGTTTTTTTTAACCCCTTGATCTTCATGATGTACATTGCGTACGTCCTCTCATTTCTGTAATTTACGACCATGACGTACGTCGTTCACTGCACAGTACTGGTGGCATATTTGAACCAAATTGCTCTGTGATATGCAACTGATATAACAGGGCACGGTACTGGTCGAAAGTAAGTTTTATGACACAAACATTTTACGCCGCATATTCTGGTATATAGCCCTTCACCAGTGAAATTAAGTATGGAGGTCAAGGGGTTAATGGTACTTAAAAAAGCGTCGGAGCATAAAGGTTTAAATCACAAAGTAAATGCTCATTAAATCATAAAGTGAATAGTGCCAGTGAAAAAGAAAATCTTCCAAAACCAATCCATAATGCATGTACACTTTTCTTTCGTATGTATTTAACCTTTTGAATCAAAAGCATTTAATGATTTCTGCATCTCTTTACAGGATTAAGGTTCCTATTTGACGTCAAAACAACTTTACAAATTGGAGACATCACATTTTTCCCGTCTCGTACGACACACAACTATGACTTATACGCCAGTTCGTCGACCAAGGAAGACATCTTGTTCGTCAATTTGGCGGACGGGAAAGTAGAAATGATCACAGGTATCGGGCGTTCTATGGATCCTGGTACTGCGGAATGGGGTAACACGAACCGCCCCATCTCCAGCGCAGGGGTGTTTGGCACCTACCTGGTCACCACGGCCAACGAAGCTATTTTCGTGATTAATGGGAAGACCAGGACCGTGAACTGCGAGATTGGAAGCACGGTCCATCCAAGAATGGTTGTCTGGGCAAAAGCTCCGTGAGACACCTCTTTTTTGCCCCTCTCCCCAGAGACAATTTTTTTGCCGGCTGACTTGTACATTGCCGACTTTTGCCGACACGCCAGAGAAGAAGCACACGTTCTATCTCTGGTGCAACATACACCTTAGCCTTGCAGAGTACGGCTTTGTGCACAAATTGAGAAGGATTTTTGCGGGGACCCGTGGAACAACGACTTTCTTATCTGTATTGTGTTTTGTTGACGCGGAATTCGCAACTGAAGTTCTAATTCGCTGTGTGCATATTTTTCGTTTATTGACTTACTGGATTTGCTAGAAATATCTCCATTAAAACTATTATTTTAACATTAATAATAAATTTTTGGATTCAGCGTTCATGTAGGTTATAAATAAGTACTTAAATAAACAAACACTTACGTCGAAGGGGAAATTTACTAACTAAAAAATAATGAACATCCATATAATGTTCAGTTCCTATTTAAATTCCTTTTCTCCTGAATTTCCGTTTCATAGGTAAATACAACAGAATCACAGCTGAATTGTAAAATGAGAAGATAACTGTAAGCACAAGTATTTGCCATTATCAAAACAGAAAGGAAGTTTCGTCGTTCCACTGGATCTCCAGATCATTGCCTTGATTGCTTCACAACTAGCAATTTTCCTCGTCGAAATTTCAACTTTTGCTTCGTGAGTTCATTTTTCAATTCTACAATTATACTCTTGCAACTAAGTAAATGTGTGTTTGTCTGTGTATGTGAGGGAACGTCAAAATTTGGTTGTGTCCTTTTTGCAAAATTTGTGTTCACTTTGTAAATAAAACCACACAATGCACTCGAAGTAACGCTTTTCTGAGCACACAAGCTGTTCTTCAAAACTGAATAAGTTTTTAGAGATTAGAATTATTATATAAATCGAGAATGCAGTAAAATATTGGTTGTGTAAATTAGAATATTTCCTGAAATATCACAAAAGTTGAATGTACGATTTCGACTGCTATAGTTCAACAATGCACACAGGTAATGTATTTTAAAAGCAGGGCAAACAATAAAATAAAAATGTCACGTTTATGTCACATCTTGTATTTTTCAATTAGTACAGTATCATGTTATGCTGTTTCGATTTTTATGCAATATAACTGTACAAGTCTCAAAGTATTTATTTTCAATTCTATTTTCAGAAAAAAAATATTTAGGTGTTTCTATTTTTAATATAATCTGTAAATTAATGAAAATATTCCTCAAGTTGCAGATGTGAAGAAAAATTACCCTCTACCTTTATCGGATCTTTACTTCGTTATGTACCTTATTACTAGATATCAGTATGGTATGCACCCTACAAAACACTACTATTTTTTAAGCTAATTTTGGATTTATTGTACGTGGTGTATAATATTAACTGTATAATGCAAAGAATAAAGTGTTACAAAAACTAAAAATTCAAGAACAAGTAAAATTTTGAAATAGAACATGCAGGATTCCAATAAACTTTTACCAAGCAGCAATATTTGAAAAATATAATTATATGACTTGATCATAAGGAAATATTTCTAATTAGTAAAGAAATTTTTAAACTATAAACAATGTCAGCAATTTAAAAGATCTTGTTATTGTTATTAAGCCAAAATTTTACTGCAACTCTTTTTAGAATTGTCTAATTTTGTCAACTTATATCTTTTATTTCGCTGGTATGTGAAAGCTATCTTTGTGAAGTTAAGGTGTAGACAAAGTGCAGGATAGAAGATCAGACTATTCTAAATCCTGACACTATTTTTTCTCTTGTTCCATGCAAACGAAAACAGAAAAACAAAAGCACTTGCACCTCGGCTCAGCGAGCGATTTTGCGGGAGAAATAAAAAGAAAAAGGCCTTCAAACAAATAATTTAAGAGATTTCATTGACAAATATATATTAATTATGTAAAAGCCTTCGTTAAAGAAAGCAAAATTTGAATTATTAGAAAAATTAAAATGAACACAAAACAATAAGAAAGTTCATAGTTTCTAATTTGAAGTAAGATAATACTTTCTTCGCTTTACTCTTTAGTATTGTGCTGTTACATCAATGTAAACGAATTTTATACAGGTACAATAAAAAGGTTTATGCTTTTTTAAAAAAATAATGGAATATATATACATATGCTAGAAACATGCTTATGGAGTTATTGGCGAACAACATGCTTTTGGAATTAGTTTTTAAGATTGTAGTAAATTAATTTAACTTTCATCTCAAATGATGGCCGTTAGAAATTTTCTTGGTGAGTTCGGATTAATTTCAATTTATGGCGAAAATGAATCTATGTACCATATTTAAAACAGTCTAATATTTTTATATCTTTCATACTTTCAAAAACTGTTTCCACAATACACATCTATATACAAAAAGCAGTAGCGTCTCTCGATAGTGTATTTTGTTATAAATTAATTAAACTTCTCAGTCAAGAAAAGGTAATTTAGTTTGATGCATTTAACTTTAGACCAAAAATAATTTCATAACATAATAAACATTAAAGTAATAATGCGAAGAAATAACAGTCTAGAAGTATAGAATTTTGATCTTTTAGAATCTGCAGAATCACCATAAAAGAAATTCAACTCCATATTCATGTTGCTTCAATAATTGCGAATATTGTACCTCTAAATAGTCTGATTGTTGAGACGATTGTCACGTTTTTGTATCATGCAAGATTACAATAAATTTAAATATGAGCAGTTTAACAATAGCCAAATCTGCGTATTAACCTAAGTTCCTTGTAACAAATAACTAAAGATTTATTGCAATACTGTTAAAGCAACTGCTCGCATGAGCCGGGACCACTTTTGCTACAATGGATGTTGCACTTGCTTCTGCCAATCCTGGCAATCCCTTATAAAAGCTGCATTCAGTTTCAAAGCTACTTTCATATACTCAACCCTATTGTCATAAAGTTACAAACCTTTTAGAAAAAAATATATTTCTGGTTCTTTTCCGCCATACCAACACCATGCCAAAATGTATGTTAAGCACCATTTATTTCAACCTTGACCCATAGCTGCCAACTCTTCCGCTTTTTTGTACCACAAAATTTAATAGAAAATTTTGCCTTTTTTAATCGACGGATTAAGGCGATTTAAAAAGGTAAAATTTACTATAAAATTTTTGTAGTACAAAAAAGCTTAAGGTGTTGGCAGCTATGCTGATGACCAAGTAAAGAGTTTTTATTGCAAAGCGTATCAAACATTGTGATTTGCTATTTACTGAACATGAATCTTTTTTTTTAATTACTATTATTTAATCGCAATCTCGCAAAACGTCTTAACCCTTAAATGCCTGATTTTTCAAAAATCATTGTAATAATGTTTTTCGGCTTTCATTTTTTAAATAAATCATGGGAAAAATACTTTTAAAAATCATATTTTGTTTTAAGTATGGTTTACGGCTAAAAAACAGTTTATTACTAATCGGCAATGCTAATCTTTAATTGAAAAAATAATTTTCCTTGATAAAATTCTATAATATTAAACACACAAGAATTTTAGGAACTATAATAAGAAACAAATTTTACTTGATCACTGCAGAACAAAATAGGGTCGCAAGCTTCCAAACAAAACAAAAAGAACAAGTAGCAACAATTGAAAAAATAAATCTATCTTTATTCTTAAAAAGCACAAGTGTTGCCATCTACATGTTGAAAATCGATTTAATAATATTTTCAGAATGTATTTTATTAGCGACATTAGGAATTATAGCTTCAATATTATTCTAATAGTATTTTAGAACCTAAATTGGGTATGTTGCCGAAAAGCAACACCCGGCATTTAAGGGTTAATTTGCTATTTCTTAAATCGAAAATATTTACTTTAAGTTATAACTTACATTAATTACTGATGCTGAAATGGATTTTACTATCTGGCAATTATCTGATAATGAAGAAGCTGCAAAACAGTTGTTCAGGACTTTGGAGTAATGCATTAAAAAAAAGTTTCCTTTAAAAAAATATTAACGTCTTCATTCAAGAAAGGAAATATTTACTGCAATACCAAGATTTATTTAAATTTTCATGCCTGCAGTTTAAATTGAGTTTTATTTTATTAATTTATTGTGTAATATTTGTTCTTTTATTCTCAGCATATTTTTGTATTGATTTAATAAAATAGCCCGTGAAAGTCTGTAATTTTCACATATTATGTTTTTAAATTTCACTTATTTATTTATTTTTTTTCAAATGTTTCATTTCACGGGAATTTTATTTTGCAACAACTATTACGCTTGGCGACAGTGGTGTCGGTATAACGGAAATGTACCATATTTTTCATTGATCTGTGAGATAAAGAACCCAGCTTTTCCTAGGTGAATTGAAGGTGATGAATATTCAGTACGAATCTTAAGCATATGCGTTCTAAGAAACCTTAAAGAAAATCAATTCTCAGGGGATATTGTTAGCACTCTTGGAGCAGTGTAGATATATAGAAGTTGATCAACTTTGATCCTTATGTTAATAGAAACTCTATTTGCAATACAATGTACAGAAAGTTTTCAATCTTGGAATAACGGATAATTTCAACAAAGTTTCTTTAAAATTCTTAGTAAAGCTAGGATATAAATCCTCTAAAAATAATGAAATAAATAAATGAGGTAGAATGACTTTATTATTTCATTTGAAAATTCGATAAACAAATGGAATAATCTTAACAAAGTTATTTAGCATAAAAAGTGCATGTTTATGTTGCTTTTTAACTATATTTTCATGCTTTGAGGTACTATTTTCTTAAACACAAAACAATAAATATCGTTTCAATAAATGTTTGTAACACGTGACATTTAACACGAATACAAACAGTTACATCAACTCGATAGTAATACATAAAGTTAACATATAGTCTATCTTTTCCAATAACAATAGCGTCTAGTGCCGAATTAAGCTGCCTAGAGGTCTCTCTCTAAGCAATTTTCAAGTCTTAAGGCCCTCTTTGTCATCCCTAACTTAAAAAAAATAAATAGAATATAATCTATTACAAGAACAAAATTTAAATTCAAAGATGTTTTAGCAATTATATTTAATAGATGTATCAGTTAGTACAGATATAGTCTAACTTATTCTGGAATATATAAGAACCGCAAATGTAAAATAAAATTCTCGATTAAGTATTACTAAAATTAATTTAATTAAAAAAAGCTTGATTTTCCTGTATAGTATACATATATGTACATATCGTATTTACTCCTGTATAACGCGTAATTTTTCCCCCAAAATTATTATATTATTATACATGAAAATATTTCTGAAAACAAGATGAAACAATACTTTCATTCACTAAGTCCTTAAATATAACAAGTAGATATTGCAATAAAATTGCATAAATAATAAATAAAAAATAAGCAAAGTAATTTCTCTTTTACTTGCTGTAGTTTCTTTATAAGTATTGTGAGTAAAATGCTGAGTAATTATTCGTTTCTGCATTTTTTGCTAAAATGAACGGTAAAACAAATATGTTAAACTAGCATAAGTGAAAAATAAACACTCTCAAAACTTACCAAATTGAAATACATCATAGATTATTGGATTAGCGTTGCAAAACTAAATCTGTAGTAAAATCAAAGTAACGACAATTTCGAAATGCCCTACATCTAATTCACAATTAATCAAAGATGTCACAAGCAAATCAGCCATTGTCACTATTACTACATACTGTTGCTAGAATCTTCGCTAACACAGTATGTATCATTATTTATCATTTCATCTTCAATTCCATACATTTTTTATATTCTTGTTACTTTGAAACTTTTACTGACCATCTCTACGGGAAGAAATTTTATTTTGAGTCAGGATTTATACAGATTTTTTTTTTTTTAAGTTCCTTGTTTCCTAATCAAAAACAGGGCTGCTCATTATACATGAGTAAATATGGCATTTATATTTAAATTTATCATTAAAAAATTATCTATAATGTTTGAAGTCTAGAATCAGTTATTTCTTTTACACATAAAACATCCACAGAGAAAGAAGTATGCCTACACAACTCTAATATCCATCTAAAACTATTCCGAAGGTATTTCTTGGATTTTAAGATGTTGGGATTTTATAAACATATTTCGATTTTATAACTATAATAATACTTCACTACTGGGATATTATTCCCTTATAAAACATAATGAGTGAGAAATCATATATGTTTAAATCTCTGAGACGAAGGGGTCCATAGACATTAGTAATCCGGCACTGACACTTTCAGTATGTGTATATGAAAATTTTGGATGTGATATACCTTGTCATTCATTAAAACTATTCTTTTTTCTATGAAAGAGCTTTAAAATTTGAATGCTGCCTGAAAGGATGCCAGAATTTCTTGCACAGTACGTGTATTAATGTATAAAATGTCCGGTGTATATGCATTTTTCGTTTGAATAATACACCCATTCTTTGATTTATAAATTCAACGGGTTCTGTGGGAATTTTCCACTGAGAAAAGTAGATTACTATTATAAAGAAGAGTAAAATGACTTTTTTGTTTGTTTGTTCTTATTTTGTCATAACTAATGTAATTACAAAATTAATACAAGGTGTCTAAATATGAACTTTAAATATTAATAATTCTTTATCAATAATAGATATGAAATAAGCGATATATTTATAAGGTAGCTCATGTACTTTAATTCATAAAATAGTTTATATTTTTGCCAATAGATAGCGCTGCATCTTCTTAATCTGTAAGAATGCTCAAATCCACTTCAGAAGGGAAAACATTTTTCACGTTTTAAAAGCTAAACGGAATGAAGTATAAAACTTTTCCCCAGATTTATACGTTAATTTGATTATTCTTTCAGGCTAAGACAGCGCAGCACCCGCTACTGACGCAGATGTGAAACATTTCTTAAATTACTGTGTACAAAACATATGAAACATAATCATGTAATTGTACTTCATTTTTACATTTACTATAATCAATACATTATTGAATTTTAATGTTTAGGTGTCCTTTTTGGACGTCTTGTAAATAAATTTATCATTTAAAAAATATTAACTAATAATAAAAAAAATAATGTCAACAGTAACATATGTCAGAGTAAATAGTTGTTATTAAACAGTGTTGAGAATTAATATAAAGACTTATAAAGCGAAAACTGGTTAAATAATAGCATTTCAAATATTATTTAATCAATGTAAAATATTGAGAATTAATATAGAAAATGTAAAAGCCACGATATAAATGCAACGTATTAAAAAATATTTTCGTACTCTCTTTAACTGTGATAGTTGGACTGAAATTTAAAAATTTAAAAGTGCATTGATAATTTTTCAATCACAAGCTTACTAATAACGTTTTCGTTACTATCATTGTTATAATGGATTTTGATAAACCGTTTAATCAGTTTTAATTTTTTCATAGCTTGAATTATCTTTTGTTTGCTATGTCTAGTAAAATTTAAGACTGAATGTATACTAAATTTATAGGTACAAATCATTTAAAGTAAAAAAAAAAAAGTATAAAATAAATAAAATTTTGATTAAATTTCTAAGTCAAATTTCACCATTTGGAACAAAATTGATTAAAAGGAAACACATTGATATATTTCTTGCGCAGCCGATAAATATGTTACTGCTGATACAGTTTCACATTTATTTCTTCTTTACTTTATATGAAATGCATTCATTATTGTTATTATTAGAATTATATTATTATTATCACATTATTAAATTTAGGTTTAAATGCATACAAAACTTATAGGTAAACATTATTTAAAGTAAATAAAAATAGCATAAAATAAATAAAATGTTGATTTTAAATTTTCGAAGTACAATTTCATCATTTGGAACAAAACTGATTCTATTGTAAGGAAGCGGATTGATATGTTACTGCTGATACAGTTTCAGTTTTATTTCTTTTCTACTGTATATGAAGTACACTCATAGTTGTTATTATTATTGATATTATTATTATTTTCACATTATTATATAATTTGGATTTATGAAAACTATTGCTTGTATTTAATCCAGTCAACATTATACTAATGTTTTAAAGAGAAAAGACAAGCATAAAGAAAAATAGGCAAAGTATTACTAAATTGATTTATAAAGATAAGACTATACGGCAGTTTCTGACATCTCACGACTGTCTTCAACGCTGCCTGTAACAAACAATGTAGCAACAATAACGAAATTTGTTTGGAAGAAAGACTGCAGACAAATCTGTTGTAGCTACTGCATTTGTCTTTATTCTATTTACCAGACTGCTGCCTTTGCAAAATGAATTTTGCAGGTAAACCAAAGGATGGGTGTAGCTGCAAATTGTATATTGGTATTTTCTTCAAGATAGAGATAGTTTTTTGTCAAATGTTCAGATGTAAAATAATAAATCTTTCCATTATTTCATACTTAATAAGGAAAGATTTAAAGAAAAACTTTATTAATAAAACCCAACGAGAAATTTCTACCTACCTTAAAATTCCCGATGAATAAATGTTTATCCTTCAGTTTGCATTTCCGGTGATTTTAACTACTTTCCGAGGAAATTATTTTCTTATTTAATTGAAAAATGGTTACAAATTATCACAAAATAAATCAAAACAATTTAAATTTAACTTGATTTTAAAGTATTAAAAAACAAAACGAAAAAAACAGCATTCGAATTTAAAAGTCCTGGTCATTAATCACAATAACAAATCGTAGGCTGCATTCGTAACTTCCATTTAATCACTTAACCCTTTGGTTCCATTCAACCAACTTTAAGACCGAATGCTCATTATTGTATGGATTTGAATTTATTGAATTTTGTGATTTTCTGGAAAGTCATTGAAACTAAAGGACGGTGATACTTAGAAATATAAAATATGAAAAAGATACGAAAAATATGAAGAATTGCTCAAGAAAATAAGGGGGGGGGGGGGGCGAGGAGATTGAACATATAAAGCTAATTTGCCTTGATTATTTCTTTCGTTCCCAAAATTCTCCTACCTGTCAAATTCTTCTAAAGAACTTTTTAAAAGAGGGGGGGGGGGGGAGTTCGTGTGGAATGTAAAAAAAAAAAAAAAAATGGATATTTATTTATTTTCACAATTATTTTTCTTTCGATTGTCTTCAATTTTCTTTTTCATTGGCAATTATTTTAACTTTTTTAACCTTACCCTAAAATTTTAATTAATATCTGGAATACAACAAATTTCTCCTTTTCAATAAAAGAAAACAGATTTTTTTTAAATCGAGATTTTTAAAAAGTAGTAAGAAAGGTAGTTTTTATTGTGAGTAAAAAGCTAGTTACAATATTTTTTCTAAATGCAAAAAATTCAAGCGAATCTTTATTCAGTTTATTTGAATAAAATCTATTGCTAAGCCCAAATGTTTGTTTTTAAGAGAGCACAGTTGTAAGAAAATGGTTGTTAATTTGCTTAGCATTACCAGTGATAACGAGAGCGATTATATATTAACTGGAGATAGAAAATAAATAGAAGCAGAAATTCATTTCTTATCGTTATATAGAGCAAAAGTAAAATCTACTGCAATAAATTTATTTTTAAAAGTTCAGAGATTGGAATGAATTTAAAGGTGACCGGAGATAGAAAATAAATAGAAGCATATATTCATTTCTAATTGTTATATAGAGCAAAAGTAAAATCTACTGCAATAAATTTATTTTTAAAAGTTCAGAGATTGGAATGAATTTAAGGTGACCGGGAAAGCCCTACCTCCGCCATTCACCAACTTTATGTACTTTTTTCTCAGAAATGGTGAAAGATAGAGTTCTAGATTTTTAAAAGTAGTTAGAATAACAATTTTTATGTATTTCAACAGACCATTTTCTTTCTAAGTGAAACTGAAAATTAATTATTTATTGAAAGTCATTTTTAAATTAGCATTTTTGATAAGATTTCACAGCCTAAAATAAATATTTTTCAACTATTCATTAAATCCCTGTGTTAAAGTATACAATATAACATAAGTATTTAAAAAAATCTGAGTTCTTAAGTTTAATAGATATCAAATAAAAAGAACACAAACATGAAAAATCCAAGTTTTGAGAAAAAGTCAATTAAAGATTTAAATGGCCATTAAGCTGTGAAGCAGTCTTAGAAAGAAGAATAATTCCAACACCTCTTTATATATATATATATATATATATATAAACATGTGTGACACATCGTTGGAAAGATAAAAGTTTAAACTATTTAATGATATAAAAAATGTTTCCCAAATTTTGCTTACCTGGTCGCCTTAACACATAAAATATTAAATTCAGCATTTATTTTAGAAATATATTGAAAACTAAGAAAAAAAGGAGACATCTTTTAAGAACAATACACGGAAATAAGAAGTTAAAAATATTAATTTCCTGGTGAGATATTTTAAATATACGACTGTCCTCTACGCCCATAGCGCGGATTGGGAAGCTGACCTACTAACAGCCTTAAAAGTTTCAATTATAAAAAAATATATATATAGATTAGGGAAGAAGGAATTAGATTAACATTTAAAAAATTTTATGATAAATGCTAAAATCATGAACTTTCAAATGCAACAGTATGACACAAAATTCAGTAAACTAGACCGATTCTTCGGAAATATTTTCCAAAAATTCTAGCTTTTAATTGAAATAATTGCTAATTTTGAGTAATTTAAGACCATAGAACTCATTTTAAAATGCATTTTTATTTGTTTATTTATTTATTTTTCGCATTTAAACACTTAAATGCTTTGTATGTCGCAGCATTCAAATTCAATATCTGTGGTCAAATTTATAAACCAAATAACGCGTTGTTATCATTCTTGAAACTTAATCAGAAAATTTAAAAGGGGGAAAAAAACCACCGGAAATGCAGATTTATATTTTGCTTGTTCAATTAGAATAATTTTCCCTCTGAAATAAAACTGAAGAATAAGCTTTCCTTGCACTTAAATAGTAATCTCTTTTTAAAATATTTCTGGTCATAATTAACAACAAATTATTCAAATTAGGTCGCAATTTTTATATTTTTTTACATTTAAATATTATCTTGGTCTTTTCAACCTTATGATTGTATTTTGTATATATATTAAGAATATTTTGAAGAAAAATATTTTATCACAAAAATGTATTTGATTATTTTTCGTGTACATTACTTATTGCTTTAGTAAATTTGTTATGTGTTTCACAAATGTTAAACAGTAATGCACAATTAAATTGTAAATATGCCAATAGAGAAAAAAGAAATGGATTAGTATTTCAGAACTAAATAATTAATTTGATAACAGAATTCACCAATGAAAAAAGTGAGTGATTTCTTAAAAATGCTGATATATAATTGATTACATGCAAAATAAAATATCTTTACTGAACTGGAAAAATTTATAAATGCCAATTTAGTGTTTGTTTTTTGTTTCCCATTTACTGTTCGTATAATTAAATTTCTACTGAACTCAGGTTTTCAGAACTAATCGAAAGAAATGTTCAATCGATAAGTTGACGAAATACTATAAATTTAATAAAACAATTTTTTGAAGTATTTTAGTTAGATGGATATTAAATTTTGTAAAAAGTTAATCAATTTTCAATTTTTGTTTATTACTAATTCGAGAAAAAAGTTTAATGTTTTTTACATTTTTTTTAATGACTTGTACTTAATAAATCTAGAAATATATAAATAGAATATAAGAAATATAGAAAATCCTGGGTGATATAATTGTTACTTCATAAATGAAACGTGAAAAGCTTTTTAATCAGTAACAAGTAAAAACCTAAGATATACGAAATACTCATTCGATAAAATGATCGGTTTTTTAACGCTTTGCTTTAGCATTTATTTAAATGCTTCAAAATCCAGATAAATTACCAGAAAATTTATTCTTGCTTTTTTTTTCGGTCTTTAAAGAAAGGGATTGTGGAGAGTAATCTTGCATATGTATGGCTTTTAAATAAAACCACCATTTTCTAAAAAAGTTTTTAACTTGGTAACAATCCCACGATTTAATTTTTCAGTGTTTAAATTCCATTTCATTTCTATAGCAACAAACACTTGAATGTCTCAAATTTCAAGTAACGAAACTTTGGTCAATTCATATTCAAATTTAAACTGCTTTAAATCCTTCTAAGTAAAAAAAATTCAAATTTCGACTAAATTACTCTTTACAAATAATACTAAATGTTTCGTTGTAGAAGTATAACAACAGAACAAATAAGAGACAAATTTCATGAAGTACTTTCGAAATTAATTTTTTACCATATCATACAAGAGATTACTATTTAAGTATGAGTAATGTAATTGTGCACTGCTGTTATACAATGTTTATTGCCATATTTTACACTAAAAAAATTTATCAGTTAATGTCTAGTCTTCTTTTTCCTTGTATAGAAACATGTACAGTTGACACATCACATCTAATAAAAAAGAAATTTCTGAAAATTTGTTTTTTGCTTGTGTAAATATTCATTTATTTATACCATATGATACAACCCGGATTCAAAAGCAGTCCTGGGTTACAGAACATATCGCTCAACCGTAAGAAAAGCAACACATCTCGTAAAAATTCATTTTGCGTTTTATTCCGCTAATAGGTCTGTCATAGGTGGTCTTGCTACAGGAAAAGTTTTGTAAGTGTAGTTATACAGAAAATCCCTTTGTTACTCTAATATGACCATGCCCATCCCTGATCACAGAAAAGGGGTGACTTGTGTGGAAAGATAAAATTACCCAACCTTCCAAACCTTACGTCTTCATTCTTAACCCTTAAATGCCGGGTGTTGCTTTTCGGCAACATACCCAATTTAGGCTCTAAAATACTATCAGAATAATATTGAAGCTATAATGCCTAATGTTGCCAATAAAATACATTCTGAAAATATTATTAAATCGATTTTCAACATGTAGAGGGCAACATTTGTGCAGTTTAAGAATAAAGATAGATTTATTTTTTCACTTGTTGCGACTTGTTCTTTTTGTTTTGCTTGGAAGCTTGCTAAATACCCTATTTTATTCTGCAATGAGCAAATAAAATTTATTTCTTATTATAGTTCCTAAAATTCTTGTGTGTTTAATATTATAGAATTTTATCAAGGAAAATTATCTTTTCAATTAAAGACCAGTATTACCGATTAGTAACAAACTGTTTTTTAGCTGTAAACCATACTTAAAACAAATTATGATTTTTTAAAGTATTTTTCCCAAGATTTATTTAAAAAATGAAAGTCGAAAAACATTATTACAATGATTTTTGAGAAATCAGGTATTTAAGGGTTAAGGGTTTTATACTTTTATGGACGTTTTTACTCCTGCATGCAGACTTGGCGCTTTAGGACAGTAGAACCTCTTTTATTCAAAACTCTTTTAACCGAAACTCTCAGTTAACCAAAATCCATTTTTTAAAGAGTTTTTTTTTTTTTTTTGCAATCACATTCCTTGTATGCAATTTTTTTTTAAACTATCATATTTTTTGTGTGCAAGCGGCCCTTTCCGAACTACGAGTAGTACATATAAATATTTTTGATCCCCTTTCTTAGGGTTCCTTTGAATTTAACTTGAGCTCCCGTAACCTGCGGAGTGGAACGAACAAATTAACAATTCTGAAGCTTTTGAATGTTTTGAAAAAGGTTTGGCATGGCTGGAACAGCAGAAAGACTGTGATACTGGTGAACTAATATTATTAAAAAATTCCGTGATAGGGCTTCAAAGCAAAAACAATCGAAACTGCGACACGCAAAACATTTTTTCAAACCCTTGTGATACATATATAAAAGGTACTTAATTTCAAAATTAAAATTCAGGTAATTTATCCTGGTTTCTATTTTGCCAATGCTTTATTTACTTTTAGTAAGCACTTGTTACCATAATAAGAAATAATGCATATATTTCTCCTTAAGCTCAAAATTGAAGCATTTTCAATTATACGAAAATTTCGATTTTCCGAAAGAGGGTCCGTCCCAATTACTGCGGATAATCGAGGTTCTACTGTAATTTCATGTTACAGTAAAGTCACACGATTTTTTTTTTTTTTTTTTTTTTTTTTGCCTCTCCTGCGAAATTTACTTTTGCCGAGATGTGTCACTTTTCTTGCGGGTGAGCAATATTAAATATACAGAGCACTGGTAAAAATCATTTTTAATTGAAAACTAACAGATTTTTTTTTTTTTTAACATTTAATACATATACAGTAAAACCTCTAAATAACGGACACCTCGGGAGCGCGGAAACTATCCGCTATTCGGAGGTGTCCGCTATTGGGAAAACCTGAGAGAATCAAAAATTGCTAAGAAAAGCTTAACGCTTCATTAATTAACTTTTATATGTCCTACAACCTCTATTATATGATTAATCAAAAATTAAAATTGTTTTTTAAGCAATAAAACTAAAATAAAATTGTACATAACTTTATTCACTGTTAATTACATCCTTACAAAAAAAAAAAAAAAAAATGTGTATATAAACACATGTATAACATACAAACTTTATCTAAAAAAAATGTGTTACAAAAGTTTGTTTTTTCTTGCGATTACTTGTAATTTGTTTTTCGAAGTGAAGGTTTCACTCTGTCAGTAGTTTTAATCCTTCTGAATCATCTTTGGGGATTTAAAAAAAAAAAAAAAAAAAAAAAAACTAATCAACGCATTATCTGTCCTGATGTTTCATGCCAATTGTAAACGAAGTTACCTTACGCGCATTTAAAATGAAAGAGAAAATGTATGTAGGAATTCTGCGGATCAAGAAATTTGCACTTCTAGACATTAAGGGGTCTCAGGACTCTTAAAATTGGAAAAATCGAAAAAAAATAAGACCATTTTCAACATATAATATCTTAAAATGTAATTGATTTTAAGACAAAATTTTATATTGGGATGAAAGATATAAGTATATTCTTTCATTTCATGTATTTGAAAAATTACAAGATGCAGAATTAGAATTTACAGGGGGCTCCAAAATGTCAGACATTTGACGAGCGGAAAATCGGCATAACAGATTATGCGCACGATTACAAAATAAATTTTGCAAGTAGAAGGGAAATTTTGGGTCCTGCTTATGCTTCACATTGTAATAATTACTCTGAACCTAAATAAATTTGTATTTAAAGCACTTTTCTATTTTTAATACAAAGTTGTATTTAGTTAATGCAAAATTTAGAAATTTTCAACAGTATAATCACCTATAAAGAATATATTTCTGAACAATAAGAAGGAAATTTTAGGTTCAGTTTATACAGACTAACAAGAAACATACGTTTTGAAAATTTCATGAAAAAAAATTCAGAAGTTTTTGAGATATCGTGCGCGTTATGCCCCAAAACGTCATTTGGAGAAAATTGATTTGAAAGTTTCTGAAACGCCGCTTCAGCTATTGAGCGTGTATAGTTCTAAAAGTCATAATTTCTGTTCTAATAGGAATTTCAAGGAAACATTTATACCAAAATATTCAGAAAAGATAGTAGTTTAATATCTAAAAAAATTAAAATTTCGAAAATTTTAAAGCTTTAAGAGTCCTGAGACCCCTTAATCAGCAGAAAATCCTAAATCTTTCAAGAAGTGACGTTTTCTTTCACGGACGTGGCGTGGGAGGGGGATTTTTCCCAACCCACCTGCTACATCTGCGGTCACAACATTTGTGACATTAATAAATTCATAAATATCAATAATTCATAAATTTAGAGGTTTTTTACTTTTTTCCCCCTTTTTTTTTCTTTAAAAAATAATCTTTCATACTTTATCGCCAAAATTACTGTCCGCTATTGGGAATGTCCGTTATTTAGAGGTTAAACATACAAAAAATTAGGCTTTGGTAGTGGGGATTGGAAAACCGTCCGTTAAGTAGAGGTGTCCGCTATTCGGGAGTGTCCGTTATGGAGGTTTTACTATATTTAGATACCCCTCTAACAAAGCCAAATTCATTTTTATATGAAAATTTTCAATTACGCATTCAAATAAAGTTTAAAAAATCTTTAAAAGCCATACTTTCATATTAGGCGCATATGCCAGGTGTTAAGCAGCTAAAAAAAAAGGAGCCATTTATCATCTTTTTTATTCTAAATATTTCAATGTGAAGCTCGCAGTTTGATTACACATCGGCTAAACTTGTGTTTTATTTAATTTTGATAAAGTTTTTATTTTGTTATGGAAGAATTTTGTATGGCCAGAAATAAATGCTGAGATATTAACATGAATGTAAGTCTCAACGGGTTAATCTTGTGTAAACGGGTTTCATGCGATAAATATTTTTTACTTTCAAAATATTATTCTTGAAAATTTATTTTAAAAACCATAAAAAAAAGTACATTGAGATAGTTTCCAAACAAATTGCATTTGAAAGAAAAAAAAAAATCCTACTCAACGGGCTAAAAATCGAAATTATGCTATGTTTAAAAATTAATAAATTTCCGATAAATGCAAAATCGATTGCTTAAATCATTGCCACCATTGAAATAACGTCAGAGTCACTCACGGACATATTTTTGCTTTATTATATAAATGATTTTTTTCCGTTCATGAGAGCCTCATATACTGCCTCACAAATTAAACAAATGAAACACGTCCTACGAAAAGATTTTATCTACCCACTAGAATGGCTAAAATGATTAAATGCTCGTTATTTTTATTTTAAAAGTTATATTTTGTTCCGCCGCAGATGACGCGATTCAACTATGCTTTCAAGTAAAAATTATTTTGTTTCATATATTTATTTATTCATTCCCTTTCCATAATTTGGATGCCTCTCCTCTTTTCCATGATCGGAGCTCCATTCTACCCCATAGAGTGGCAAGCATAAACTATCTTTTTAAAATAAAATCTAAAAAATCATTATGATGTAATAAAAAAAGGGTGATTTATAGCTTAAGTGAAATCAATGCTAGTTTTAAAATTAGAATTAAAAAAATAATCCCGATTAAACTAAAACGCAATAAATTATGAATTTACTTTGAGAATCTTTCATAAACGGAGTGTCCCATATTTTCTGGTAACAATTGCTTTTCAACAAATGGAAATAATAGCTACCCTACCGCTAAAAAGAACAAATAGGATCGAGAAGTTTTATCATAAATCTAATGTTGTTTTTCCAGTGATTGAAAGCAAAAGATACTCTATCACTAAAATCTATTTATATTATAAAGCAAAAGCATGCAAGTGGGTAATGCTGACCTCTTAGTAACGGCGGCAATGACTTAATAAATTTCTCATTTATCTTTTTTTTTTTTTTTTTTTTACTTTAAACATTGCATAATTTTAATTTTTACACCGTCAAATTTGGAATGGGGAGGGGGGTACAAAATTGTTTGCTAAATGTAATTTGATTGAAAATTGTATTGTAATTTACTGACTTTTTATGGTTTTAAAATTTTTCACGCTTGGGTATTTTTAAATTTGTGTGCAACTCAATTACGGAAGATTATCTCATTTACACCTAAAACAACACAAATAATTCAGCATTTGTTTGTTTCCGTGTAATAGTCCTTAATTAAATTGCTAAACGAAAATAATACTTCACAAATGAATAAATAAAATACGAAACTAACAGATACGTAATCCAACTACTCGCTTAAGCACTGAAATAATCGGAATCACAAAGCTTGTTATAAATAGTGAAATGTTTCTGGATTGATGACTGGCATAGCAGCTAAATATGAAAGTACCAAAAATGCTTTTTGGTGCAGTCGGTGAGTAATCTAAGAAAATATGATAAATGTAGAAAATTTCTATGGGTTTAAAATCAAAGAGTTGAATTAAAAATAATTTTTATATACCATGCAAACAAATTACAAACAATATTTACGTTCTATATGTCAACATATCAGGCATATTTATCCCATGATGAATTTCCTTGTAATAGTAATAAGTAGCTTGTTATTAATTTTTTCTTTCTTTAGATTTTACTTATTGCGTTAATAATTACGATCAATTCTTTTGCTTAATCAGTATGGACGAATTCAGTTACTTTTTACATTTTTGGATTTATAACTGAACAAATTATTGAAATCCAAATGTTTTCGATGGATTCACACATCTTAGGAGTCAGAGATCTTAAAAAACACGTTTTTACAAAATGTCTGTCTCTCCTTTTTATATCATCGAAAAGTGTATAAAGTTATGCATAGAACTGAACCAAATTTCCTGTATATGATAAAATCATAAGATGAAAAACAATATTTCAGCTTGATTCAAACATAAAATATACAATATAAACTTAAATAAACAATTAAATTAAAAAAAATCCCTGTCGGCTCGGGCCTACAGGCGAAGGTAGATTTTGAAGTTAAGTACTAAATTCACCAACAAAACTTAAATCAAGATTAGAGATAAACCCAGTTCCTTCACTAAGAATGAGTTGTAGGGTGCTAAACATTTTGTGAAAATTCTAATATATACGAATACACACACGCATGTATATGGAATAGGTTTAAAAAATAGCTAAAGCAAATTCAGAGAACCCCAAAGTGTTAAAATAAGTTAATATTTCCATAGTCGGGTTTTTATCATGTTTTAATACGTTTCTTCAAACTCACATGACGTTACATATTCTCCTGCTGAGGTCCATTTTATTTCCAATATGATGCAATATTTTGTTTTATTTTTTAATTCGTCAAACTATTTATTTCATTTTGAGTTTTCATGCGGAAATCTTGCTCTAGAAAACTTATGACGTAATATTCAATTTGTTTTCAATTCGTCAAACTATTTAATTTAATTTTTTCACGTGAAAATCTTGCAATAGAAAAGCAATTGTTGTGGTGAGAATTTTATTGCTTTTTTTTAATTATTGGCAACTGCTATAACGAAAAATATATATTTTTTCCTGCCATTGTTGTGTAACAGCTGGTTTTATCAGAATCATGTTAAGACGGTATTCAAAATTTTGAACCCTCCCCATTTCCATTCCCTTGGGCCGATTTTGCCCATTTTCAATCCCCGCCGACATATTAACCATCTCAAAGTTGTTGGCGAGTTTGAAGACGATCCATGCATAATTGCAACTTTTATTGTGCGGACAAAATTTAGTACATACATACATACATACATACATATATATATATATAAACTTTATACGTGGGGGTGGTTTGGGGTTCCTGGTGTCCTATAATGAAAAGTTATGAAGGAATTTTTCACAAGTCGCACCATGGTAACGACTGCAATCGGTAGTATTTCTCCCGAAATCTACCTAAAAATAAAAAAAACCGACTGCGTAAAAAGCGAACTAATTCATTATTTCTCATCAATGTGAAACATTTTTTTTTCAATTCCTACCATTAGCTCACACTCTCGCTATATATATCTTGTTCAAATTTTCAGTCGTTAATAAAATACTTATTATTCATCCAATCAAGCTCAAATAAATTTTTTAAAACTTGTAGTAGATGACACTTGATGTTAATCCAGTTTTTTTTTCAAATATTAATTCATTAATTAAATTAAATTAATTAATTTTCAATAATCGAGAGAGCCCCCTTCTTGATCAAGGTATTTTAAAACCAAGAGAGCCCTCTTCTTGATCAAGGCATTATAAGCGCCACTCAAAGGGAAAGAAGAATGAGAGAAAAAAAATTCTCTTATTGACCTAAGTAGGAATTGACTTAAAATATTTTTTTATATTACTTGTTTATATTAATTACCTTTTTTTTAATTATTTACTTGTATTGATGACTTTTAAATTGTGTTTAACTGTTAGTTCTTATCTATAAACTCTGTTTAGATAAGATCTATAGATGTCTATGATGGTTAGAGTTGCAGTAAAGCTAGAGATCCACAATACATACACAACTTCCACGTTGTATAATATTTTAACGGAGCTTCTGACTGTAAAATAGTCAATGAAACTTCGTCTTCATTTTGAAAGACCTATCCATTGATATGCCACTCAATAGGGTGCGTAAATTTTTTTTTTCATCTGTACCGCCATTTTGTATTTTACGGCCGCCATTTTGAATTTATAAAAATAAAACCTAGCCTATAACCATCGAGCCGTTAAGACGAATCGATAGAAACTTCATTCATTAAAATCCATCCAGCCGTTGGGATGTTTCAAGGGTATAAAGAAATCCACATACACAGATACGCGTGAAACACATAACCCTTCTTTTCAGTCGGGTAAAAAGCTCACTACTTTACTTAAAAGTAAAATAAAGTGAAGTACTTTTAAGTAAAATAGTAACCTTTTTAAAGTTCACATTGTATATTTTATGTTCCTGTATATCGTCGCCTCAGAACAACAATAGGTAATCTAGTAATAATCAGAAATGAGACGTCTGACTTACTGCTATGAAAAAACTGTGTCTGCTTCTAGTGGGAAAGTGGAGAATTTTTATAAAACACATCTGAGATAACTTTGTGTTTCAGAAGTTGTTCCACTAGATGCCAACACAGTTATTCATAGCAGCAAGTCAGATATCTCATTTTTTATTATTACAGTAGTACCCCGACTTATGTCACCCTGCATTTATGTCGTCAGGCCTGGAATTTTTTTTCCTTAATTAAGACACACTTTGAACTCTTTTCAAGACTTTTAAAAGAAATTTAACATGTCTGATGCAATCACAGTCAAGGGGGTTCATGGGGCAAAAAACAATGAGAGATGCTTGAAACAGACTGTGCCTCTTTTCCTTTGAAAAGATTAAGAAAACGTCTGAAAATTGTGACTCTGTATCTTGCTTAATTAATGAAATCTTCGAAAATGGAAGAGAACTCAAGTTAGATATGAATGCTGAAGGTGTTGTTGAACTGAAATTCCCGTGATCTGTAAATTAACCATCGACCAACTTATCAAATTAAAGAAACAAAGTACTGTCGAAGAAATACATGAAGATATTGAGAAAAGAGAAGGGGGGACGAGGGAAGATTATAATGGTTGCAAAATGAACCGAAGGACTAAACCTTATTGAAACTGGAATGAAAAGATTAAGAAAACGTCTGAAAATTGTGACTCTGTATCTCGCTTAATTGGTAAAATCTTCGAAAATGGAAGAGAACTCAAGTTAGATGTGAATGCTGAAGATGCTGTTGAACTGAAATTCCCGTGATCTGTAAATTAACCATTGACCAACTTATCAAATTAAAGAAACAAAGTACTGTCGAAGAAATACATGAAGATATTGAGAAAAGAGAAGGGGGGACGAGGGAGGATTATAATGGTTGCAAATTAACTGAAGGACTAAACCTTATTGAAACTGGAATGGCGGTTCTTAAAAATATTAATTCAGACAAGCAAAGTAGAAAACTCACTCTGCTGTTACAAAGAGCTTCTGAGAGAAAAAAAAATGCTGGTTCAAACTTCACTGCAAAATTTGTTTCATATGCTCACAGATTCGAACAAGGCAGCTAGAAGAACAATAAATAGTAAGTTAATGACTTACAATTTTATTCCAAATTCTTGTATTGCAAACGCATTTTTTGCTAATGTTAAATGTATGTAACTTACTCCCTAAATACAGCATAATAATATTTCATTAGATTGTGAATTTTTGTTATTTGTCCTTTTTTGCTCATCTAAATATACCTCGACTTACGTCGCCAGTCTCAGAACGGATTGCTGACGTGCGTTGAGGTATTACTGTACTAGATGTTCTACTGTTGTTCTGAGGTGACGATATGGTTTGGCCAGCAAGTCCCCGTTGAATTTGAAGATATTCCCCCAGAAGGAGGAACTGTGATAGCGAATTTTGTGGAATTTTTTTTTTTTTTTTCATATCATCGGAAAGTGTATGACTTTATTGCTAGAATTGAACCAAACTGCATATATACGTTTTCAACTATGAACGCCAGATGCCAGTTGAAAATAGAGATATTCTATCTAAGAAAATATAATATAACCACAAATGAAAATATGAAATATCTCTCTTCCGAGTTACCCACAATTCTAAAAACCGTTCTTTATACTTAGCAACCTCAAAAACCAATATATTTTTGAGATTTAAAGAAGCCTTTATAAAAGTAAAGATTTTTTTACTGCCATGATTTTCAAAAACGTTTCTGAGTAGTTTATATAGTATAAGTTAGATCAGGTATCACAAAATTTTTAACATTATGGAAATCAACACGTTCATTTCATTTTAGCTAAACAAAGGCATATTTCTTAAATAACCACAAAAACGGATCAATTTTTTAAATCTTTTTTCTTTATTTTCACAAATAAAAAAACTATATATACATATAAAGGGAGTTTTGTGTAGTATTATACAGAACAACAACATTTAACATATCACTTCTCAAGTGCATTGCAGGTAAAAATGTAAAAGAATATATCAATATTGTTACCACAAATACTCTTTTCTTTGCACATAACATAGTCAGCAGTAAATTGCTCTCAGTTAAAAACGTCTCAGGGTTTTGTTTAGGGGAAAATAAGAGAGACATCACAGACAAAACAGGTGGTGCTGAGGCAAAAATATGGAGAGCTAAATGCAGTTATAAATGACACTACTAAAACTATTGGTCCACTATAGCAAAGTAATTTTTAAAAAACTGGCGAAACTGAGAAAGCAACATGTTTCAAAAGGATTAATCTCTCGTTACCCAGTACATGCAACCCTTATAAGAGACGAAGCAAGACTGGCTTGCTTCTGTTCTTGTAATCTTTCTGTGGTTTTATGATGTCTTTAAAAGGATTTGTACTTGATCAGGAATTAGTCAACTATCAGCAGTAATAAGGTATTATAGAATGGAAACTGAAATGTTTTCTTTCAATAAAGCTTTGAATATATCCTTTAGGCGACAATAAATTTTTAAAAAAAGATAAATATACATTTATCCCACATATCATATTATTTAATAAGAAAGAAAGCTTTAAAACTTAAAAAATTTACAACATAGATAAAAAAAATGTACCCCTTTTTCCAAATAACTTTCTTGGTGGAAGTATGCCTATAATTAAGATTTTAAGATAACAAAACCAATTCATAAAATATTCAATTAAAGTTTGATCCTGATTAATGAAGACAAGTCTGCAGTTAGAAGAAAATAGTAAAAAAAATAATGGAACTCTTACATAACTATGCAAGACTTTGATTATGGCTATCCTGAATATTTAACTATTCTACAGAACAGATTCAAAATGCAGAACTGGAAATAACAAATTGCACAAAGAAAAGCTTTTGTAATAAGTTTAAACTAAAATTCTAAATTCTAATTTAGAAAAAAATGTATGTATACTAAAAAACATCAATCAATGTACGCTGAAAAAAGATCAATTCTCAACAGAAATTACGATATCTTTTTGTTAAAAATTAGACAAACACTAAATAAAATTTGACTTTGAAAAATAGAATTCAACTTTACAGTGCAGTTTTTTTCTCTTTCTTTTTTTAAATCCTCATTGCAGAAATTAATTTTGATTATAGCAATTAAAAAAAAAAATTATTTGTAAATAAACTTTCACTTACATGCATGGTGATGTGAAGATTAAAAGGATATAAATTTACAATGAGGAAAGAATTTATCCCTTATTTCACTGAAAACTTACATAAATCATTTCACGATTTTCCTATGATTTCATCAAAATGCCTAAACATGCTGTGTACTTTATAACATCAATAAAATTGATTGCAAGCAATTATAAAGTAAAATGTAATCACAGCATTTAGCTCCACATACCTGATATGAAAACTTACAAACATGTATTCAAAACTGAAAAAGAGGTAGGAAATATCAGACAATTTACAGTTCCATAACACTCACACAGTGTATACACAACAACTTGATATTACAAGTCCATATAAAAACAAAAATGAGGAATTAAAGTTTGTGGAGATTTTACAGACTGCTCTCTCCCTCTGCATATACATCGTGAAATTTTTAAATAATTTTTTATGTCAGCATTACATCAAACTCATAATGAGGCAACCCCTTCCCCTAAGTCACCAGAAATTAAAGATTTATATGAGATTAAATTCAAACTACAATATAGGAAAGTAAAATAAATAGTTGTTTTAAATTGTAGAATATAAACACTACAAAAAGAAAAAAAAATACAATGGTTCAAAAAATTTTTTAAACAAAATTATGACAATAAATATAAATTTCATAATTTTTATTATATTTCTAACACAAAAATTTAAAGGGAAGCTTATCTAATTTGTAATTGCTACCAATGCAATGATTTAAACTGCTTCAGATACAAAAAGTTAAATACCAATGACAGATGAAATTTCTCACTTTGATATTCTATACAAAGTTTATTTGCACCTGTTAGAAATTACACTGAATTCAGCTAAATTAACAGCAATTTGGCAGAATTTTCAAAATTTCAAGCAATAATATTATTATATATATAAAAAAAAAGAATAATAAACAAAAGGCACCCTGCTTTTATTTAAATTTATATATATAACTTGAAATGAAATATAAAATTAAAGTGCATATTATTCTAAACAAAATGTTATTAATAAACGATACATAAATTAAGTATATGAAATGGTTCAAAGTTAGAGAAAAAAAATCAGTCTGTAAAGATTTCAGCATGGAAAGTTATACTTTGCAAAGTAGATAAGCAGAGAAATAAATAGTAATTAATAATAAAAATTAAACCTAATATTTTCTTAATATGATTTTCATAAAAACTTTCTGCCAGTTACTAATTTTTTTTAAACATCAAGATAATGTGTTAAGATTTATCAAAATCTAATTAGCTAAGTCTAAAGAGAGCAGAGTATATTTTTCATTAAATAAATATACAAGGTGTCCCAAAAGGATTGAAACACACTATTTTTTTTACTTATTGGAGTTACGTAGGTAAGGTAAATTACAAGTGTTCAAAATAAGGTAAGATTTAAGATTATGCTGATGAAATAGCCCTGCCATTAATTTTCAAAAAGTTACACTGCATAATTTTTTTACATGATCCTTGGTTGATAAGTTACATTTTGAAAACTTTTCTCGGTGCCCTGAGAAGGAAAACAATAACAATTCCATCCTTCTATGACCAAAACACACCCAGTTACAAAATGTTGAATTTTATAAAATTTGAGAGCTTTGTAGCACTAAAAGCAAACAAATTTTTTTTTAGCACTGGAAAGCTTTTAAATTTCATAAAATTCAAGGTGTGTTTTCATTGCAGAAGAAGGGAATTTTTACTGCTTTTCTTGTCAGAACAATGTTTCAAAACATAACTTATAGTACCCAGGAATAGTATAAAAAATTAAAAAGTGTCACTTTTTGAAAATTAGTGACAGTAGTATTTTATCAGCATAAACTTAATTCTTATCGTATTTTGAACACTTTCGCAATTTACATTGCCTATGTATCTCCAACAGGTAAAAAAAGTAAAGTGCATTTCAATCTTTTTGCGAGACCCTATATATTTAAAAATGTACAAAAACAGAAAGGTTTTAAAGTTTAACATGGATACTAACTACGAAGGCAGTATGATAAGTGCCTGGCCCCGGTCAGAGAGGGCACTACTAGAATTTTAAAAGTGATTTATTTCACAAAGGTGACCTTTCACAAAAGCAACTAGCAAATTGCAAGGTCACTACGTGGTTTAGTTTGTGAGTGAAAACCATTTGAATAGAACAACTTTGGTGATATTTAAACAATGGAAAAAATTGAATATCTAGCAGTGATAAAATACCTGTTTTTAAAAAAGAAAACAAATGATGAGATTAAAGAAAAACTCAGATAAGTTTATGGGGACTCTGCACCTTTGTTATTAGCCATAAAATATTGGACAGCTGAGTTCAAATGCAGCCCTACAAGCATTTTTGATGAAGAACGTCCAAGTCGTTCAACTGAGGTTACGACATCAGAAATGATTGAAAAAATCCATGACATTGTGATAAACGTTCAGAGAGCGAAAGTGCATAAGATTGCTAAGACTGTGGGCATCTCAAATGAATGGATGCAAATTATTTTAACAACTCATTTGGATATGAAAAACCTTTCCGCAAGATGGATGCCGCGATTGCTGTCTATTGACATTAAACACACTCGTGTGTCAATTTCAAAAGAATGTTTAGCGAAGTTAAAGCACAATCCAAATGATTTTTGGCATTGATTTATAACTGTTAAGGAAACATGGATTCATCACAGTACACCAGAAACTAAAGAACAGTCTAAACAGTGGGTTTTTCAATGGCCAACCTGGGCCAAAAAATGCTAAGCCAACTTTGCTGCAAACAAAGTCATGGCTACAGTGTTTTGGGATGCATGCGGCATAATTCTTGTCGATTACCTTGAAAGGGACAAAATGATCAATGGAGAATATTATGCCAGCTTATTGGATTGTTTCAGCTATGTTGTGAAAGAAAAACATCTGCATTTGGCGAAGAAAAAGATTATCTTTCATCAAGACAATGCACAGGTGCACACCTGTGTCGCCCCCATAACAAAATTCATAAATTAGGATACGAACTGATTCAACATCCTCCATATTTGCCAGATTTAGCTCCTAGCGATTTTTTCTATTTCCAAATATGAAAAAATGGCTTAGTGGGAAAAAAAATTTGGCTCTAACTATGAGGTTATTGCTGAAACAAAAGCCCAATTTGAAGGTTTGGTGGAATTATATTTTTTAAAGGGGATACAAAAAATAGAAAATTGTTAGGCTAAGTGTATCGAACTAAAAGGAGATTATGTTGAAAAATAAAGTACATTTTAGACATAAAAATGTGTTTTTCTTGGCAAACTCAGGTACTTATCACACAGCCCTCATATAATAAAAACCAGATATACAAACATGGCTTTATAAATTTTCAGGCTGAATTCAACAACTGAGAAAAAGAAAATGCCATATAGAAACAAATATTAGTTGCACTAAAAGAGCAGTCTATAAAAATCCATGCTTATAAATACTGTAACATTTGAGCTTTAAGATGTTGGCACCCTTTTTTTTCTTTAATTCTTGATTATGTATTAATTCTGACACTAAACATACAGAATTACAATTTTGTGCATCACTGATCAATACTACGTGTACCATTTAATACCAGTTTTTACTTTCAAATGCTTGTTACACAAACATGTCAGAGTTGTGCAATCAAATAGAAAAATAAAAAGAATGGAATTAATCACTGTAATATTAATCTTTATTACAATATTTTTTAATTTATTAAAACTGTGTATTCAACATCATTAATTTTATTAAAATAATACTTTTTATCACCAAGGTTCAAATTTTTAAAATGTGTAATACGTATCAGAATATGAAGTTTTGGTAAATGTATTTTATTTCAGTGGGCAATTTTACCAAAAAAAAAAAAAAAAGTTCAGAACAAGTTTAAAAAGTTGTAAACAAGTTTTTAAAAACAACTTACACCCAACTTGAATCATAAAATATAGGATTTAAGAATTTCATTAATGTGTTATTTCACCTGTGTGTAAAATTTTGAACTGTATTTTTTAATTTCGCAAAAAATAAAATTAGCACAATGACAAACACTTTAACACAAATCACACTGTTATATATTGATTGATTCCATGATAATATTTTTAACATGTCTTGCACTTTTTCTATTTTGTATTTTGAAATTTGTTCAAACTACTTAGAAAACTTCTGTACTAAAACATTATTAGACAATGTAAAAAAGAACAGCAATATTTATAAAAACAAAAGCATTCCCAGACTGTACAACAGTTTGGAGAAAGAAAGAAAAAAAATCAAAATTAATAACAATAATAAATGACCGTGTCAGCACCATTTGGGCATTTTATATAGTGGCATAACAGTAATAGTAATAATTAAAGGATCATGATAAATCTTCAAGTTTTGTTTGCAAACAATAACTATAGAGGCCAGAGTCTCAACAGAAATATCAGCTTTAGATACATTAATACAAGATAAAGCATCAAACAAACATATTTGTAATATTCTACTTTGATCCATGACATGGTAGTAAAAGTAAAAATACAAAAAGAATGTATAGTAAATAAAATATTATTGCGTTAGAATTTATAAAAATATTGTATTTCAACAAAAAATACTGTGTGCATGCCATATGATATCTAAGGAAGACTGAATGCACATGATATCATAAATACATAATTATACACAAATTTCAATTAAACGTATTACAAAAGTGTGCTATCAAAATGTATAAATTAAAATAAAAATTTAAAACTGGGCTTAAAATTTAAAAAAATTAAATTTTTGTTTGACCCTAGAATAATTCTTAAGCTGTTGAAAAATATCACAATTACGGGTGTTGAGCATATATTTTCACCACTGTGATATCATAATATGTATAGAACATCAGTATCTATTACATTAAAATTATCTGTTTTTATAATAATTCTCAAGTTGTAAGTTTTTAATATCATAAATTGTACAATATAAAGGAAAATTGCAAATCACACAACACATTAAACCCCTTTGCAACAAGTGGTATGGCTGTATACATAGGCTATGCCAAATACTTGGAATTGAAGACCACTGTTTTTTTGACAGATTTTTTTGCTTTATTTAATTACAGCATTTCAAGGATTACATACAGCAAAAAAATTCTAATATTAAAGAGGTGGTGCCTAAAAATTAAAAGATGTATACTGGACGTCAATTGCAAAGGGGTTAGTTAACATATGCTAAATTAGTCTAACTCTTTTCAACGTCAACTGTATTTTTTTTTTTGCTCTTTTGTTTTTAAAGTTTTTATTTTTTTTATTTGATGCAAATGAAAAAAGTTACACGTATATGAATTAGGCAATAAATAAAATCTGCCAAAGTAGCAAAAGTGAACTCTTAGAATATATGAACTTTTAGAAGTTAAACAGCTTAGTTTCATAATAAAACATCTTATGCAATTCAGCAATTCAAAGATAAGCTCTCTTAATATAAAATATATACTTAAAAACATAAAATTAAAAAGCTAAATTAAATACAGTAGAACCTCGATTATCCAAAGTAATTGGGACCGACCACTTTTCGGAAAAAAGAAATTTTCGGATAATTGAGAATGCTTCCATTTTAAGATTAAGGACTAATATATGTGCTATTTCTTATTATGCTAACAAGTGCTTAATAAAAATAAAGCAATAGCAAAATAGAAACAAGAATAAATTACATGAATTTTAATTTTCACATTAAGTACCTTTTACATATTTCACAAGGATTTGAAAAAAAGTTGTGTTAGTCACAGTTTCGATTGCCTTTGCTTTGCAGCTCTATCATGAAGTTTTTTTAATACTATTAGTTCACCAATATTACAGCCTTTCTGCTGCTCCAGCCATGCCAAAACCTTTTGCAAAACATTCAAAAGTTTCAGAATTGCTAATTTGTTTGTTTTCTTCGCCCACATCGTTGTTCTCTACTTCGCTTTGATCAATGTGATAGTAAAAAAAAGCTTCAAAAATGGGTTTTTCACACAAGGAATGTAATAGTAGTTAAAAAAGAGAGAGAGAGGGGGAAAGCAAGCTTTAAAAATGGATTTCAGTTAACCGAGAGTTTCGGATAAAAGAGGTTCCTACTGTATTTAAAAGAAGTTTCTACTTATCTAAAATTGCTTTATAAATTAACTAACATATTCAATTTGCTATAGTAGTATCAAAAAGAGAAACTTCAAAATAGCCAAATTCACATCTTTAGAGATTCGAGTAAATGCAAAAAATGCTCAACGGAAATCCAGATAAATGCTCCGTAAAGTAATTCAAAAATAACACGAATTAAAAAATCCTTAAAGGAATGAATGAAATGTCAAATACATTTTTCAACAGATCAACAGCTACAAGAGAAATTATGATATGGACAAAAAAAAAAATAACACTTAAGATTGTCACTTACAAACAAATATTTTCATTTTCACAGTTTCTTCTCCATTTTATTTTTTTTTTTTATTTTAATGAACTTTATGGATTTTATTATCATAAAAAATTTTAAATCATTCATTATAAAATTAAATTAATTAAATTTATAATGGGCTTTATACATTTGGTTTTTATAAACTATCATAACTTTTTTATTTCAGAAAAGCCATTTAACCCCAGAAAAAAAAAAAAAAAAAAAAAAAAATCGTTAAGTAAATTAACATCAGTTTTTATGTATTAAACAAAATATAATATACATAATAAATATACACAAATGAAAATGAGATAAAAATCAGAGTTATAAACTGTAAAAGTTGTATTAAAACTAATAAAATAAAATTATACTTTGCAGTAGAATTTCGAACATATATACAAAATAGATAAAAGTCAGGCAAAGATCAACTATATAAAGACAAAAGATAAAAATAGAAGCTATGTACATATAAGTTACGATTAATTAGAAATACAGAATGCATATCATTTAAAATTTGACTAGATAATTTACAAAAGTATTATAATAACCGAAAGAAAAAAATGTGTGTATGTTTTTTATATATATTTATATGAACTTAATTACAAAAATATTTTGTATGCCCATATTTCATTTCAATAGCGTGCTATGTTTATAAAATCTCAAAATCTGAGACCCCCCCTGGTTATAACTGGTAAACAGTAAAAATTTAAAGACTAACACAAAACGATAATTTGAAAAATGCAGCAGTGTTTGGTTATTTGGTTAGTTGGCGCAACGGTCATATTTTGTACATGAGGACTAAACGGACTGGGACCTCAATTTAAAGTGGAATATGACCTACTATAAACACCCATGTCGGATTTGAACCGGCACCTTTTGTATAGTAGCCAGCACCGTAACAACTAGACAAGCAGGAGGGCATAATGCAGCAGTGAATAAATAAATGCAATAAAATAAGGGTCTAAAATGTACCATTTTAAAATGAAATTTACTTCATTAAATATATTTTCTCAAGTATACAAACTAACTTTTCTACTTAAACATAATATATTAAATTAATATACTTGCAACATAGGCAGATTAGTTGAATATTAAACATTTTAAAAGTCAATTGCTTAGTTATTAACATTAACTATATTGTTCACAATAATAACGCTGCACAAGTAGTGAAAATCCATACTTTTTTCATTAAAGTATGCAGCCACAGCCAATAGATTAATATGTTACATTTAAACATATTATTTTTCAAATATCAGTTACTTGCTTACCATTTTCAAATTTAAGAAACGTTTTAAATTTCAAAAAGTAGTTTAAATTAACATTGTAAATTATTTTTAACAATGTGCACAAATATATATATATTTATTTAATTTAAAGGTAATAAAACAATGTTTTTAGACACTGCCTTATTGTTTGGATTTTTTAAATTGATAACTATTAATATAACAATTTCACTTACACAAAGTTGCATAAATGGATAAAAAAAATTTATTTTAAAAAAAAGTAAAACTTTATCGAAAGAATAGAAATTTATTTTAAAAAGAGGTGGGGAGGAGGGTAGAGAGAGATGACCCACATTTACTTTTTTTTAAACACTTAAAGCATTATTATAAAATTTGAGTTAGATGAACTTACATGTGTCTCCATAAATTTAACAAAAATGAAAATAACTGGATAAATTTAAGATTTATGATCTTAAATACCTTTAAAAATGTTTTTTAAATTTACATGAAAGAGAACTAAAAGCAAACTAAGCAACTCAAAAGTAGTATTATATCAAAAGAAAATAACTAATATTAACTTGTTTAATTATATTGATCCATAAAATTTTAATAAACAAAGATAGTAATCCTCTGCAAAATTAATTTGTTGTTTTAGATTTATAAAAGAAAAAAATAACTTATTATCATTAACATAACACACATATGCTAAAATTGATTACAGTAAACAAGTGCTTATAAATCTTTCAATAAACAAACCAACTAGTATGGGCGACATTGTCATATTAAATAAACTATCTGTGCATACATTTTGAAATTCACATATTTAAAGTTTTATGCTCAAATAGATTTTATTATTACAAATCTTGAGAATGTCACTTTTATTTATGTGTACAAAACTAGTTTGTTTATTGAAAGGTTTTTAAGCATTTATGTTTACTGTAATCCCTTTAAGCATATAGATTTCATTTTATTGTTAAGCTTTATTAAATTTTCTATGAATATGGCAAATAATTATTTTTTTAATATCATTCCAACAAAACTAACAAAAACAAAGAGCAAACTAAAAAGGTTAAACATAATTATGAATCAGAAACAGTATCTATCATTTTTATATTGGCTTATTATAATTTTGATAAATAACTTTTAATAAATAACAGTTGCTAAAAAAATAGCATTTAAAATTTAATCACAGATGATTAAATAAATAAGCATATTAGGAATTAGTCATGCAAGCATAATCAACTTTAAACAAAATAATTGCACTAAAAAAAAGTTTAAAAAGAAAAAAAATACATGATTTTTTTTTACATATGTAATTTTTTCAGAATAGCAATTTAAACATTTACAATATGCAAAAAAAGATGGACATGAATATAATATAGGCTTTTGTAAACAACTGCCTTAATATGAAAAAAATATATATTATCTGAAACATATTATTGTAATCTTTGGTAAAAATATATATACAAACCATTTTGAAACATTCGTAATGTTACAAAAAATGAAAATGATTTTTTATTTAGGATTCAAAAAATATAATGAAAAATATAATAATTTCTTATAATATCTCACTGTTTTAAGTCTTATTCAGATCTTATTAAGCTCAACACACAAATTTATACACAAAATCATAAACATTTTCCATGATTATTCGTTATTTTTAAATCAACTGATAAGTTTTATATCTTAACTAGATACACATACTGTTATGTGATTTCAAAGGACAGTAGAACACAACATATTCTTCCTAACAAATATTTTAAAGGGATATGTTCATGTGCTTATACAAACTGGAATGATAGTTTTAAAGTTTTAATTTCTCCCCTCCTCAGCACACATCATAGAGAATATAATTAAAATAAGTATAAAAGTCAAAATTAAAAAATCAATGTTTATTTTGAAAACGTGGCATCATTTCATGACAAATTCATGCATTTGCTCAAAAATTTCCGTTACAATACATTATTTTGGCATTGGCAATTAACTCAATTATGAAAAATTCACTTTTTTTTTCACGATTAGTAGAAAGCACAAATTAGTGACTTTTTAAATCTTAAACATACAAAAACCAAGTTGAGTTAAATAAAAGAGCGTAATTTTTTTAAAAATCTTTGTTTTTAATTTGCATAACTAATAGTAACTGTGGTAGGAAAAAATTATTGTGGATATAATTTTTTATTTCATTTTTCTGTTATTAAAAACAGTTAAATTTTGTTGATTACAATGCAACAAAATATTTTGAAATCAAAGTATAAACAGCCTAATAATGCTAGAAAGATATTTACAAACTTGGTCACAAACAGAGATAAAGATTTTTTAAATTATTTAAATTATCGTTAAAAACAAAGATTAAATCAATATTAACTGGCAGCATAGCTTAAATAATATGTAATTACTTATTTATTTATTTATTTTTAAAGAAAATAGTCATTACAAACTTACATAAATTTTAGATATGACAAACATCAAAGAAAAGTATTTTAATCAAAACAAAGTAAAATGAAACAGAAGATATATTATGATAAAGGCAAAAAAACTTCTTAGTAACACCATAAAATTAATAAATATACTAAGCCTTTTGAAAGATCTTTGTCTTCTTCTGACACAAAGAAGATGTTCTACCACTTTGAAAGCAGGAGCAAGACTTCCTGCCTTCAAAGTGGTAGCACTTCTTCTTTATGTCTGAAGAAGAATGATAAAGTTCTTTCAAAAGGTTTAACACATTTTCTAGTGTTACTAAGTTTTCTTTTTGCCTTTACTGTATCACACCAGTTTTGTTCAATTTTTTACGAAGAAATCATATTAATTTTTTTAATGAATTAAAGCTCAGAAGTTTTGTTTGAAACTTAACATATCTTTCTGATTTTAATTCTAATCAACTTATTTTTTAAATTTTGATAAGGGAAAAAAATATTTCATTAGAATAGGTGTTTCTGCTCATGCAGACGTCAATAAAACTTAAAAGTACAAATCAAATTATATCCACTGCTGCACAGATCTACAAAGAATAACATAAATCCTCTATACTTATGATTGTGGTTTTAAAAGCAATGCAGGATAACAAAGATATGCCATACATTTTTAATTATTTTTTTTTTCCAATATTTAAAAGTTTATTAATAAATAACCATATATTAAATTCTTCATTAACGTTTAAAAATACAGTCGATAACAGAAAAGAGAGAAAACCTACATCTGTTGTAATCTTCTGTCCCAAGAAAAATGTCAAAAAATGTCTGGTTAAATCATAATAAAAAACAATTATCATAATTTAATATACACAGTTATTACAAATAAAAAACCACCAACAAAAATATTATGCTTAACAAAATTAATAACAATGTATAAATATTTAAATAAAAGAATACCTTTAAACATTATATTATTGACTCATTTTACTTTTAATTACATATCAGAATTTGGACATGCCACTATAAAAATTCTAATTAAAATGATTTAATTTGTGAAACAAACCAGTGAAGGATTTTTTTTTTAAGGAATCACTCAGTGACTATGTTTAAAAAATGAATGCAATATGTGTAAAAAAAGAAAATTAAATAAAATCGTAGTTCGTGGAACAACTGGTGGGCAATTGTGAAATAAACATGGAAAATCTGAAATATCTGAATATGACAATCACTAATATATATTTTGAATGATAATTTATAAAATCTAAAAATATACAATTCTCAAAATACATCATCAAAAAATGAGGAATTCTTTTCAGGATAACAAAATACTGTTAAAACACAAGATACATCATTTGCAATTATATAAAAATGAAAAGTTCAAATCAAAATACGATCTGAACATTTGCACAATTTCTGTACAGGTTTTGATTTATTTTTTTTTTCACTTTTATACAAATAACTTACTCCACAAACATTTAAAATCACAATTGAAACAGTGAATCAGTTCAGCATCTTTGGTGAGTCTGATGTCAAAAGAAAAACAAAATGATCACACAGGGAGGGTCAGCATACAATTTCAGACCTGCACCCTTTAACAGATGACAACATCATGCCATGTATACACAGATGCAATTCAAGCTAACTAAACAATGTTAACCTAAAAAAAAAAATAGATTTATTAATATATTTCTTTAAGAGATGTATACAGGGATCGATGCAGGATTTTTTTTCTTGGGACCCATTTTATGAAATGTAAAACTTATTTTGGTGAATTTTTTAATATTTTTGTGAAAAAACCCATTTTTATAACGAAAGATGAAGTTCAGTTACAAAAGATTGAAGAAAGTATTAATTAATAACAACTTCTTTAAGTCCTCCTGCTAAAGTTTTGCGTTCTGGTGAACTTGTTTTGTTAACAAAATGCACATTTTAAAGTCTAACAAAATAAAAATAATTAATGAAGAGTATGTTTTTATGAAATGGAATTCTCTGTGAAGAGGCCTATTTTATTAAGAGGAATTTTGCGAAGGGGACTATTTTATTAAAAGTAATTTTGTGAAGGAGCTGTTTTTATTAAATTGGTTTTTGTGAAGGGATTCAAAATCGGCCCTAAATTTTGCCTGGATCGACCCCTGGTATATATACAATAAGCTCATGTAAAATAGTACATACTTAGAAATAAAATTACACAAGATTAGAAGGACACATTTTTGATAAATCGGATGAAAAAGGTACTATAAATGAAAATATCAATTACGTACAAACTGAATATTAAGCTAAAACCAAAGTTTTGGTGCATATATATAAAGAGACAAAACCAAAAAATACAGTCAATTAACTTAAAAACGAATTAATTTGAGTAAAGAAATTAAAGGAGGGGGGGGGGGGGGATCAGGTAAGATTCCAAAATAGTTATTTTGTCTGTATTTTTCTAAGTATACAAAATTAAATAAAAATATATTTACAAAAAAAATCAAATTTAAGCTTTTGTAAAACTCACTTTATCTACAAAGAAAAACAAAAGGGGGGGAGGGGCGGGATGTTACCATTAAGACATTTTGATTTGTTTTCTAAACAACCCATAATATAACACTAAAAAATACAGTGAATATAAACAAGTATAGATAGCAATAAAAAAATATCTACTTCCACGCATGAGCAATTAAAAACCTACTTCAGGGTTTCACAATTTTTAAATATAATTTTTCTTTATTATTCATTTATACAAATAACTTTTCAAAGTTGAAGACTTTTTACACTCTTTTTACTTAACTTGGTTCATATAAATAAAGATGGAAAGAATTGGTTAATCAATACTTCACTCACTTTTTATATGCTAGAATTATAAAAATTATGTACACAGGCATGCTTTAGATAACAATATTACACTCTAATAATTTTAGAACTTAATTATTAATTAACACATCGGCTGATAAGTTTAGTAAGTACTAACCCTAAAAAGGTCGCTGTAAGCATTTTATGACGATCTGACAGCTACGTCAAAAGTTACAGTGGTTTTAGTAACACAACTTTTTGTATTTTCAAAACAATGGAAAAAAAGAATTTCGTGTTTTGATAAAACACTGCTATTTGATGGGGGAAAACACCGTGAAAACAAAAGCTTTGCTTGATAAATGTTATCCAGGTTCTGCACCAGAAAAATTGACCATTACTGACTGGTTTGCTGAATTTAAAAGTGGTCGTACAAACATCAATGATGTGCAATGCTCTGGTCACCCAAAAGAGGTGTTTATAACGAAAAACATAAAAAAAGTCCACAAAATCGTTTTAGAAAACTGTAAAGTGAAGTTGCAGGAGATAGCTGACACTCTAAACATATCAAAAGAACATGTAGGCTTTATTTTGCGTGAACATTTGTCTATGAGAAAGCTGTTTTTGAAGTGGGTGCCACATCCCCCACCCCCCCCCCTTGCACCCTGTCACAGGTCATTGGCTACGATGGCAAAATTCAACGAATTACACTTCAAATTGCTTCTGCATCCACCCTATTCTCCAGATTTGACTCCCAGAGACTTTTACCTGTTCGCAGACCTTAAACAAATGCTTGCCGGCAAGAGATTTGGCTCGAATGAGGAGATGATTGCCGAAACAAATGCCTATTTTGAGGCCAAAGATAATTCGTTCTTCAAGAAAGGTATTGAAATGTTAGAGAGGCGCTGGAATGATTGTATCGCTCTTAAAGGAGACTATGTTGATGAATAAAATCGAATTTGACCAAAAAATTTGTGTTTTCTTCATTAGACCGGGAACTTATCAGGCGATGTGTTAGTAAATCAATTTTAAGACATTTTTCTTATAGCCAGGTACAGGTGATAAATCCCAAAATATTTTTTAGGGTTACAACTGAATACATGTAACAATAATTATGCACCTAGCTACGCTCACTAAAACATGCCAAATGGTTCTGAAACTGCAACATTAAATATTTTAAGCACTAAAAAGTAGGAAATAAAAAATAAAGAGAGTAATATATATATATTTTAACTATAAATTTTAAACTTTTATCAGTTAACCAATTAAAATGTAATAAGGCAACTGTGAAAAAAAATTAAATTAACTAAATAAATAATTTAAAAAAAGACAAAAAGAAAGAAATATCGATACAAACTTATTACACTTTTTCTGCAGATATAATTGATGCTTAATACAAAAACTTTCTCAGATATGTCACATCTTGCAACAATGTTAAAATATTAATAATGCATTCTTATATAGGAAAATAGGAGCCATTTAAACATATACTTACATATCTACTACAAATGAAAACATGGAGTGACATCTAATCAGAAAACTTTTTTATACTATGTGATGGAGTTGGACCTACAAAAGAATATAAAATTTAAAATTTTAATGCATTATATACTATTAAATGTGCACATTAAGTGTCATATTCGATAATAAAATCAATATAAAATACTATGGCATAATAGCATCTTTATTTACATAGATGGTATGCAGTAAATTAATTTCTTGGAGTAAATATTACAGTAGAGTCTCGAAAATCCGAGTCTCAGAAGTTTGAGGTTCCGCTTAATTCGAGGAGTCAAAAATAAAAATTTCT
The DNA here is from genome assembly GCA_963932465.1 of Maratus speciosus. Classification (NCBI taxonomy): domain Eukaryota; kingdom Metazoa; phylum Arthropoda; class Arachnida; order Araneae; family Salticidae; genus Maratus; species Maratus speciosus. Next base: position 129,771,644 of record OZ010789.1, on the reverse strand, counting down.
ATTTTTTTTTTCTTCGCCTGAAAGAATGCATGAGAGATATTGTTTACTGGATAGCTGATTCTTGGGAAGAAATTCAATCTACAACATTGAATAAATCGTGGTTGAAATTTTTAACTAAAGTGGTAACATCCACTGAGAATTTTAATGATGACGATGATGAAAAGATGGTTTTGAAAGATTTGTTAAAGGAAGTAGCTGGCTGTGAAAATTGTAATGCAGATGACATTAAAAAATGGCGAAACAGTGGTGAAATGCTGGAAGTAACTGAATAGACTATTGTAGAAATGATAGAAGATGACGAGGAATGTAATGATACAGAAGGAAATGACTCCCAGTCATTCGAAAAATACTCTCTCATAGTGAAGGTTCTGCACCTTTAGAACTGGCTTTAACATATGTAGAACAGAAAAATGAAGTTACCCCTGCTAGCAACATGCATTTTAAGTGTTGGCTAGATATTGCATCTAATAAGAGAAATAATGTGTTAACGTTGCAAAAAATTGATTTTGATTTTGTTTTTTTTGTAAAGTATCCTATATATCATTACAAAAGGAATAAAGGTACGTACATTCTTTGTCATCCTAATTGAGTAAAATTATAATTGGTAAGAATTTTTTATTTTTTTGGAAAATCCAAGTTTTTCGTAATCCGAGGTGGTGTCAGCCCCAATTACCTTGGATTTTCAAGAGACTACTGTATGTATTCCTGTGTTCATAAAGCATATAAGGAAACACGCAGCACAACGGGGTACCAGGGTGGAAAGAAGTTTGATGTTTTTTTGTGTCAAAGAGGTGCTGCCGGTGAGCGGCAATAAGCAGAAGTAAGAAAACATGTTGCCGTTCAACTTCGGCAGCTATGTTAGTCTAGTTTTCTCGAGAATTGGTGAGTGAATGTTTTCTTGTGTGATTTTTTGCATCTGTATAGTACTTTTTGATGATTTTTTAACCACGGTAAGGGATACATACTTGTTTACATTAGAACTATAGTTCATGCTTGAAGTACATTTAATTGTCTTTAGTTTTGTGTAGTTAAACATTTGTCTACATATCTTTATCGAGTGACCTTATCTCCCTAACGTAAATAGTGTGCATGAGGGTGGAATGAAGAAGTACCCCATTCTGCCTCAAAATGTTTTTAACTAACTTGTTATGACAGTGAATGTTTATATTGTAGTTATTTTACGCAAAGTCAGTTGAAGGTTGGGTCGCTTATTCCATGTGAAAAAAATGGGCACACAATTCTTGTGCGGCAATAGATAGAAAAGATAATTAGACTGCCCCAGTGTGGGAATTTTGCAAGAGACTTAAGAAAAGGACACAATCAACGAAAACTGTAGTTAAACCTTTATAGTCAATTAAAACTAAATAAATGTAGAGCAAACTTTTTTTTTCTGCATTTCCACTAGTTTTATATGTTTCTATAATTATTTGTCCTTACCACCCCGTTCTGCCCCATACACCGGGGTAAACAGGCCAAGTGACATAGAATTGTTTACAGAGCGTCGAAACGAACTGCTGAACTATCCACCAACATCTTTTCTTGCAGATGTGAAGATACATTTAACGTGCTTCTTTGTTTATCCCAAGTTGTCAGGCAGCTACACGCAAATGTTTGATTTAATTGTGCAAACCGAAAGAGAAAACGTTTAGTTTATAAAATTAAAAATGTCCATAAGCCATATAAATAAAAGAGAGTATTTTAGCAGAGATAAAATTGCACTTAACAACTTAGAAATAAAATAGATATCTTTTAGAATAAAGGCTTTTAAATGAAATAAGGAAAATAAATTTAGAAAATGCATTAATTTTGAAATATTTAATACCCCAATGTATGATCTCTGTCATAGATGGGAACATATACAGTGATATGGAAATTACTTCTAATAGGTATAAATAACATGTACAGTCAATTCTGTGAAATGTGTGCAGCTTGGGATCAAAGGTTTGGTGGATGGAATTAGATGAATTGTAGATCATTATTTTGTTTACATACATTTCTTTTGATCTAATTAGAAATATCTGCATGATAATAAAATATATAGAGCAGTAACATAGTGATACAGTGAGATATTGTGTTTGAGTAGCTCTTTTTTTAAAACAAAAATTATACATATCTTCAAATTTCATTGATTAAAACACTGACGCAGTAGCAAATTAAATTTTTGACTTATGATAAATAATTATTTTTGTATACAACAACTAATCTATTATTTCTGATTCTGGGATAAAATGCGAATGAAATCATCTACAGGATAACTGAATACAATATTTACTACTGTATCAAATATTTTTCAAACAATTCAGTTCTTTGGAAAATTGATACCATAGCGCAGAATCTGCTGTGTTAATTTCATTGTGCAACACTGTGAGCAATATAGCTCAAGATTGCATAAGAATTTAGTTAAATACGAAAAAATCTCATGAATTGGCTAAGTAGTGGTACAGATTATAAAATACTAGCCACCCAGATGTTGTTGTGAACAGGACAAAAGAAACAAATGGCTAACATTCCAGGTTCTAAATGCTAGAGCATCCCTAGCTACTATGCGTTTCTTCAAAAGAAATCAATATAGCTAGAAACATGTACCTGTAAATGTAGTCTATTGTAAAAATAAGTATCAAACTTAATTAAAATACATGCCTTAAGATTTAAAATTGAAATTATACTTCTAAAAATTACACATAACCGTCAAATAAAGGACACTTACTCTAAAACAAAAATTATCACAATAACAAATTAAATTTCATTAATATAATTAATTTTTGTTAGCAAAGGTTTAAGTGCCTCAAATAAGTGGTAGTATATGATATATATGCATTCAATTTTATAAAAAAAATTTTAACAATCTTTGTAATATCATACATGGTAAAATATTACCATGTATGATATTACAAAATTTAAAATTTTTCCAAAATATATTAATAACAATAAGATTCTGAAATCCACCATAAAGTACAAATGAAAAAAAAAAAAAAAAAAAAAAGGATCGACATGCGTGCTAAATCACAAAATTCAAAACAGTACTTATGAAACCGAAAGACTTACCCATATGTTCATTGTTGTACCTCTCAGACATCTGTGAAGTGGCAGTAATTACTGCTCATCTCACTGTAAAAGATAGACATCCACTTTGTTCGATTTTATAGGATCATGGAAAAACTTTTTTGGATGCACTCTTAAATCTTAATTCCATCGCTGAGTGGGAATTGCACAGGCAGCCTTTCTCTCACAATAATCTGTTTTTTGAGAAAACTTTAAAAGAGCACTCATCTCTCTTAGCTGACTAGAGATTTTTGATTGGACCATAATTACATTACTTTTGTGATATAAAATTTTGTCACTATAATTGCTTTCTAGAAGTCCATCAAACACATGTGATCTTTTAGACCATCATGGGTGTTGTGTAAATCGTGTCAATTGATGCAATAAATAATCCATTAGCTTGAATGCCTAGTGGGGGCTGCTCAGACTAGGAAACCAGATCTGTAGAGCATAATGTTCCTCATGGTCCCTTTATTAAAGTCTTAAAATTTTACAAAATTTAGCTAGAATTGAACTCGCCTTAAAATGTGACAGGGGATGGGATGGAAAGAGACAACAGTGGTCAAAGTTCCTAAAGTTACATACAAGTTCGGATTCTCTGCCAGAGACATATCTCCCTCACGACACTCGACAGTGAAGATGACGCTTGATGAAAGATAATTACTTTTAACCAGGAGTCTAATCCATAAATCAGGAGCAGCTGAGCTCGCATCATCTGCTGTCAGGAACGTCTGCATGTTGGATTGCCCAAGATACCCTTGAGAGCAATTAAGACGGCAGCCCAAAACAATTAAAAATAATAATTCTTTAAACATCTACATTACTGAAGTATGATTAACACTTTTTAATTCTAAATTGGAAATAAAAAGATATTTTAATAAATAAATTAGGAAAAATCAAACAAGATGGACAGGGATGTCTATGTTTTACAGAGAGACGAGCAGTAATAACTGCTGCTTCACAGATGTCTGAAAGCTGTGACAATGGATGTATGGGGAAGCCTTTCTTTTTAAGCATTCACACTGTCCCCCTTTTATTTTATTGGTACTTCATCACGGGGGGGGGGGGGGGGTCAGTATCTAATTGTTATTAACATGTTTTATGAAAGTTTTAAAACGAACAGCCAAAGGCAATATTTTCTCATGTATAATATTAATAAGACTGTCATGACTGTTAAGAAATTTTATAAATTGAATGTACATACATATATCATGTACTATCCCTTATATAAGACACTTACGCCTTTGCTAACAAATAACAATAAAAAAATTATTATTTTGACATATTTTGATTCTTTATTTTGTTTCAGAGAAAGTGCTCTTTATTTTACAGTTATATCTAATTTTGATAAGTATACTAATAACCAGAATACTTAATTACGAACTTGAATCTTAAGCCATAAACTTTATTTGAGTTTGATACTTATTTTTACGAGAAACTACATTTACAAATGCATATTTCTAGCTGTAATGAATTATTTTGTAGAAATACATTGTAGCTATCGATCCATTAACCTGGAATGTTAATTTTTTTTTTATGGTTTTATTCATAATGCTAGGACAGTTAGCATTTTTAACCTGTACTATCACTTCGCCAATTCATGATATTTTATTTGAATTTAGCTAGTCTGAATTCTTATGTAATCTTGAGTCATATGGCTCACACTTCTGTAGTGCTGTGTGACAAAATAAGTGTGGCAGATTCCACAGAATAGATACTTGATGAAATCTTTTCACTGTTTACATCTCAAAAAGAGTAGCGGATTTTAGAGAATGACAAATTATACAGTATTTTAGAATTGATTGTATTTTCTTAATGCAACAGACATGCAAATACACATATTAACTTACACATATAAATAAATATCGATGAGATGGGGTAAAAATAGTGTAACCAACTATTAACAAAACAAAAAATTAACAAAAATTATACATTCACACATAAACTTAAGAAAACAGAGAGCCAAGCTTGTGTTATAAATCACCACTTCTTGTGAAAATATTATTTCATATCATTAGAGAAAATAAATGCTGATTTTCATTTTATACATAATATTTATTAATCGCAATAACTAGGAACTTAGTTATTACTAACCAGATGCCATCCTCTTCAAATGAGGTGGTGAGTTGGTGGAACCAGCTGAGCTGTTACTGTGGCTATCAAAACTAGCAGATCCGTGCCCAGAGTCTGTCTCACAATGCTGCATGTGAAGACTTTCTGAGGAGGTCACAGACCCTGAGAAAAAATTAAAACTCATATAATATCTTTTAGAATTTCAAACACAAGTCAAAATTTGATCTGAATTTACAATTCAGTGGTGTAGCAATTAAAAAATTATGGGAGAGGCTCAAGAGTCATTTTTGATTAAATTTAACAATTATGATTATCAATAACTAATAAAAAGTTTAAGATCATAATTAATAGCTCCAACATAATATTTACTGCCATTATCATGAAGCTGATGTTTTAAATATTTTAGACTTAAGACACTAAATTCTAGAGAGTTAAGATTATCAAATTAATGAGACAATGGGGGGTTTGAGGAGCACTCTGCCCCCCCCCCCCAATAATATACACACATATACATATATATACAAAAAATAAAGTCATATTTCATGTTGATATACATAAAAGTTAAATCTCTCCTGAAACTACTATAAATATTACTAGCAGTAATTCTGATACTGAAGAAATGAAATTCAAATTAAAAATGTAACTTGCAGAGTTATGAGTGTGTAGTGGAGGGTATCTGGAGGTATACACCATATACCTTCTGGATTTTTTAAAGAAACTTTGCATACCCTCTGTTTCTCAAATAAAGTTACAGAACGTACTCTAGGCATGACTTTAGCATATACCCTCTGTCTATAGCTCTGGGTTTTTTTTTTTACGACTATAACACCGGTCATGATGGCTTTGATTAGCACATTAGCAGATGTACTAGTTAGAATATTTAAACAATATTTATAGTGCTTTTTTTATGTATAGAGTTGTGTTCTCTATAGATGAATTATCAAACATTAAAGACAGAAAGTAATAGTTTTTAGACAACCCATGTGCCTTGAAAGAACTGTCTTCATTTGGTGGGGGAGGGCTTGAGCTTCCTGAGCCCTTCACTTACCTACAATGTTGTTGCAGTTGGTCAAATGATATACAAATAAAATAAAGTATTTCAAATGTTTTATTCAGTTTAACCCTTTATGTACTGAATTATGAATTCATGAAAATTTTATCTTCTAAAGCCTTTTTCGTGAATTGTTTAAACTACATTAGAAGATTTCCATAATCATTTAATAAAATTTAGAAGGATTAATTAAATTTGAATTTATAGGGATTTTGAGCAATATTTATAACCCCACTCAAATCTTTTATTTTAAATATTTTTTTAGTATTTTGTAGAATTAGAAAATGTACAAATATAATGTTCTTACAATAGAAATATAGAAATATTTCCGAATTGAAAAATCCCCCAACGCCAAGAAAGCCAAAAAGATGCAAAGGCAAAAGAAATCATCCTTTTAAAAATATTTTTGTTTTGTGTAACCAATAATGCTTTTGGAACAAGATAAAGTAATGTATCTATAACTCATTCTAAACTGTATTACAACTAATCGATGTATTAAATGAATTTTAACAAGTTATTTTAATGGTACTTATAAGTATCGTCAGTAGATAAAGGGTTAATGAGTGAAAATTATAAAATTTCGCAGGATAGAAAAAATAGTAGTGTTTCTGTAATGTTCAAATAAAATGTAAATAACTTGTATATAATTTAACAATATATAAATAAATAAACTGTGTTGGTGGTATTATAGATCAACCCAGGAATGGTCATTTTTTAAATTAAATTATTTATGACTAAAATGGATTTATTTTTATTTTGTTGCTAAAGATTCTAGAGAGGATTCTAGCTGACAGTTTCCCCCATGGCACAAACCTTCACACAAATTATGTCTAGTGTGTCAGCAGAGCAGAGGTAACCAAGTTTTCCCCATCTGTTTTCATCTCTCAAACATAAAGAATCTGGAGCAACTCCACACGATTTGCTAAACAGTGTTATAAATGTTCAGCAAGTAAAAAAAAAAAAAAAAAATGGATAGGGGGAGATTTTTAAAAATAAATTCTAGATACAATGGAATCGGCTGGATTCAAATGCTTGATCTCCCATTTTAGAACTGGAGACAGTACTGCCATGCCACCAATGCTTGATTACATTGCCACAATATTTATCACTTATATCTGTCACATTTCCTTGGTGATTTTCCCTACACAATTGGTCACAAAATGATTTGAAAATGGTTTAAAAATGCATTAAATACCTAATCCATCAATCAATTTATACAAAAATCTATACAGTTCTTGCAACAGTGGTGCATAACATGTTTGCCAAATGGGGGGTTTTAACTGGAACTATCGTTTGGGAAGCTACTGTGTTCACTCATACACAAATTATCAGTACTTTCACTACTTCACACTATGTGTTCGGAAAGCTAAGGCAGAATTCTGAAAAACTTTCACCCATGTTCAGTTTTCTGCCTGTTGTATATTCCACCCAGGGCCACAATAAAGGTGGTGCAAGTGGTGCATCAGTTTGGGTATTATTGTGTTCACTCACACACAAATCATGATTACAATATTTTCCTTACACCATATGTTTGGAAATTAAAAACAGATAATTCCGTCACAGGAAGGAAAACTTTCAACCCGGGCTCAGTTTTTAGCCTATTGTTTGTTCCAATATTAGTACAAGCTCATATCTGGAGAAGCAGAAGGGGGGGAAAAAAGGGAAAAGTTTCATACATGAATAAATAATGGATATTCCCCTGAAATGAAATTCTTGAAAAGAAAGACCTTTTGCAACAAAAGAAATGAAGAGAGGGAAACAAAAGTGATTATTTGACTCAGCAGTATGCTGTACAGAAAATCATTTGGTAATCACAAATGTAGTCAAAATGTTATTCTGTTCTATTTATATTCTAAAATTCTACTCTATGAAATTTTGACAATTGTAACAAATAAATCATTATATTATGTTTCGATCTTCAAGGTCTCTTTTATTCACCATGTTCTGTGAAAATTTAAAGGAGAAAGAAAAAAAATTAAACTTCTTTATTTAAATCCAACAATTTAAACTTATTTCAATATGATAGCATCTCAAAAATTGGGCACTCATTGCTGTGGATAATCTATGTTCTATTGAATATCAAAAAAAGATGCCTGTACTTAAAACATATATCAAACAATATCATTTAAATAAAATAAAATATAGTAAAGGAAGGGAAAAAAATCTTTAAAGCAAAAATTCCGTAAAAGCAGCTCATTTTTCCAAAATTGCAATAAATAAAAAGGAGAAGAAAGCAGACAAGCATAGTTAGCAAAAACATTTAAAATATTAAAACCTCATCTACTTTTATGTATTTCATTCAACACATATAATGTCATGATACTTAATACTCATCAGATACATTTTTGTATCTAAATTTGTTGTGCATATAATTAATGACAGAAAAAAAATATCAGCAAAGAAAATATTCTAGAATTTTAAGTAGAAGACTATATAACATCACAACTACTTTTAATATTGATTTAGAGAGCAAAAGTAATTTATATTATGTATGCGATGATGCATGCAAGCTAGCTGTAATATTTATAAAAACATGTTTAAAAATGTTAATGCAGGTCATAAATATTTTCAAAACAGGTCTACAGAAGAAAATAATAAATTAAAAATTTCTTCAAATATCTCAATTCTCAATTAAGATGGCCTCTTTAATGTTTAACTTTGTAATTTATTTTAGTATATACCTGAAGTTTGAGATTTCTTTATAGAGGCTGCCCCAAAACTGGTGACACTGGAACTTTCAGGATATAAATCCACAGGTACGCTGGCACTACCCACTTCAGCAGAAAAACTAGGACGAGGGTCATGACAGCGCCGAACACTGACTGGGGACAAGGATGGGGATCCTGAAACAGGTGGACGCAACGGCTGGTGGGGTCGAACTTTGTTGGGATCTGAGAGGGCTAACAATTTACGTACTGCCTGAGGGGAGTCTGCACCTACAAAATGAAAGGCAAAAGTCGTTTACGCAATAGTAAGGTAATGAAAAGCAAGAAAATTTAATTTGCACAGCTATTAAGACATTTAGGTACTTCCTTTTTATAGTGGCCTTGTCTCAATTCCATTTTTTAAAAAGTACGATTGTTGCAAATATTATAAGCAGCTTATGAAAATAAAATTTACTGATGTATTATTGCTTGTTTATGTATATTACTTCTGCATGTAAAACTATACTAATAAAAGATAAGAGTTTGTGTATGTGTGTGTGTCTGCGATGGCTAAAGAAATCTACTGCATGGAAGTTTCAAAATTTAGATAAGAATACTACAAGACAAGTCCGAATGCACCTGAGGCTGGGATTTTTTCCTTTTTTAATAATTATTATATTAATGAAAATGAGATATTAATGAAAAACCACATTGAACACTCATAAAAAACATTGTTTTTCTCGAAATAGCATGCAGCAGCCATTTTGGAGATCTCAAAGAAGAGAAGATACAATAGGCAAATTTTTTTTATGTATGTGTGTGTATTTTTTGAAGCCCGTGTCAGCTTAAATGTTCAAAATACTGAAATACAAAAATTATATAGTTGATCATCATACTTCAATCTTTCTAATGGTGTAATCTGTTTAAAATAATATTAACTGTTTCAAAAAAATAACTTTTTTTGAAGCGTCTTTTTTTTATGGGGTTTTTCGCGTTTTACACAGCACGGATCGGCTAAACTATTCAAAATATGGAAAAAAGAAAAAACGTACGAAACCAGCTTATATTTTCCTTTAAAACGGCATCTTTGGTTTTAAAAAAAGCTTTAAAAAAGATTAGTTTCCAAAAGGTCCTTTCACTATTCCCATTTTTTCAGTATAGTTTTAAAATCTGCATCTGATTTGGAAATCAAAATAATAAAAATAAATAAATAAATAAACCATATCTACATACATTTTCCTTAAAAACATCATAATCCATTCAAAAATATATTAATATTAATCACTTAAAAAAAATTGTTTCGGAAAGTCACTTTCACGACTTTTGTTTTCCTGCTTGGCTTTGGAAATCAAAATATGAAAAAGCAAAACATATCCACTTCAGAGTATATTTTCCTTTCTAATGGCATCATCAGTTTTAAAAAATATATTAATATTAACCTTTAAAAAAAATTCTTTTCTCAAAGTCTCTTCATGCTTTCAACATGCATTTCATGTGTTGATATGTTCTTTCCATTTGAGCCGGCTTTTTAGCACTAAATATCAGAATTTTTTACATGATCATTAGATACATAATTTATATAACATATAAAAAGCTTGAAACATTTGGACAATTATAAGTAGTTTAAAATATGCTCAGTGTTTACCTTTGCATGTGCTGTATTCAAGAACTTAAAAAATATATTTTTGGTGCTTTTCATTAAAAAAATTGTTTTATTTCATTGGGACTAACTTCAATTGTTCTTCCATCCTATGTTTAGTGTTTTTGGGATCATTCTAAATGGCCCAAATGATAATGTGAAAATTGAAAACATCTTGGCATCCTGCTCAAATTTTTCCTGGGTTGATTGATCGGATGTGAGAAAGCAACAATAAAGTGCCTCTATAAGGGCACTTTAAGGGGCGCTGTTTTTTTAATTATTATTTATGTTTTCTAAAAGAAATACTGGTCAGAATTGAAAGTGTAATGAATCTAAATGTTAGAAATTAAATCGGATATCACCGTAAAAAGGGCCCCCTTATGGTCTGAAGCCCGACATACCTACAGGATATCTATCGGGTGCAGCCTGCCCAATCTAAGCTACTGAAGGCATTGGGGCTCCTAATATTAGGTTCGTTTAGAAACATTTTCGTTTTAAAATATAAAATCATTCAACATTGATTTTAATTATTTTAATTGCATTTAGGATTATTATCATGGGCCCAGATAATGTCAGGTGGGTAATAATAAAGTATTTAAGGGTGCAGATCATATTAAAGAAATTGTTTGTACATATGAAATAAAAAACCAGAAAGTGATTGTAAAAAACTGGGTTTTTTTTGCCAAGTTCATTTTATCTATATTGTAATAATTGTTTGATCATGTATATATTAGATAAATTGTATCAGATTGTAAATACTAAACAAATTAGCTGTGTGTATGAAGCAATAATAAGATTGTTAAAGTTCCTGAGAAAGTTTCTCATTCCTTCTTTTAAAATCTCGGCAAGGCCATTATAAAAGAGAAGTACATTTGGTAAGGCAGTTACAAAAAAGCAATTAAAAAGAAAAGAGCTGAAAATGCTATAAAATAATTACACTTAAACAAAAAAGGATTTGGACACTGTGAAGCAAAGAGGAATAACCTGCATAAGCATTGTAAACCATTTATTTGCAAACCACTTAACAAAAAATTAGTTATCCAGAATTATGCTTAAACTCAACTGTCTTCAGAATCTTTTAAAAAAAAGGGCCAATTTCACATGTGCATTGCTTGTACATGCATGGTATAACTTGATGCCAAAATCTAGGATTTGAAATGAAAGTATTTAGATATAAGGCATTTTTATTTTTATGCAGAATTATTGTTTCTAAGGAATTCCCATAAACTACCTTCTTTCAAACTCTGCTTAATTTTTTATCTTGATTGGATCCGATTCTTAATCTGATTAACTCTTATGTTAATTTAAAATCAGAAACAATCGCACAGCTGCATATACTATACAAATCCAATCTAATGGGTGTTGCTTTCAAACTCAAACAGTTATCAAGAAAAACCAGCTACCCAGAATACATCAGGCCTAGAAATGAGATGGGATTGAGCTTGATTTCACATCAGACTTTGGGCTGGGGCTCAAAGCCGAATTTTTTTTAATTCACAAATTGAAAAATGATTAAAAAAAAAAAAAAAAAAAAAAAAAAAAACTTGCTATTTGAGAAACAAGAATGTAGTTTTGTGTTTCTAAAAGCGCTTTAAAATTCATTAAAAAAGTTTGAAAGGGTATTGGATTGTTTTTGATGGGATACAGGGAGACGTATTTTATGTTATTCTGAAGTCTTTGCCGAGACAGCGTTAGTAACATAAATAAGCCATGAGATATCCATTATTTTTCCTTGCTTTCCGTTTGAAGTTCTTTTCCAGAATTACTAAAAAACACAACTCATAATCTTTCTGCCAAAGTTATGACATTTTAAAAGAAAAAGAATTGTGACTTTTGCAGATTTCTGCCAGTGGCTGAGTATATGCAACAAATTTACTATTTTAAACAAAACAAGTTTTCAGAGCCATGAAACTTACAAAACAATGTCGAGGGGGGGGGGGGGGGGTAACTTTCAATTAATGTTTATCTCTATATAAGAAGAAATTTTTAAATGAGAAAATTAATTGGAAATTCTTAAAAAATGTTATTAACAATTTTCTCCTATGTGCTTTAGTACTGGGCTTGAGCTCTAATGACAAAATATTTCTGGTTCAGATTTGAAATTACTGGGCTCGGACAGGACTAGATTACGTAAAAAAAAGCCCAAACTCATCTCTAATCAGATCCTAACCATTCTGGATAAATGGTTTTATACTTACACTAAATGATAGCATAATTTTTACTTGAAGTAGTTTTTATACTTTTATCAAATATTGATTCAGCTATACTCTAAAACTTTTTCCAAATTAAGAAATACAGTATGGTAATGTGGGTAAATAAACATTCTTTTGAAATAAAGACACATGCAATAAATTCTTACCAAATTTAGAAGTACTACTCTTTTTCAAATCCGAAGAGCTGCTGTTACTGCTGGCCACAGAGAGGGTAGGAGAAGGTTGACGTTTTCTAACTTGAAGCGTATTCACACCTGCAAACAAAAATTTTTATTTTCAGGATACATATTAGAATTTAAAATAAATACAGCAGAAGATTTTTAAAACATAATTCTATATAATGCAATTATCCATATATCACACAACTTCTCAGATGTAAGCAATGAATTTTGCAGTTAAGAAGCACCTGGATTCCCACATTGTAAAACATTGCTATTCTCGAGAGAACTAAATTTGATACACTAGTTCAACTTTTTCTCCTTAATTTAGAGCTTTTTAATGAAATAATTGCTATTATTACAATACAGATTTTTAAAAATGAGTCATATAATAAAAAATTTGGTCCAGGCATATTTGGACAATTTTCATATAAAATTAACAATGCGTCAAGTGATTTATATTATACAAAAATTTACTATCTGCACAACTTTTGGTAACAAGTAATGCAATATAAAGATACACTACTATATTTTGATATGTTTCAGGTATATTTGGACATGTTTACAAGGTATGTTTAATGATGTGTGAAATGTGTTCTATACAATGCAAAATTCTATGTAACGCACAACCACACATTTTTAAGTTTGACTTATAAACATCTTCTACTGTAATTACAAATCATTTATTTTCCTTGCAAATATTTTAAAGGTTCCAGATTAAAAATTATAAAACCATAAAAGGTAAAATAAAATGTGAATGAACTCAGCTGTAAGTTTATTTGGTCAATATTTAATCTCAGCAAACAAGATATCGTATATTATTATCCAACAGCTATTTTTTTTTTTTCAGCCTATTGCCCATAGAGATAAACTTTTAATTATAGAAATGTTTCAACTGCAGTAAAAAATTATTTTTGAAACTTTTAGTCAATAAGTATATTTTCAACCAGGTACAAATTTTAAATTTTCATGCTGTTAATTCAATCTTACATGCTATATTTTGAAAATATCTTTATGTAAAAATATCTTTCATGTTCAAAACAATATAACAATTTTTATGATTAAAACTGATTCAGTTAGAAAAACTCATTTTTAAATATTTTTTGCATATGAATACATATTTCAGAAAAGCATACAGGGGTCAAACAAAATTTTAATTCAGCATCAATATAACGGGTGTTCAGATTTTCTTTAATAAAATAATATTACAAGTTATTAGAGTAATTGTGGTATATGTGTACTATCAATAGTTTGTTGATAATCGTGGTACAATTAATGTGGCATCTAATATATTCTGCTAGTATAAAAAAAAGATCATTGCAAATTCAAAAGTTGTGATAAAAGAAATTTTGTCAACTTATATTATTCACCCATCATAAAAAGATCTTATAGCAAATTTTAGTTGAAATAATTTATAATAGAGGCAACGACTATACATCTTTTACATCACTGAAAGACAAAATAGAATTAAAATTCCTTACTTGAGGTGTGGAACAAAAAAGACTGAGATTGTACAAGAACAATGAATTTTACAATAAAAAATCTTTAAAATCCCTCCCCCCCTGATCATCTTTATAGAGATATTACTGAATGAATTTGACAAATCTCAGAGTAATTTTAAATATGAAGAAATGAGAAACAGTTTTAAAAATTATAAGAACAACAAATTTTCTTAAAGCAAGGTATTATTATTACTTCAGCAGATCCCCATCCAACTCAAACTGATTTCAAATGATACGTTTAGAATTTAAATCACATGAAAACGGGGGCACCAAAATACAAATAGATGAAAGTTAATTTTATAAGACGAAAAGCAAACAGCAAAATTTGAAGCAACCACTCAAACAACCGAAAGTAGAATGGTATTTTATGACATACATAGTCAAGCCTTCACAGCACACATCATCTGTGACATAAATTAGTCACATCCTACATAACGGGGAGAGAATGTACTCTCACACAATAAATGTCACCAAAAGCAAATCGGCAAATGAAAACGAAAATGCAGGGCTGTCACTGGCTAATGGCATCAAAATAGTTACTTTAGTAGCTAAGAGGGAGGAAAAAAAAAACAAAACAGCAGCATTTGTAGGAAAATAGTAGCCAAAATAGTTGCATACTTATTTTTAAAAAAAGGCAAAAAGAATTCTCGTAAAAAATCTTGTTTTTTAGAAAAATAGTGTCCTTTATTAGTTGTCCTTTATTTCCAAAATAGCTGCTTTTGAAGAGTTTTGGATTAAAATAGTAGCTATAGTCCCCTGATGCTGAAAATAATCACTTTTAGTAACATTTTAGTTACAAATAGCAGTCCTGCGCTGCATTTAAAGGAAAGATGGGAAATGTGCTGGGAGGAAGCAAGATGCTCAGCCACTAAGAGCAAAATAGCTGTTTTGAATAATAATAATAAAAAGTGAGTTTTGCAAAAAATAAGCAATGTGTGAACTTAATAGCAACCCAAAACCCAATTGTTATTTCTTTAGACAGCATAAAATGTTATTTATCATGTTACTTAAAATAACACATTTAAAATACGTGTAAAGTAAATGAACATACTATTATTAACATACATAGTCAAGCATAACTAGTATACTAACTACTATTGAAATTTAATAAAAAAATTTCTTTTTCTTTATGTATTAAAAATAACTTTTTTCCCAATTAAACTGTGATTAAAACACAACTACAGAAGATTTTACTAATGTTTTCTGCATTATTTTGGAAAAATTAAGCAAATTAGAGCAAGCTGCATTGTTGTAAATCACATGCACACACACATAGTAAAAAATGAGTAGCATCATAACATACAAGGTGCTTCAAAGGATATAGAAAAAGAAAACACTGAATAACTTTTAAATGGAAAAAGATTTTTATTTCAAAATTTCAAGATTTGCACATGAGGATAAAAGAAATTAAAAGATAAGGGTCTCAAAATGTTGGTCATTTGAGGAGAAAATGAAATGAAGTCACTGCTCGAAATTCGCAATAACATGCTTGAATTGGTCTGTTGGAATCGAGTTTATCACACTTGTTATCGCTGTTTTCAGCTCTTCTATGGTTTTGGTCGATATCTGTAAACTTTAACAAAGCCCATAAAAAGAAGCCTAGAGGTGATAAGTCAGGGCTATAAGGAGTGTTTACAGCTTTCTGAGTGTTTTGGAAGGTCTGATCACAAGGATAAAACATTTTGAATAAAAGAACACGTCTTTTGATTGAATATCAGTACATTTTGGTGAAAACAAAATACTCTTCGACAGAAACCTGAATCCATAAATAAGTTTCCTTTGGGTCACACATGTGTTTGGGTTCACATACGAGCACAATTTCAGGTCACTATACTATTTTTCGTGAAGACAGGCGTATGACTTTGAGGGTGTTTCTCTGATAGGGGTTCTGAATTCCCCAGTTGGATACTTTTTTAACACTGCATTTGAGGTTGATTGAGAGCTTTTATAGTCAAAAACGAAAAGAGTGGGAAAAACAAGTTATCTGGGATTTCCATAGAAACTAGTGACGGTGACTATGAAGGTCATCGGCCAGTTTTTAAAAAAATGAAGTGCAGTTCACTGTGGAAGAGTTATTTAACTAAAAACTTCACTATACCCTGTGAAGCACCTAGTAAACAAGTGGACATAAAAAAAAAAAAAAAAATTCTTAGTAAAACTGAAAACAACAGAAAAAAGGCAAGAATTTGTTTAGCAGGATAAATATAACTTTTCACGCCACCCTCCACCTTATTTTCAATTGTGTTTTCTGAAAAATTTCTCTTCATCTGTAATTTCAATGAAAATGCATACATTTTTCAAGCATGATAAATAAAATTTAAAAAATAATAACATTTCTTATCAATGAATGAAGATATCTCCTTCAAAGAAATTGACTAAATTTCTCTTCATAATAATTATGGAAGACATAAACAAAATCATTTTAAAGTATGATAAAAGACACTTTTAGGATATAGAAGAATGCCAATGAGAATATTATAAATGGTACCTGAAGTAATGAGAGGTTCACATTCTAATGACATGGCATCGAGCTGATCTTCATCAGTAACCACTTTCAAATTTAAAAGATAAGCTTTAACTCTTCGAACCATTTGAGCCTAGAAGTAAACAAGTTACATAATAGAAAACAACTTTTCAAAAACATATTATGATAGCATTTCATATAAATATAGGAGGTTTCCAAACAAAACCAAATTATTTTCTGACCGTTAATGCTTACTAGATAAGTATTATTGAAATGTCAGGCAAAATTAGATTTGGAAAAGAGTTAAGTATGTTTATGAAAATTACGTATATGTAATAAAAACACTTAGTAAAATATCCCAGAAGCTATTTTTCAAGAATTTCAGTCTTTCTTTCTCTTTTTTTCTTCTTGTTTTAGTCAATGAAATCTCATCAAAAACAATTATAATATAGAAAAAGAAATAAATTTTAATTATTTGTTGAAAGAGAGAAAAAAAAAATTATTTTATAGTTGAATTAATGTTTTGACACGCACACACACACACACACTAAATCAAAACTAGAAACTGAAAAGATTACTTTTAAACTTATAGCTTTAAACAAACACACACACATGTGTGTGCAAATGATGAACGGTTTAAATGATGACTACTGTCACAATATACCTATAATTATTTAATAAAAGCTCCAGATTAAGTACACTTAATAAATGAATACAGTAGAACCTCGATTAACTGGGTTTCGTTTAATCGATTAACTGGGTTTCGTTTAATCGAGGTTTCTGTTAATCGAGCCAATAACAAAGTCTGATTTCTTTTTTTTTTTCTTTTTTTTTTCGTGAATGAGCTTTGAAAAAGATCACACTTTTTAGTTCTCTGTCCATGCTATACAGAGCTCTTCTGCACCCAAAAGCACTCAACTTCCAAATTGACTTCTGCACCCTGAGAAGTCAACAGCGAACAATGCTCTGTTTCCAGTGGCCGTGTGAACTTTCGTAAATTTTTCAATTAGCTTTTTAAAATTTACTACTAGTTCATTTCCTTTTTAAATTTGTTAAGCTGTGAAACATAACTTTACATACATTTATTTTTATCATTTAAAAAACGTTCTGTTGTTTTTTTTTATTTTAAGAGATGTTAAATCCACAAGCACGGTGAGTTTTTGTGCACAGTTTCTATTAACCGAGATTTTCGATATCCGAGGTACTAGCGGTCCCAATTAGCTCGGGTAATTGAGGTTGCACTGTACTTACAAATTTGCATTATATTTACACAATTAGAAAATACTAAGGGCATTTTGTTGGGCATAATAAATAAATAACATCTTAAAGCTATCTGAGGACATCTGCCTAGATTGAAAGCTATCACGTGGTTAACCCGAGAGACTGCTATCTCTTACAGATCAAAACATTTAAAATTGTTGACTTTACATTCATATCTGGACACCTAAGTCACAGACGTTCCCATGAGCAGAGCTGTATAATATAGACGCATGCGTGACACCGTGCATGGAAAAGTTTCCGAAAAAATTGAAACTTTACGGAAAAAAATTAAGAAAAGAAAAACGTATGTTTTGTTTTTGTAACTTTTTTTAAATGCTGAAAATTTAAAATATTGCCCAATTTTATGTACGATTTATATATTATTTGTCCACAATTCAAAGTTTAAAGACCCAAAACATTGTATTGACATCACACACCCTTTTATTTCTATTTTCCACAGACTAAAACTTGTCACCGATCGGTTTTCCATAGGTGGCTGCAGTGACTTTTTAATCCGACGACGTAGTGTTATAAGAGTGACTGGCATTTTGTGCTAAAAGATCACAATATTAAGGATTGGGCTGTTTCTAAATGCATAGACAAAATAATAGAAAAGAATGTCCCTTCCTATCATGCATTTTTGTTTTATTATTTTTTAATTAAAATAATTATTCTTTACTTAATATTAATTAATTTTTTATTTAAATAGCAACTATTTTAAACTATGACTTTTAATTAAATTTTAAATTATTTTGCAGAAAATTTTTGACCCAATATTTATGTGCACGGAAAGTTTTGGTTTTATACAAGTCTACCCATGAGAAAAGTCTGTTTCAGCTTGATGGTAGCCATTGACTACAGAGTAATCTTATACTAACATATATGTATAATATCATTTTTCTTAATTTTGTTTATTTATTTTTTAAGTTACTTCACTTATTTTGTAACATTCTTGATACAAAGCCAACTGAAAACATTTAATATCATCCCAAAGCACAATATCAATGTGGGGATAAAAAAAAAAAAAAAAAAGAAAATGTTATTTCACTTTATTTTAAATCAGACAAAATAGCAATGCAGGGACAAAGAAAAAAAAAATCACCAGAGGAACTTTTTATTTTCTTTTTAAAAAAGAAAGATATTATTTAGAAAAGTGTTCAAGAGTCTGTAACTTGAGAAGTGTAATTACAAGTTTGTTCTATTGCAGGTTTGTCTAATTTTTCAGCAAGTTTAGTTCTACATCAACTGGTGAAATAATACTGGATGATTGAAAAAGGTTGAACAGCACAAAGGCACCTTTCACTGTACATTACTTCTGTGCATCGTCTGGAGGTCATCACTGTGAAACAATTATATTTAAGAGTGTGTTGGTTAATGGGATCTCAAATTCCCTTCGTTAATGTTAAATCTATGGGTGTAAAATGGAATTCATATTTTTTAAATATCTTCTCAGCAAATTAACATTTTTAACTTCTTTTTCCTGTGTGCTCGTCTCATTTTCTTAGTTGTCAAAATATTTCTAACCTTGGTTTTATTTGAAATGTTAAAGTCTTATTCACTGCTTGTCAGTTTTGCTAAGATTTTAAAATTAATTATATATTTTAGAAATATTTTGAAAAAAAAAATAGGCATCCTTTAAGTACAGTACACAGAAAAAATAAGTTAAAAATATTAATTTCCTGATGAGATATTCAAAAAATTCCAACGTTTCCCACACCCACAGGTTTAACATTAAGAATTTGAGATCTCACTGACCAATAACATTTAAAAACCTTGGAGAATTGCCTCGTACTTTATAAAGAATTTTTTTTAGTTTATTCAATTAGTTTTGGAGTTATGATTTTATTATTATTATTATTGTGTCCAACCTTTTTTTATGACCCTGTTTAATCTCACTACAGTAGTTGTAGTGATACACCTCGATACATGATGCACACTTGTCTCACAAAGTTATCTACAAAGACCATGATGCAATGGGATCCCATAAAAATAAAGCAGAGAAAAAAGTCACAGTAAATTTAGCATTCTATTTTCCTGAGGGGTTTCAATCTCAAAAAATAGTTGCAGACTGTAACCTTAATGTTACTTGTAATTAAAAAAAACAAAAAAACAAAAAAAAACATGCAAACATTAATGAATTATTTAAAATGGATTTCCATTAAAAAAACAAAACTAAAAGTAACAGGAAATCATTCAAAAGCAGGGTTGGTAAGTTTTTGCCATAGGCGGAGAAAACCTGGTTAAAACTGTCTCGTAAAAAATAGGTTTTTGCCAAAGTGGTGGCAAAAATAGGCTGTCCATTTAATTTTTTTCCCAGAAAAAGAGAAAAAAAATACTTCACAAAAGAAAAAAGAAACTTAATACTTAGTTAAAAAATCAATATTCTTAATTTATTTTTGAACTCTTTTAAGTTAAATAAATATAATTATGCATTTTATGAAAGAATACTAACTTTTATAACAAAATTATAAATGAAAAAAACAGTAATTTTATATAAATAAATAGAAAATGTGATTATTTATTCATGTTTATACAATTATTAATGATTATTCACATAACAGAACTGTAGAGGCTCAAAATGAGTAAAGCATTTATGTTTATATGTGTTGGAAATTCAAATGAACAATTATACTCTAAATTCAATTTTTTAATATAAAATTATATTTAAAGCAGAACACTATTAAATTTCAAGTAATTCAGTGATACCTCCATCACAACCTAATTTTTTCTGTTTCAGCATAGCATAACAAACTAGTTTAGAAAGTTGCTGGACATATTTGAAGATGTGCAACTAATGAACAGAAGTCTTTTGAAATCTCACAAGCTTTTCCGATACTTCACTCCCAATTATACGCACTGACTTTACTAATCACTTCTGCAAAATATGAATTATAGAAGGGTTTTTCTTTTAGCTTGAAATTAATAACATAAGATATAACAGACTAGTTTTATCAGATAAATAATTATAAATTAGTACCACAGACATAAATATTTACATATTTTTAAGACTCATTACATAAAACAAAAGTAGCAAAGTTATATAAAACCTTTTGATAATTAAAAAAATATTAATGGCTGACAAACTACATTACTTAAAAAAAAAAAAAAAATAGATATCTGATTTTTAATTTGGTTCTTAAATTCCTAAGTATTAGACTGATTACCACCCATTTTATGAAGATTTAAAATATGCAAAAATATTTAATTATATTTATTAATTAGCAAATTAAATAAAAATATTAAATGATACGTCATTAAATTTAATTGTTTATACCATTATTATCCTTATTAGCTTATAGATTTTATCACAAGTTAAAGCCAAATAAGAATTTGCCATTTTTGCCGGTTTTTTCCATTTTTGCCCTGGTTTTTTCCAGTTTTTGCCACTGTCCTGGAAAAAAATACCTTTTTGCCAGCAAAAATGCCAACCCTGTTCAAAAGGATGCTAAAAAGTGCCATGATCAGAAGCTTATCTTATTAAGAAATAAAAGCACATCCATTTTACAAAAATTTCAAACAATGTAATAGCAAGTATAAGTTATTTAGATAATCTCAGAAATAAGATTTTAAAAAGTTAAAATAAAATTTTACCTCTTCAAACATTTTCTTAGGATTAGGCTGAGCTGAACTTTTCTTACGCCTCTTAACTGTGGCAGCATTGGTAGTAGTTGCAAAACTATTGAGAGATGCCATAGCAGCAGTAGGATGAGCTCCTCCACTTTCAAGCATTGTAAATAAATCCTGTTAAATAAAATAATAGCAATATATACAGCTAAAAAATAAAAGCTTGTGCAGCGAACATCTTAATGAGTTTGATATTTATAATGAATCCTTAGTTTAGATTGTTAATATACACTGGTGGACAATTACCAAGGACAGATGCAACAATGTCATTGACTTTAGACAATTAATAGTTTGGCTAATCAGCAAAATGAAATTATAGCTAAATGGAAATAAAATAACAAAATAGATTCAGAGGGAAACATTGATTCCAAAACTGTTCTTACACACCTATTTTCAATTAGGCTTTGCATTTGGTACTGGGACACCAGCCACACAGGACTTCTTGCAGTTTTGACTAATGCTAAAATGAAGTGCAATATATCTCTAAAAACAGGTGAAAATAAGAATAGGCAAACTGGAAACAAAAAAAAAGCAGGAAATTTCTCGTTTTGCACTCCCCCCTCCACACACACACACATAGAAATTGCCTCATTTTTGGATTGAGAGGAAATATTTTAGGCAGTTCTTTAGATGACTAATTATTTATATTTGCTAGAACATAACTGTAATGTAACAAATAGACCAGAATAATTAAAAAAAAAATAAAGTTTTAAAGATTATAAGAATTGTATGCTCAGGAGAGGCAAAAGAAAAAAAGGAGAAAATTTTAAGAATGGGTGCAGAAAATTTAGATGATTGATTATTTATTCTTATAACAAACCAACAAATGTAGCAGAAAAAATTTAAAAAGTAAACAGATTTAAAGATTTCAAAATTTGAGACCTGGAGAAGAAGGATATTTTGGAGTGAGAGAGTTATGAAGGTGATTTATTATTTTTTATTATTATGGAGTAAGAAGGCGGAAAAAATTTAAATTAAAGAGTTTTAAAGATTTTAAGGTTTGGATGGATGGGGTTTAATGGTGCAAGGTGAAGGACTTGATATGTTAAGATTTTAAAAACTGTGTGTTCGATGCTCGGGGAAGAAGAGGCAAAATGGAAAGTGGCCATTTCAGAGAGGGGATTTAGATGATTATTTATTGCTACCAAAATGTTAATAAAAAGTAAAAGAAAGTAAAAAAATTGGTAAAATTTAAAGATTGTCAACTTTATGTACCGGTGGGCAAAGAACATTTTTGTTTTAGGGGATGGAAAGGGGGAATTTTGTCGAATTTTTCTTACAAAAATGGAAATCAGCCAAAAAGCAGAAAGGTTGTCACCAGAAATAGATTTATGTAAATAAATAGCACAACTGAATGGGATAAGCAACATTAAACATCGTTCAGCAACACGAATGAGAGAGTTACCTGTACACAGGAAAGAAAAAAAAGATTGCAATTTGCCGATTTTGATTGTTGTTCTTTTCCTAGTTAAATGAAGCATTTTGTTGTGATTTGGCACTATGGTGATCAGCAGCAAGGACCCTTAGATGGATGAAAAAACACTAGAATCGAAAACTAGAATAAGGGATAGAAGCAGTAAGAAATATTGTATAAATTTAAATTTTATAGTTCCACATGTATCGATCACCAGATAGCACTGATAATAGATTTAAAGTATTTGCTGTGGATTTGAAGCTGTTGTTGAAACTGAAATTTGAATATTAAAGAATCAACTGGTAACTTTGAAATTTTGGATATGTCTTGCTGACATCTCTTAGATGATTTTACATTTGACCATATTATTGGAATTCTCAAAGAAAGGCAACAAAAAACACATTTGCCAGGTAATTTGACATTGCCTGTAGTGTTGTTTCAAAGCTTTGGAGAGCCTATCAATATATAGGGACTGGCATACTACAGCTAGTCAAATAACAAATGAGTTTCTTGCTACCACAGGCAAGTGGATATCCCGAAAAACTTTGGCAAAATATTTGCAACACGGGCTATACTCCAGGAAACCTGTGGTGTGCATCTCATTGTCCAGAGTTCACTGTAGTGCTCATTTTCAATAGTGTCAGCAGTATTCCAATCAAACCAAGAATGAATGGGTTTGTGTACTCTTCTAGGATGAAAGTAGGTTCAGCCTCTTATCTGATCGTAGATGACACAATGTGAGAATAACAGTACTTATCATGCAGAAAATGTACATTAAAGAGGTTAATATGGTATTTGTACTATGGATCCAATGCGATGATGGTGCACCATTGCAAACATTCACTGCCGGGAACTTTCGACAAAGGGACACACACAACAGGTCTTCAGGTATATAGTCCTCCTTATAAAAGGCATATACATTAAAATGTCATTGCAAGAAAAAAGTTAACAGCCATTAACATGAATTTTTCAAATATGTCAAAAGATCCAGAAGCCAGAAAATTTACTCACATATGGTGCAGAGCACATACTTGAAACAGTACGTATCTCTTTAGCCAACATTCTCAACTTTTCAAAATTCACCTACAAAAGAAAATAACAAAGTTTTCAAAGACAAATATTTAAAAAAAGCTTTGACATATATTTAAGAAAAGCAACACTTAAAAAGAAGGGAATGGGAGAGGTGTCTTTTAACTTTGCTTTATAAGATCAATAGCAATCATTTTTCATAAAGTTTAAAAGAATACAAAGTTTGTATGGGAAATATAATAAAACATTTTAAAACTACTTTACTTGGTCTCAAATAACATATATATTTTTAAATAACTAATTTAATCTACAATAATAAGTCTAGAAAAAATAAAATGGATAATTACCAGTCCATCGACTATTGAATCATTTCCTAAATGAATGAAGGTTAGGTCTTTCGTAAGGACTGGGTAAAATGGAATCTAAAAGAAAAGCAAAAAATTATGAAAGAATGTCCATGAAAAGGTTGATTTCATATACTGGCCTCTACAAGCAATATACATAATGAAACCTGCAAGTTTTTCTTGCTAAAATACTCCATACAGTAGCTACTTTTGTGCACAGTAAATATATTGGCAGTTCTTTAGATGACTAATGATTTTAGATGATTTTTTTCACGTTTTTCGATGAAAATTTGTTAAAATAATATGATAATGTAACAATCGCCACACGTACTCTATGTGTTGTGATAAATTCCTAAGGCAATATCTATGCAATTTCAGAATATTTCATTACAACTGATCATCATAAATAATTCCTATTTACAAAATAACGATCCCATTTTAAATGTGGTAAATATACAGTGGTTTACATACTGTAGTAGCTGATCAAAGTCGTGTAACCAGTCTTGGAATGGACTGTCACAGAAGGCATTTTTAGTCCTTTTAACCACCAACAAGAGTGTTCTACCCTGACGAATATGGATTTCAATGACACAGGTTCAGTCTGCAATATGATATGAACAATTTAAGCCCTCTTCCACCACCTTGTTGACGAAAGATTTACTTTTATTGGCTTTTCTTCTGAGTAAGTCATAAATATTGAGATACTTTTTGTACAGACCATCATGCCTATTAGTCTAAGATAAACAATTCAAACAAATCTGTTCAATTAGATGTAAATTTTCAACTGGTCGAAAAATGTCCGGACTAGGATTCGAACCAGGGATCTCCTGGCTGAAGCCGCCAGTGCTTTACCATCTGAGATATCCCAGATGAATCTGATGGAACTTTTTCACCCAGCTAACCTAGTGAAATCTGTTCAAGTTACTAACTTTTTACTTAAGTGGTTGAAATGGCATTAGGACCTCTAGATGTGGTCTAGAGTGGATGGGCATTCTTTAATCGCCATATTTAGTTGCTTTTGGTTTATATCTTTGATTATTGAACTTTATTGAACCATATTGGAACTGCTAACTACTTCACAAAGCTGAAGTAATTACCAATTTTTAGTCAAACACTTTAAAAATAAGGACCATCATAGAGAATGTAACAATCATAACAGAAAACATAATGACCATCACCGAAAGGTCATTTTTCAAACTGGTTAGTAACAATAAAATCAAGAATCTGTGACAAAAGGTTTTTTATTCTACAGAGGGATTATGGTTCTTCGAAATAAAAAAAGAAATGTAGCTGTAACCATGAGTGTGCTTGATTGTTGGGAAAAATTATAAAGGGGTCTGAAAGAATTTCACAGAAACTTTCTCTAAAAACTTATTTCCATTGAGCAAGAAATTATGCAAACCTCTGAATCTTTGCTCTGTCAACAAGTTAATTGTCCTTGAAGGTTAGGAGCCAAAAAACACCCAATATTATATGTTAGAGGAATTTTTTCACCATGATAATGCTTGTGATGGTCTTTACAAAAAGTACTGACCAAGCTGCAGAAAACCCCTAATATTCTTCTGATAGGTTCTTAATCACTTCACCGGCGACAGGTATGGGGAAACAGTGCTTTCACCCCCGACTTATCTCGGGGCAAACGGTGAAGTGGTTAAAGTATCTTCCAAGAGCTGACTCCCAAAATTAGATTTTTCCTATCCACAACAATTATGAGTTTCAGGTATACACATAGAAATATTTTCCCCTTACCCAAAGGCCAAATTGGCCCCTTTTGTAGAATTTCTGACTTATTAAAATTTTAATCAGTTATCAAGAGAAACAGCGAATGCAAAGCATTAGATGTTATATAGTATTAGAGGTTATGAGGTTACAGTATTAGAGGTTAAAGCAGATATGATACAAATGGAGCAAGATCTTCTGTCACTTGCTTACTTGAAAGTACTCAATAACACTTTCATATATTTTTTTTGTATTATTTTCACATTATTTTCCATTGAATAAATATAAATTCTATTGAAAATAATTTAATGTAAAAAAATTCAAAATCAAACATACAAATTTTACATGAGAATAAAGTAAATGTGTTAAAAAAAATTGTGAACATTTCTTTTATTTTGTAGCTATTAAAAAAAAAAAAAAAACATTTCTGTCTTATGATGACTTAGTGGCAACTCTTCATCAGCTTGTACGTTTTCCCCGTAAGTTGTACGTTTTTTGCCGTATTTTAGGTATATCATACGGTGTACGTTTAAATTCATCCCATACGACAATTTCTTCCATTCTTCTACCACATCTCATATTTGATAATTTCAAGGAATTTTTTCTTTTTCCGTTTGCTTTAAAATTTCCTTTTTTGTCGAAAAAAGTTATATACATGCCCATCAAATGTAAAAAAAAAAAATTGTTCCCGATGAGGATGACAAAAATCTTAAAAGAGTTGTGTAACAGTAATTGAATATGTGTGCTCTCTTTCAGCTGGCTGCTCGCCTCAGTATGAATCTTTGTAGCATTAGATCATCTGAACTTGACATTATTACAGACTACAAGTACCTACATTATAATTTTTTTTATTTATTATATATGTATTTTGAGTTTTAATACTTTGTTTTATTCATTATCTCTGTTTATGCTTAAATACAAGCAATTATTTTTGCAGGATGTCCATTACTAAAATTTTCATGATCATCATTGAATTTTAGGACGCTTCGACTTATTTTTATTCTCACAATGCAATTATTTTTTTTTTCATAATGGGACATATGACTGCAAAATTAATTTTGCTTGAAATACAGCAAAAAGGTAAATGCTCCATAAAAATTGTAAATCTATAGCAAATATCATATTTGCAGTCATTACAATAGCTTAATAAAAGGTGTCATTTCTTCAAAAAAATCATCACAACAGATAATCAAATGAAAAATTTACAGCAAAATTTTATCTTTGAGATAACTGTTGATATGTTTAAGCACATAATAAAAGAGTTTATGAGAAGATTAGTGCATTTCCTTCGTGCTTTTATGTGCCCGGAAAATTGGTTAGTCAATTAAGCCTTCACTGCAACACGTGCCACATCTGGCACATACCTAAAAACACTAATTCTTATTATGTGCAATGAATTTGGCCAATATGATCTCTATCCCTGATCAAGAATAGAATAACACTTATTTTGTCCATGTCAGATGGCTGCAATTTACAAAAAATTAAAATTTGTTCTTCGGAAAAAAAAAAAAAAAAAAAAATTTCGATCAAGCTATTAAGGTAAAATTTACTTTCATTGTTTTTAGTGAATACTTAAAAATATTAATATAAAAAAAGTTGCAAAGTATTCAGCAGATAAAATTAATTAATTTAAGCTCATTTAGTTGTAAAATATAGCAATACAATATTTTAAAACCCTAATTGTGTACATAGGGTACACACCATAAAATATCAAATTTTAGCTGAAAATTTGAACTTTTTTTTTTACTATTTTTCCCATTATTAGACCGATATATAGATTTCAAATAATTTTTTCCATACAAATAGAAAAAATCGTGCAGTGAAGGGTTAGTACCTCCTTCACATAATGGCTTTAAACTAATTTTGTTTAATTGAAAATAATTAATGCTCAAGATTTTCTTGACTTGCAAATCAGTATACAAGCATGGTTTTGGGGCAAAACAAATTTAAGAATTCTATTTAAAAATTCTATTATCTGGTATAGAAGCTTTCAAAATCTGTCAATTATACAAAACAACCCCTGAATGAAGATTTTTGAAGAACCGTATTTACTCATGTATAATACACACCACTGTTTTTGATAATGAAAAAAAAATGCCTTCTGTATAATGTGTGCCGTAATATTTTAATAACAGAAAATTTGAGAAATTAAAAAAAAATTCTGCAGAAAAACAGACTTAAAAAAATAAAATAAAATTTCACTCGGTAGAAGATAATTAAAAGTTTCACGGTGACCAGAATATCAAATATGATGTATGGAAGTGAAAATGATATGATAATACAGACTACAAGTGATGATTCCAGAAACAATAGCATAGCAATAGTGACAACGACTGATATGACCGTGACAGCTTTGATTAACTGCATATCACACATAGGAAATTTTGAAGGTGTGCATATTTTTCTTTTCCAGCACTTTTTGTTGTGCTACACTTCTCTAATAAAGGTGTATGACATATTTCTGTTTGGTAAGTTTTGTCTTTATTTCTTAGTTATTCTAATTTAAAGTAAAATAAAATGGTTGCCTTTCCTGCTCATTTGAACTGGAAGTCAGTAATTACTATGTATTTGATCACAAAATACAGTATTTAAAAAAGCAATTGTTTCACTTATTTTACATACTATTGTTTTCACACAATTGCATTGTGATACCTATTCAGTAATTTAGAGAAAACAAGTATGATTTCATGTAGTTGTCAGAAATATTTCATGCATAATGCTAACCCCGCTTATCAGACAAAAAATTTTGGGAAAAAAGCATTCACCATACATGAGTAAATACGGTACTTATCTTATTTATGCAACTTCATTTAAAAAATTTATAAAGCGAATTTGGAATCTCAGATGCATGGGAGGAAGATAAATCTTTTATCAATACTGATAATCACTCTACAGTGACTGCAACTACTTAATGCTGTTTTCAAATCCAAAGGGGCGACTTTATGACAATTTTTTTAATTCATTTTTGTTCCCAAACGCATGAAATTGACAGGTGTTATTATTCAAAAACTATGTAATCGAAAGATGTTTTTTATTTTTTGGTAAATGCAAAAATTTGTTCAGAAAATACTGTCAAAGTTGGCATTTTGAACTGAAGCTCCGCCATGATACTGCAAGAAAAGAGAAAAAACAGTCATCATGAGATCACATTACTTAAAATTCAATAAGTAACTAATTTATCAAAAAATAGAAAACGCATTTCGATTCCATATCGCTTCAATAGTCAGATCTGCCAATTTTATGCCTTTACATTTTAAAATAAAACAGAAAATTCTCAGAAAGTTTTGCGTTGTTGAGCAGGGGATTTGAGAAACACCTTAATAATAGTAATAAAAGCAGTATAAGAACATGGTTACTAATTCTTTCAGTTAACCATCTGGGAGCACTGCACTGCTGTTGGTTTCTGTTTAAATGCCCTATACCCACATGTAAAATCAGTGGTATGGTGAATCTTCTCACTCAGAAGATAAAAGGTAGGGGGGGGGGGGATATTGAACTGGGAACCCTGCTTGCCAGTAATGATCAAAATTTTAGGGGAGCTTTGAGGCCAAAAATAAGTCTTCTTTTCTTGTGGTGCCTTGTTACATAAAAGCTGCACCTGACTGGGAAAAGAATTTGACTTTATGAATTAGCTAACAAAAATTATATCAAAATTACAAAGATTACCTGTAAAAAAACAAAAAACAAAAAAAAAAAAAAAAACGTCAATTTGAAATTTAAAATGCAGGCAACATTCCACAGGCATTCTTGTTTCAATGTTTAAAAATAAAAGCATATAACACATTTGAAATTTTAAACTTTATCACTTGATCACTGTTGTACCTTAACATGAAATTTAAGAACAATTCAGACATTTCATTTGGTTACATATTTATTTATAATTTTTAAAAAAAGTTACTTTAAAAGTTACTTTATTACTTCTTTATTATGAATAAAACTAATAAATAAATATTGCTGTAAAAAAAAAAAAATAAAAAAATAATAAAAAAAAATAAATAAAAGCATTATAAATAAATATTTACAAACAAATAAGATTCAAAAGTCAGAATGCAATCTCAATATGTACATACATGACTAGTGTTCTCTCTAGGAATTTTTTTAACGGCACAACACCCTGCCTTTTTAAAATTTGACAAAATGCACCACAGTCTTTTAAATAAATAGTGAAATTCACTTTTAGTTGTACACAGAGATTTCTTGTAAAAATATCCCACATACCATAATATTTTTAAAACCGTACACCCAAGACCTTAAAAAATTTGTAGAACTTCATTTCTTTAGGAAAAATAAAGGATATTTTTAAATCATTGTAATTTAATTGTGTTTTTAATTTGCAATTTGTAAAAACTTTTAAAATTAATATCACTATTTATAATATTTAAAAATTGCATACTCTTCTAATATTGTTACTAAACACATTACTAATATTAATATATTACCTCTTAAAATAATGTCCTTTTTGGTGATTAGCATCATGCTGTTTTTCTTTATAGGATGAACACTATGCATGACTTAAAGAGAAAACAATTTATTTCCATTGCAGTGTGATATTGACAATTAAATTGCCTTTTTTTATTTCCAATATATGCAAAATATCAGAACAGACAAAATGTAATACCCTTCGTAAAAAATAAAATTTATAGTTAAAATTTTGAAGAAATTCTGTAGCAACAATTTTATTTTTATTTATTTTTATTTTTAACAGAAAATTACTGCTTTTTTGCATTAATTTAATAAAATTTTCAGTTTAACCCCTGCTTTTCTCTGCACTATAAATTAATCCAATTGATAATTGAAAAAAAAATTAACTTTTTATCAAATTGTCTTTTATTTGTGAACAGGAAATTACACTTTTGTGTAACTTGCAAGATAAAATTTGAAAAAATAAATTTGAAGTAACGGAAAACAAACATATACATCACTGTTTCAGAAAATTAAAATTAATCAATGAATGTTCATTTAGATTTGCATATTTTTATTTATATGTCTTATTTGATTATGCTTACATTGTTTACTTTTATAAAATTGATAAGCTTTTATAATGTTGAAGGGATATTTTACTCAAGAAGTTACTAGAAATCATTAATAATGGTAACATAGTTTGCATCTGATAAAAAGAAAAGGTAAACAAAAACAAATAATATGGAAAATTGTATAATCCACACAATGTTTAGTTAAAAGTCTTGTGGATTAAAGAGTATATATAGAAGCTGTATATATAGCATACACATTTTTACAATTCCATTTATGATATGCAGATACAAATAAATTGTTGCCTTGGAATGATAAAAGTCTATCTGATAAAACTGGTCAAAATGAGATGAATACATCTTTTTTTTTTTTTTTGTCTTTAGTCTTATCAACAATTTCGACTGACATGTATGTCAGTTGAAGTGTATTTTTAGCAACTGTTTTGAGTTTAGTAAGTTTGAAAATGTTCTAATGGCACTGTTAGAGCTTTTAGGGAAAAAAATGAAATGCCAACTTTGTTTTCTTCAAAAGTTTGGCCAAAACAGTTAGAACTTTTTCATTTCAATACAATATTTAAAATTTATGAAAATGAAAATATTACCATGGGTGGCTGAACATGATCCGATGACAAGAGATTTCTATATTTATACATATTTCGGGAGGGATCCATGAAGACTAGTAAGTCCTGAAAAAGAATTTTTGGTCATAACAGGATTCAACTTATCAGGGATATTTCATTATAACATACTCTCAAACAATAAAAAAAAAAGCAAATAACAAATAATAATAATTCAGCATCAAAATAGCCTTTAATAGTGCTATAAACTGGTAATTAAAGAAAATAGGAAGGAAAAAAAAATAATAGTGAAATTAAATCTATAAAAATGTTTCATAAAAGGGAAGAGAAATGACAAATGGATGACATGTAATGATTTCTGTGAAAAGGAAAATATAAATTTAAGATAAATTTAAAAATTGTAAATTATACTTTAGAAAAAGCAAACAAACCTGAAAGAGTTTCGAATACTTTGTAGGTAGCTTTTCCCAGGTAGAGCGTAACCTGGAAACTGCTCTATGCTCTAAACCGCTTAGTATAGCAAACATGCTATTGAAATTCTTACATTCTTTGCACTGTCCTATAAAATACCAAGTACATTCAAATTAGAAGCCATTATGAAAACTGAGTTGGATTTACCTGCAATTGGGTAATTTACTAAAATACAATACATTGAAATAAATACATTAATTAGAAATATTGATAAAATACATTCATGATGATATTTCAATGTAATACACAAAAAATTTAATGTCTTGCAGCATTTATAAATATCAATGCATCCTAAGAATAAAAAATATATTTAGACATTTGAGATTTATTACTAATCCATAGTAAAATATTATTACACATCTTATTAAAATAATAATGATTATAACTACACAGAGTCCGAATCAGGCCTGATTAACTCAAACTATGTGTAATTATAATCATTATTTTTTTAATTGGATATGAAGTAATTGCACAGTAAAACAAGTAACTATTCCATATTTCATTAGAAATACTGATAACAGTTAGTATATATTCAGGAAACATTTATCAAAGGATGTCAAATAAAGATAAGTTCTTGAAAAATTCTAGAATTTTTTTAAATAACAAATGTTTGGCTGCAAATGCTTTCTAGAAACATTTGCATTTGAAAACTTTATTTTACATTTTTTCAAACTTTCTATCTCATTATTCTATTGTATTATGCTGACCAGATTTATATTCATTGCATCTAATGTATTCTTTTTTCTAAAAGTATTAAACAGTTTTTTTTTTTTATATTCCCTCTCCCTCAATGAGAAATTCTGAAGCTATATTCTTAGAATACACATTTACTACAGTAATTTTTTATACTAATATGATATATATTCTCAAGTGCACATTCAAAACCATTAATGTTAACCCCTTGACTATGTTCATGAACATACATGTTTGGAAACAACATATATTTCAATCATTGCTATATGTGACATAATCAAGAGATTAATCCCTTTGTGACACAAGTGTCATGTGTAATCCGTTAACATTTGAGCACCACTATTTCCAAACAGTAACTTTTGCCTTGTCTAAGCACTGAATTTCAGTAATTAAATAGGATTAAAATTATTATTTGGAAATATATTCACAAATACCGAAAACGTTATAGAATGGATGCTTGTCCTGATGTTAATGGCTCTTCATAGGTTAAACACATGTGTGTTTAGTTTCAGTTGAATAAATAAAATACTAAACTATTGTATGAGAACCATTAGAAATAGCAAAAGAGCCTTTCAAAAGAGATCTTCCACCTTTATTTGGTCATTATTAATGCATATACAATTTTATTGTTCTGTCATAAAATAGGAACGTAACATGGCAATGATAACATTTTTCAAATATATCGTGATTTCATGTTATGCTTTATAGCATTTGAATTCTTAGGGTTATCATTCACTAAATTTCAATTAAAGCACCAATAAAGTGTTTTTCTTTTTTCAAATAAAATATTCCCTCATCCCCTCCTTTTTTGTTTTTTATTGATTATTTATTTGCCTGCTTTGTTTAATGAAGAAAGGTTGCTAAAGAGATTATTTTTAATGATATATTCTTAAATAATTGTTTATCTCTCTTTCAACATTACAGGATTTGTTAAATACCTTTAACCTCCATCTTAATAAAATAACAAGCAATTTAAACATAAATTAGTAAATTGAAAGGGGGGAAAAAAACAGTGTTTCTAAAAATAATTATTTTGTGAATATTAAATGTACACAATACATGTCTTTATCTATAAAAATAATAATTACATAAAATAATCATTAGAAAATGCACTAAGATAGGCTGGATATAACAAAATGTTTTCTAGATTTCTATATATTTTGTGATTTCCAAGGGATTAGCAGATATTGTTTATCTTCATCACTTTTAAAAACCATTTAACAGATATTATTTATCTTTAAAAATTTTTTAAACCATTAATATTATATAGATTTCTAAAAGAAAGTATGTAATAATGCATTTTATGATTACATGAACTGATAGCATAGAATTAATCTAAAATAATTTTGTACCAATAAAATGCTAAAAGATTTTAAATCTGCATAGTAAATTAAGAAATCTTTCTTTCAGTAGATCTGGAAAATATTTCTTCTCCTTTACTTTATTTTTATATAAATCACTCTCAAAGTGTTTTTGATCAATAAAACACAAAACATTTAGACCAAACACTTTACATAATCTCTATTTTGGTCAGAATATTTCAATAACGGGATGGACTTACTTACTTCCAATGAATGTAAATTTCTGAGCATAAGTTATCATAGAAACTTATGCTCTAAACATTTATACAGTATTAAAATACAGGAATGTAAAGTTCATTGCATTACTTAATAATGTTGTAAACAGACTAATAGTGATTTTTTAAATTTAACTTTGATTACTCTAAAATAAAATCTAAACTGCTAAGCTGGCTGTTTATAAGCAAACCCCCCCCCCCCCCAAAAAAAAAAAAAATAAATAAATAAATAAATAAAAATCAGGTATTGCTGCTCACAAATTAGAAAAATCTAATATCCTGACATGATATAAGGTTTAATATGAATTTTAAAAGTACTATCAAAATAAAAACTATTATAGCAATTTTTCGTTTCATTCTAAGAATTATGACCAGTAATATTGTACTTACTAGCAACTTTGATGAATTGCTTGATTATTCTCATTCGGCGCAATAAATTATGTTCAGAGCATACTTCTGTCACAACCCAAAACATTTCTCTGTTCACAAGCTAAAGTTAAAAAAAGACAATGGACTTTAATGCTCTCCAACAACAAAACATTCTTAAGCTAACCTGTCTCATTCACATAAAAGCAATCATATATATACACACTAAATAAAGGATAAAATGTTTCTTAGATGAACCTCCTTTAACATATTACTGATGTAAATTATGTTGCACAACAATACAATAACTTAGGGCAGTTCCCCAAAACTTCCTGCTCAAAAATGCGAAAATTCTGAACACTTTCACAGAGACCTTTAGCATTTCTCTCCCTCTTTTAATATTTTCAGTTACAATCAATTACTTTCCCTCATGGCTGCCTTTTTGGGGTTGTTGCATCTTGAAAATCAGTTTAAAATGACAACTTTGATGAAGTTTTCAAAAAGATGGTTTGCCTTTATGAAAGAAATGGAAAATGCTATTTAATTTCTGAATAAGATCACCTGTCAGTTTTATGCATTTAAGAGTAACAATGACTATGTTTGCAGACCTGCCAACCTTTGAAAATGAGAAATCGTAGCACACAAAATTTGAATTAATCTGAAGGTTGGTTAGTTGGTTTTTTGTGTTACACAGCCATCTTTTGACATTTGTAAAAGTAATAAGGTTTCAGTTTCAACCCAATATAGTATTTTTTTTCCTCTGAAAATTATTATACGATTTTTAGAACTTCTTTTCGTTTCGCAGCGTTTTTTTTTTTTTTTTTTTTTTTTTTTACATTTGTAAAAGGAGCCAGGTTCCAATTTTTTAGCCCAGTGAAGTGAATTTTGACGAAATTCGCGATTTTTTTCGCGCGATCATTTCAGGATATGCACAATTTTTTTCCCGCAATCGTAATTCCCATTTTTTTTATCATGATTCTTTGTTGAAATCTGCCCTTTTTACCATGAAATTTAATGAAATTCGTGTTTTTTATCGCGATCCTTTGACTAATTTTGCGTTTTTTGCCACGATCCTTTGACGAAATTACTGTTTTCTTTCTGCGACCTTTCGGTAAAATTTGCGTTTTCTTACTGATCTTTCAATGAAATTTGCATTTTCTTACTGATTTTTTGATGAAATTCACGCTTTCTTTCTGTGATATTTTGACAAAATTCACATTTTTGCCACAATCCTTTGACGAAATTTATTTTCTTCTTCGGCCAATTGATGAAATTGATTTTTTTACACAGTCATTTGTCGAAATTCGTGAGTTTATCGCAAATCTTGCGCACTATTTCAAACCTTGCCCCTCAAAGAATCCCCCCTTTCCAGAAATTTTTTAATGACCGAATTTTCGGACTAATGGCCAATTTTTTAAAACTTTCGGAAATGAACACTTTGAAATTTTGGAAATCTCGGAACAGAATCACTTCTGAAAAATATGCTGTTCGGGATAAAAATCGCAACTAGAAACAAAAAAATGCGTTTGTGTTTTTGCAAAAAATCGTAGTTTAAGACCGATTTTCATAGCATTGTAGTTTATAGGTCCAAATCGTAGCAACTACGATTTTTTCGTAGCAGTTGGCAGGTCTGTGTTTGTGTCAGAAAGTGTCTATTTTTCATAAAAAACAGCCTTAAGGTAGGATTAAAACTGAAAAACTATAGGAAATTTTATTGAATAAATAATTAAGGTGCACATACAAGCCACATAATATACAAAAATTTTCTAATAGTTTTACTTTATTTCATTCATAATATTTTAAACATATAAATTTTACAACCTAATCAAGCTGAGTCAAAAACTCAACTAATTTATCATGTTCCAAAGAGATGAATATAAACGTTATTTTATTTTAATGCATACTTATGCCATCTTAACATACTCTAATCTGTACAAAAACTCACAATCATAAATAATTATTTAATTCATAATATTCTTAAACATATAATTTTTATTACCTAATGAAGCTGAGCCAAAATTCAACAAGTTTATGCTGCTCTAAATAGATAAATATAAATGTTACTTAATTTTAATGCACTTATGTCATCTTAACATACTCTAATCTGTGCAAAAGCTCACACTGATTAATTAATTGATAGTTATATTCATTCAGATTTCCTTTACACTTCATCCCTACTGTATAATTTTACTAAACTACAAAAAGAAACTTAAGCCAGAAATTTAATAAATTAATTTATAAAAATTATTTAATTAATACTAAATAAATGTGAATGCTTTATTCTAATGCATACTAGGTATGTCATCCTGACATATCCATATATAGTGTAGATCACATTTGCACATTGATAGTGACATTATTACATTCCATAAAATTAAAAAACTTGGCAAGTCTTCTTATTACTTAAAGTTAAAATCTATGGTAACCTACAGAAATAATGTATGCTCTACATAGAAATATTTATAATTTATGCATGCTAAATTAACTGGGCCCAGTGAAAAGTTGATATTTTAAACAGTCTGTGGATAATAAATGAAATCCAGAACAAAAGAAAATGCAAATATAACAGTATGAATTAACAATTAATTTGTGAAGTTATACATGGTGATTTATTCTAATATTTTTATTTGATCTACATGCAGAAATACCCCCTTTTTTTTAAATTCTCCAAAGGCAAAAACAAATTAAATATTTCTTCCTCCTATGGCTCTATTAAAATCTATATATACATTTCTTTTACATCATGCAGAAATCATGTGGAATTTATAGCTTGCCATTTGGCAACAACCACAACGAAGATTCTTAATGTTTAATTTACAGTCACATGGCCCGACCCATTCAGCAAATAAAAATTCAGACAATCTCTTTTTTAAGAACATGCATTTTTCTCCTACCTGCAATTAAATGCATAGAATAACAAACAAAAGAAGAAAATTATATTGCTACTTCCATGATTAATGGCGGCGTGAGTCAGCCCAAATGGTAGGAGCTTTAGTTTGATCAATGTATGAATAGTATGTCATTGATTCATTTTAAGGTGGCATGATGCATTCAGCAGATCTGCTTTCTGATCAAAATTACCTTTTAGACACAGCAGAAAACGTTTTGTTTAATTTCGTTAGCATCACGTTTTTCAGAGAGTTTTAAATGAATTTAAGCCATGCTGTGCAATAATATTGGCAAAAAAATGCATTTTTATTTGCATTTTCAATGAAGTTTATTACTTTTTTATACATAAAAAATATTTATAAACTTCCTATGTTAAAATGATTTATGATAACAATCATCCTAGCCAGAGTTGAAGCAAATAGTGGCAAGTGAGCGAAGCGAGCTGGGATCGTGTAGTGGTCCCAATGTGGGTTGTGTTGCAAATCAAGGGAGTTGGCGAGCATTAGCGAGCAGGGGCCTGAGCCCCCGAGTACTATATATTACTATTATAACTGAATAAAGTAAAATATTATTAATGACTCTAAGAACACTAAACTGAAAAATATTTTTTTAATACAAAATACCTTAACTTAAATGTCTTATCTACTTTTAAAGTGAAATAAAAAAAAAATTATAATAAAAGTAATAAAACATACCTCTACAAATTTTGAAAGCATGGGTGTACCATATCTTGATTTAACTTTAAACAGTTCATCAATATATTCTGTGGGTTCAATTTGCCTAAATATACTAAAGTCTTCAATAGTAAGTTGAGTAGCTAATTCAACACTATTTAAATGCAGTAAATGTACTTGACTTTCTCTCAGCAGTTCCTACAGATGCATAAAAACAGTTTGTTATAATGAAAACATTGTCAGACAAGGAAAATTAAAGAATTTAATATATTTTTCAATATACATTTTTGAAAAATTTTTGTTGAAAATTATTGTTTAATATGATATTATTCTTAATTTGATAGTATATAAGTGGCTATTTATTTACCAAAAATATAAGATATATGCATTAAAGTACTGATTCTATAAACAAACTTCTGAGAATATTATACCATAGCTGCTAAGCTTTTAGGTATTCTTTTTTTTAAGTCAAATAAAACTAATAATTTTATTTATTTATTTTGAGAGAGGATGGATTATAAATTCACTCTGGACCTCATTTTCAAAATTTAGAGTTCACATCGAAATCCAAAGTACATAATTTCACTATACTATGAAACATAATTCCAAAAAGTCAGTAGTAGTTCAGCTATACTTTATCCACAATTTATATTTACAGTAGCCTCCCTCTTAACCGGAACTCCGCTTTAACCGGCCAATTTTTTTTCCCAACATTAGGCAAAATTCAGGTATGACGGCCTTGGGAACTCAGCTTACGCTTTCGAGTTGAAGTGCAATCCCGAAGGAAAGGAGGAAAAATTCAGAAAGGAGAACGCCGGTTCTAAATGGATACAAGCTGACCTTCACCAGTGTTGAATTGAGGGTGTGGTCTGTTCCCTCTAGGAACAATGAGATATCCCCCCGGAAGATTTTAGATTTTGGTTTTTTAATGGTCAAAAGTGCAATCCCCCCCCCCCCCCCCTTCTCGGAACTCTTTATCTGTCTGATCTATCTGCAAACTGTTTTGTACAAACATTTAAAAAGGGGATGCGAACAGATCACCGCTACCGCAGAAGATGTATAAGAGTTGTTTGAGTCTGGTAAAGATCTCAAGCATGAAGCATTATTTCATGACGATATAATTAGGACTGCAACTGATGTTGTTCAATACGAAGACAATCCTCATGGTGATCCAGTTGAAGTTGACACTGCTAAAATTCCTCATATGGAAGGGGTAAAAGCATTAGAGTTGGCGCTACATTATGTTGTGCAGCGGCTAATAGCTTCCTTGGTTAAACTTATGATGTTGAAGAGATGGAGAGATTATGCTTCAAAAGGCTGACATCTTGCTGCCAACGGAATAAGGTCACTGATTTCTTTATGCTGGATTAACTTAAATATACATAATGTAGAACAATTTCAACTTCTTATAAAGGTGTATGACATGAGTTTCAACAGTTTCATTTGTGTTAAATAATTTTCATTATTTGTTATCAGTGATAATTTTTTTTCAATTCCGTTAATTCTAACTAGTATTCATTTCACAAAATATAGAAAATATGTCCTTTTTTAAAACTACACAAATTGAAAAACTAAATGCATCATACAGGTTTAATTAATTAAACTATGCAGATACTTATTTAACTTTTTTTACTTCTCCAGTTTAACCGGTTTTTCTCTTAACCGGCTTACCCTCGGTCTTGTTTAGGCCGGTTAAGCAGGAGGCTACTGTATTTGTATATTTAAAAGTGCAAAGCAATGAAAACAGAAAAGATTGCTTTAAGTTAGAGAAATATTTTGTAAAAATATTGTCTGAATATAAAACATTTGTGATAAACAGTTGTTATTAATAAATTTGTCGATATGAGTACCAAATTTGTTAAATTGTATTAACTAAAATAAAAACTACATAGAAAGCTTCTTAAAACTGTTTCAAAGGCAACGTGTTATAATTCTCTCCAATTATTTCAGTTGTATGAGTAATTATGTTAAAATGTGTGTAATACATTGTTTCTATCTTTAGGGTAGCCTCATATACTGTTTTGTCTGAAATGGAACCAAAAATATTGTGTTCAAAATTATTAGCATATTTTAAGCATTTTAAGATTTTTTAAAAAACTAACAGTGTATTTATACATCTAATTCATTTATTTCCCTAATAGATCAATAAAAATCGCAGACCAGATCGATGTGATATCTATTTTCACAAAGTTGAAAATCTAAAAAGTAGTGTTGTTATTTAGATGACTCAGATATGATATTCTGATAGTTGTTATTTGATAGTTTCTCAATGTATCACTAATTACCTAAACAGTCAATTGTCTGTAATAACCATATAACAATGTTCACAAAAGTTTTGATTAAAACATAGACGACTGTAATTAAAAATGTATAATTTTCACAAAAGTTTTATAAAATATTCAAAATAAACAGAAAAAAGCAATCCACAGATTTATTTAGATATATAAACAAAGCTTTATTTTGTATTAATAAGATGCATAAACAAATTATTTAGGTGCATGTTTCATAGCTGCCAACTTTTATCCTTTTGTTTTGTTGCCATTATCTTTTAATAGTAAAATTTGCCTTATTTAAAAAAGGTAAAGATTACTATTTAAAAAAGTGGTAAAAGCATAAAAGTTGTCAGCTATGATGTTTTAAAAAATATTCAATATAGAATAACAATATATATATATAATAAAGATGGAATCACAAATATATGAACAAATTGGTAAAATTCTAAAGATGAACAAGATATGAACATAGGAAACCAGTATGTAAAATAAGAAACTATGAATAACCCACATGATCATCAGAGAAGCTTGCAGGTTTAATTCATAGTGAAGATGCGTTATTTCATCCAATTTCGTCGGCATTAAGCCTAAAACGACAAAATTTTGCTCCTAAAAGTGCATCATAAAACAAAATAAATGATAAAAACTCAAGAGATCTAAAAAAAGATACACCTCACACAAGATATTAAAAATTGAAAAATGATTAGAGCAGAATACCTCAATTATAGACAAAAATCCAAAACTTCAGAAATTTGACACACAATATTTTAACATGTGAGGATGCAATCAGATTTAAGACTATTAAAACATGTGGCCAGCAGTTAGTCAATGAAAAAAAACACTGCTGCCATCTGGTGTGAAAAAGGAAAGCTATATTGAAACTAGATTTTTAACAAAAATGTTTAGTGCTGTCATCTATACCCATAGAAAAGAGTGAAATCAATTGAAGAAATCATATCTTGTTCATCTTTAGAATTTTACAAATTTGTTCATATATTTGTGATTTCATCTTTATTACTTCAGCATTCTAATAGCATTGCCGCACATGCACATGTTATTAAGTATGTTATTTTTAGTTTAGTCTTATAATCTTATTATTCTGGCATTTTTAATGGTACTCTATTTATCAAGTAAAAGGTAACTTTAGCTTGGTAATTAATATAGCTTAGTGTTAGCTGTTCAATTTTATTTTTGTTCATTTTATATATATATATATATACATACACACATATAAGTTTATTAAGATACTTTAAGAATTTATACAGGTTTTGTAAAACAAATATTAAAAGTTTCAGTTTAATAACTTTGCTCAAGGCTCAACTACTCTGCTCAACCAGCACAAAATGTTTTGACACATTTACAAATTCCTTTTTTAACAGAAAGATATAAAATTGGAAATCCTGACCATGGAAACAAATTGGAATTGAACTGTGTTTTCCATTTTTTGATCAATCAATTACTTATTGAGTTATAAGCGATTTTGATCATGTGACACGGTATTTTTCTCTGCTTACTGACTGTATTTTCTTCTTTCATTCAGAAATTCGGTTCAAAAGACCAACTTTGACAGCATTTTCTGAAAGATCTATTGCGTTTACAAGAAAACGGAAAAAACAGTTTGATTACATAGCTTCTGAATAACAACACCTTCCAGTTT
Organism: Maratus speciosus; assembly: GCA_963932465.1. Lineage (NCBI taxonomy): Eukaryota > Metazoa > Arthropoda > Arachnida > Araneae > Salticidae > Maratus > Maratus speciosus. The sequence continues at coordinate 129,729,320 of OZ010789.1, read as the reverse complement.
CATGCGTTTCCGAACAAAAATGAATTAAAACTTATATCAGAAAGTTGACCCTTAGGATTTGAGAACAGCCTTAAGAACCTCATAAAAATAATAAAATAAACACTACAGAACTGTTATGAATCAAATAAATCTGATCCAAGCAATATAAAAGCGAGCTAGCACTTTTACAAAGTTCTTAAACTTAATTATCAGATAACAGTTTTTAGGTGCATTTTAATAGATAACATTGGCTGAATCTATAAGAATAATTAACATCTCAGATAAAAAGAGTACATACTGCTGCTAGCTCATCAGGCACCAAGGAATCACTTGACATATTGTTTTTCAAATAGTACCGACTACTTAAAGATATTCTTTCTGCTAAGTTTTGCTGTGGATCAGGCAAACGTCTTTGTTTAACAACACCACCTTCACCAACAGATACTTCACAAAGACAGTATTTGCTGAAAATAAAAAATAAAGTTACATCAATTTTTGAAAAAGTTGCAAAAGCACTTGATGCTGAGATACTAAACAATAATTATAAGAAACTGATAAAATGCAGTTAGATTACAATGAATAAAATTTCTTCAAACTCCAAAAACACTGAAAATGATGACCAGATATGAGAACAAATATTTTTATAATTATCTTCATTGAGCAAAAGTTTGTGCGCTTTCCAAAAGATAAATTTGTATTTTGTGGATCACACACATACTTAGTCTGGATTAGGAGAGATATAAAAATATTTTTCTCAAAACTAACCACTTTTTAAAAATATTTCTGAATTTTCAAAAAGTTTAATTTTCAACTAATTTAATTTCCAATGATCTTAATACCCCATTACAATTAGTTGATTCACCAGATGAAAAATTAAATTCAACCAATAATTTACTTTTTAGGAACATACAGAGGTTATTTACACATTTTTAGAATGATTTTGATAAAAGATTTAAAAAATGCAAATATTTTGGGGGAAAGATTTCTGCAACAGCTTATTATTTGAAATTAAAATTATTGTGTGGTACTTTCAAATTTATTCTTCTTTTAAAATTGTATATGTAAATAAGCTGTGGATGGGAGGTTATGTTTCCCTGTTTTTTGAGGGAAAATATTTTAATTCAGTATCTTAAAAAAATTATGAAATGCATGATATATGACATTTTCAGAGCAAAATCAACACTATTATTACTCAGAAAGTGAAATTCTGTCAGCCATGGAAAAAAGACTCCAAATGAACACCCTAAAAAGGTTTTGTACTGTCTAAAGGGAAATCGTTGCTAAGAGAAAATCTCTTGACACAGAAATGAATTGCAAAGTCCTTAGTAACAATGAAAAAAATAATAAACCAAAATTTACTGATTAAAAAAGCAGCAAAATAACAATGTTCACCATTTTTTGCCAAGGCATGCGACTCTACACAAGATAATTTATAGAACCCTGTATGACAACCATTTTGAAGGAAATAAATGAAAATACATTTTTTACCTTTGATGAAGCTTGGATTTTCCTAAATAACTGCAACAAAAAAGGTCTATTTATTATGGAAAAGGTAGAAAAAAAGATGCCCAAACCTGGTTCTAAAAATGCAAGGAAAGTTTCAGTAAAAGTTTTATGATTGTCATAGGTTTCTCTTACAATACAAAATTAAAAATATGAAAAGTGGGAAAAAATGTTAAAATTTACTCATCATACTATCAATAGTAGAATATGTTCTGTTCAATATTTACAGAAGAAATTTCACTTATCCCAACAACCAGGGCTTCATTTCTAACGGAAAAAGTACCGGAGCCCTAATATTCTGCAGTACCGGTACTAACAACTGTACCCCCCCCCCCCCCCAAGACTGGAGACAATGATCATATTTCAAACATTACAGCTGAATTCATTGATAAAAAGTAAAACTCTACTGCATATCTATTTTTTCAACATATTCCTGCAAAGTCACCGGAAGTTTTACCTATGGATTATTATATCTTTGGTCTTCTGAAAATAGCTTTTTCAAAGTTCAAACCCATCAATGATTAATTAACTCTGAAAAATAGTGAAGGAGAAATGGCAAACAATACCCATACAAAATTTTACAAAAAGCTCTAAAGCACGATGCAGACATATTCCAGAAACAGAGTTTACCAGATTGAATAAAAAAATTAGTTTTTACATTTTAAGCATTTAAAAAAAGGCCCTGAAATTGTTCTAAAAATGTGTAAACACTTTTTGTATTTTAACTCAAATGATGAAGCTTTGCATATATAGTTAAAGTATTAGACCTAAAATTTCATTAAAAATATAATTTGCTAAAAGTAATTTTAATCTAAATCATACATTTCCTATTAACTTTATTTTTGTTTTCTTATATTAAATAACTGAATTAAAATTTCTTTGAAAATTTCTTTTAATTTACTAAGATCAGATGTAAAATAGCAACAGAGGCAAAAGATAAAAACATAAATGAAAATGACATAACATAAAAAGAAATTAATAAAGAAGAAAATCAAAAAATTGTAGAGATTGTGAAACATATTAATAAAAAATAATAATCTGTTAGATAAAAATTTAAAAATATAATGTTTTGTAATTATTATTTGCTACATTCTTTCTTCAATTTCATTTTGGGGATCTATTTTAACATTAATAATGCAATAACGCAACATAATGCAATATAAAAATTATGCACAATGTCTATGGAACAAATGGGAAAGGCGATAATTGGGGCACTTGTTTTCTAATTTTACAAGAAAACATAGGATTTTCTTTTTTGATAGAAAAATCAGGTGTACATATTACGTGGAATACAAAATTTATTGTTACAATACCTGCTAGATTCTGTAATGCCAAATTCTCTCAATGACAACATCACAACTTCCCTTGCTGTTGTTTCCTATAGAAAAACAATGAAAATAAGTGAAAATCCTTTTCAAGATAAAAATGCACAAATTCTAATTAAAAGAATCTCTTTCATTAGAATAATTTATCAATGTACACCTAAATTATTGCAATTTCTTTTTTAAAGTATCCATATATAAATTAAAAACAGCTTATTATGACAATACATAAAAATTTGAAGCCAGTATATGTGTTATTAAACAGTTATTAAAACTGAAAAGACAATATACAGACTTATTTATAAACCATACATTCCGAGCTGAGTTTGATATGAGGTATCTTTGGTGTCAAAGTATATCTTAAGTTTTGAAAATAATATCAAACATTCTTATGAAAGTAAAAATTGAAAGATAGCCAAAAAGAAAAGTTAAAAAAACCCTTACACTTTAATCACCAACTTGTTGCAGAGAAAGAAAAAAAAAATGAAAACTGCCATTCAATTGGGAAATTTGTTTTATTCACATTTATATTAAAGCATAAATTTTGGGGGCTATCTATGCATTGAAAGACAAAATTTAATTATCAGAATGCAAATCTAAACCCTTAAATTAGACAAAATATAAATTTTCATAAAGTTTCTATGATTAGTTCCAGTGATAATCAGTTATTTAAAAATTCAGCTAATTCTGGGGGGGGGGGGGCTGAAAAGGGAAATTTCATTAAGATTTTGTAATAACATCCAGGCAAAGTAGCATTTTTCACAGATAAAAAAAAAATTCATTTCTTTTGAGACAGAACAACAGGGTCTGCTTCCACACTGAAGATGAGCTGTGGAATGTCAAGATGGAAAACAAGTTTGGTCAAGACCCCGCTAGAGAAAAATGTGCAGATCAGTCAGTGCTTGGGACAGCTAGGAGAAGACTCTTAAGAGCTCTGTATGAACAGAATTAGTTTTTTATTTTGGGGGTGTAAGAATGTGGCAAATGCAATTATATGAAAAAAATCAGGATTTTGGCTTGTGGAGTTCTTGTAGGGAGAACTTATGTGATTACTCTCCTTGTACATAATACTTTTTGGTTTTTTTTTTTCATTAAATTTGTTATGTTTTTATATTAAATTGCATGTTAATTTGAATGTTTACAAGCTGTAGGGAATTTTTTTCGCGTGGTGATATGACAATCTATATATATATATATATATATATAACCATTAATTAAACATAACCTACCACCATCAAAAACTGTAATATTATGAATTAAAGCTGTAAGTATAAAATTTTTTTTTAATTTATTATAAGAATTATTATGGAAGAAAAATAAGAAAGTGGACACCGACAAATAATGGAAATGCTTATATATTGAATTACGTTGTCAAGGGCACAGAATTCAATGATATAAGCAAAATGGTTGTTTTCTGTGAGAAAAATAAGCTAAAGCTAAAAGTTATTTTCCCCTGTGCCCAAACAACCATTAAAATCAAGTGAATTGATTAAAAATGAAAACAGAATAGAAACAAATAATATGAAATGGAAAGATCAATAAAACCTATTTAAATATTTATAGGATATAAAATAGAAATAATAAACACCATACCAATTAATATTTCAATATTTTAGAATAAATCCACGCGCACATGGCACCCAAAATATCGTAAAGATTAAGGTGAATAAAACAGTTAAGAAATCACAGTAATTGATACCATAGGATGCAGTTAATACATTTTGAAATAAATGTTAAATAACTTTTAATATAATATAAAATAAAATAAATAGAAAGTAATTACATATTTAAAATGCACTATTAAATTAATTAAAAACTGTTTAACAATATCGTCAAAATTTAGCTAAAAATTCCCCCTGGTGTAGTAAATTATAACTGAAATGTAGCTGGAAAAAGTAAAATTTAGAACTTATCGAAAAAATACAAATTTTGGTGCTGCCATCTAGTATTACTTTTATGATTCAATTGTCACTAGATAAACAGTTGTAAGCATTTGAATGTAACAATTGTTTTATTAACAGCAAAACCAAACAAATCCTTATATATAGATAATTATAAACTGAATATAAACCACACAATGTATTTAAAAAAAAAAAAAACTATTGTTAATAAAATTTAAAAAGCATACAAAATATTCTATTAGCTAACTTATTTAAACTACACTAAGAATTTAAATAATTCTAGAACATCGATAATATATAGCATATAGCTATATGCTATAAAACAAAATAAATTCATTAATAATTAATATAAATATTTATTAAAAATATAAAAATCTTTAATAAAAACTATTATATATAAGATAATTATAAAATGAACAGGAAATAAAAAACATATGGGAGTATAAAGAAGGTAAACAGATACTTAAATTCTGATTACCTAAAAAGCACAAATATAGTGTGTGGATTATTTTCATACATCCATAAAAATCCTAAAAGTATGAATGTGGGACATTCAAAAACATTAAACCGATAATAAATTTTATAACACAAAGTGAAAATAGATAAATATTAAAATATTAATAAGAATAGAGGAATAATAATAAAAATAATTACCCAATTTTAATACATACAGTATAACTTTATTTATATTAAATATACTTATATGTATATTAATCACTATAAAAATGGCATACTATTAGTAATTAATATGATATTGTCCTTATTAAATTAAAATTTATAACAAATGATTGTAAATAAGATTAAACAATAATTAAGCTAATTATTAATGAAATTCACCAATTACATATAAAATATCAAATCAACATCCTTATAAAATACGTATCAAAAATATAGTAATAATACAATATAACCATTAATTAAACATTACTGACCACCATCAATAATTGTGATAGCATGAATGAATTTACAACTATACAGTGTCCCCAATACACTGAATGGATACAAAAACATAATAAACAAGCTGCAAAGTATAAAATAAAAGTCCCTTGTACTATATAACAAAAATTAATATTGAAGAAAAAGAGAAGAAAATGGATTTCAATAAAAATAATTGAAAAGCTTATATATTGAATCACGTTTTCAAGGGTACAGAACTCAATTATACAATCAAAATCAGTCGTTTTCTGTGAGAAAAAAAAGCTAATATATATATATATTACGCTATTGTATGTGGCACATAAATCGCAATTATTTGTTGATTGTTTAATGGCAACACCTGAATGAAATGTATCTCATTGGTTATTGAACAGCATTTAATGCATCGTTCTTTCGCCAACTTGGCGATATATTGCCGAATTTGGTGACCAAAATTAGTCGCCAAAAGTGATGCCAACTTGGCGATCTCTAATATTTCACCAAATTCTCAGAGACTTCCATTGTAAAACAATAGGGTTTACTTGCTTACAGAAAATCAACAAATTGAGATATTTTAATGCAACAAAAAGTAAATTAGCTTAAGGGGTTATATTAATTATATTTAAGGGAGTCCAAGTAAATAAAATTATGAATAAAAGTAACATGATACAATGCTTAGCATGCTTTCCCAAACATAAATTTTAAGGGAGACAAAACTGGTCACCATGGGTGGCTAGTTCAATACTAATTTTGTTAATACTTTTATAAATGGAAAACAGCACTAGTGTTAATAATTTAAACACTCCAACAAATATTAGACCACAATTTATTAGTAATTTTTATCAATTAATCACTTTTTTAATGACCAAGCAGTTTCTCGAACCATAGCACTAGTTGTTTTTTAAGCATAATTAAAAAACTACTTGCTGGAATGAAAGGAAAATTTGAATTATATTAGAAGCTTTCAATAATCAATTTCTGTTTAAAAATTTATACCTATACTCGTGGATTATTTAAAGGGGGGGGGGGTGTTCACAATGACAATATAAAAATTACAATAATAAAATTTGCAGGTAGGACACAAAACATAGGTTAAAATACATTTGTGCAATACTTAATTCAGAATCATTTTTCTCTGGATGGAATTTTCCTGCTCTGAGGAGGAGAATATGGATTTCAAGGGGGAAGGGGATTCAATGGGGAATTCTTCTTTCGCAAAGGATTTCCCCAGGCATCCCCTGAATTCATCACTTCATTTTTGCTTTCCCAAGTTTAAAAAATTGCAACTCAAATAAGTATAAATGGATCCATAGATGGAAATCTTGTAATTGATAAAAGGCATCGAAAACAAAACAGCCTGTTTGTTATTTCACATCCACAAATTATTGACATTTGTCTTTTGAAATCTCTAGTTTTAATTTTCATCACTTGGAGAAGATTTAGAAAAGATGTTGGCTAATGGAATTTAATTTCAATCTTTCTTTCAGTTTCTTTAGTTCTGAAATATTGATTTTACTAGCTTCCATTTTAACTGTTTGTAACTACTTTTTGCACATAATAGTAAAAGTAGGACACAATATAAAAAGGCAGATAAACAATTAATAAAAAAATCAAACTTAATATTGAAATCACAGGAAAAATCAAACGAACAAGAATATTTTTGCCAAAAATATATGCAATCCCGCGTTAGAGTTGGTGCGAACTGAATGCTCTGAACAAGGCATTGCCCTGACTTTCATCTTCCCATTTCCGTCTGCATAAGCTGAGTTTGAAGAGCATTTCTCCGCTCGCACATGCAATCAAAAAAGTACTGGGCACACAGCATTGAAAACTTTAGAATTTTCTTCAGTAATGACTTATTGTGGACCTATCTAAAAAAGTAGAGATGGGGGGCATGAGTGAATTATACTCGTATTGGAGATCGATAAAAAATTAGAATTTTTTATAATTGGGTCATGTCAAATCAACCAGTGACTCAACCTGACCATTTCAGATTTCAATGAAACTCTCAGGTATCATTCTCCCTGATGATAAAACTGAGAATATATTTTTATATTTTTTTTATCACATTAAATTTTCATACAATTAATTATTTAAATTTTGAAAAATCATCATTTTTTTGGGTTGCATAAATTTGTCAATTTTGAATTTCTCAAGTTCTGTTAGGCATACAGAATTTTATGACCCCTCATTTTAAAGAGAAATTTATAAGGTTTAATTTGATACCCAAGTTGACTATGCTCAGTTAAAAAAATTAATTAAATTTTTTTTTAATTTAAAATTTAAAAAATTTTCAGATAGTGTTTTTTAAAAATTTTGAAAAACATGTATATTTGTTGTAATATTATAAGCTTAAATAATACATTTATATAAATACATATAAATAATACATAAATAACAAAGTTACTAGAATTAGATTGTTATTTGAATGGTAATTTTCATTTTTTATTTCATTACTCTTGATCCCATTGAGATCCCACTCTAAAAATTTCAGAAATTTTAGCTTATAATATTACTAAAAACATACATTTTTTTCAAATTTTTTAAAAAACACTATCTGAAATTTTTTTAATTTTAAATCAAAAAAAATTTTAATTAATTTTTTTAACTGAGCATAGTCAACTTGGGTATAAAATTAAAACTTATAAAATTCTCTTTAAAATGAGGGGTCATAAAATTCTGTACGCCTGATAGAACTTGAGAAATTCAAAATTGAAAAATTTATGCAACCCAAAAAATGATGATTTTTCAAAATTTAAATAATTAATTGTATGAAAATTTAACACAATAAAAAAAATTATAAAAATGTATTCTCATTCATATCACTGGAGAGTTAAAAATGTATTCTCATTTATATCCCTGACAGTTTCATTGAAATCTGAAACGGTCAGGTTGAAAATTGAAATTTTTTGGTTGATTTGACATGGAATGACCCAATTATTTAATTTAATTTGTTAAATTATTTCTTCAAATTTTTGTGGGGGGGGGGGGGTCATGTACTTATGTGCGCCAATGGAAGAGCCGCTACTGGTCATAATTCATATTTTAAACATAAAAATTATTAGAATGGATGAAAGTCCCAGACTTATGTTTGACATATTTAATAATAATACCACAAGAAAAAAGAAAAGAAAATCACTGAAAATTACTACCGATGATAAAAATACTCTTACAAGTGTTAGAAACTGTAAATAGTGTAATTAATTCTCATAATAAGTGCATTGCTGAAGGCATATTTCTTACTGATAGATCATTTGCCTGTGATTGGAATGCATAGCCGATCTTAACATTTCCTTTCAGCACTGAATTAAGAGACAAAGCTAAGATGCCTATGATTAATGCAGAGTAATGGGAAAAAGGTTTCAGCAGGTGGATTTTTCTGTACTCTTGTAGAACGTTTATAACTGATCATAAATATAAAGTTCTACAGCCGAACAGAATTGTAAAGCTAATTGCGAGTGACTGCATGCACCGCTTGTAAGGTTAATACACCTTGAGGTTATTTCTTATAGAACTTATTACCTATTATTACAAGTAATTTCTGTGTACAGAGAGATTAAAATTAATTACCTGATTTTTAAATGAACATGAATGCATTTAAGACTTGAAATCTATTTGGAATATTATTCTTACCCCATAGCATTCTATGATAACTGATTGTAACTGTCTAGCTGTATGTTTAACAAAGCCTGTTTGTGTCTATTTAATTTTGTGAATTCCCGATTGTTCAAGAATTCATAGAAAAAATACAGTGTGGTGTCTGTTTTCTATCGACTATCAATCTTACAAGCTCGAAAGTCAGAATATGAGAATAATAAAAATTTTATTTAATATTAGGAGATTGAAACTTTAACATCTATTTTTTTTTTTTTTTCCTACCAAATTACTTCAAACTTTGTATTTGAAGTTAAAATTTATCCTAGAACAGAAACATGTCAAATTTGGATATTGAAGATTCAAATTTTTATAGTTATATAGTTTGTTATTATTTGAATATGGAAATGGTTTCCTAAACTTATTTAATTCATGAATAACCATAGAAGGCTCAATCCCCAGTAAATTGGAACATTTTGTGCTTTAGTATGACAATTTAGCTTTTTCTTATTATTATCACATATAACTTAATCACCAATTTTACAAACAGGTGTATCTTTACCTTATGAATCAGCAAGTATTTACATGTCTGATCTGATCTGTACACTTTAAGCACATGCTCTGGAAACTCCAATCGCAGTTCATCTGATGGCTGTAATGACGTCAAGTCAGGATTGCTATGGCTATGGTAAAGAGAGCCACCATGACAAGGTTGGGGAGAAGACCCCCTGCCACTGTAATTTCCAGATCCACCACTGCTACTACTATTTACAGAATAGAGACTGTCATCTGAACTGTTCAAGTGCGATTCACTGGAAGAAAATAAATGCATTAAGCTTATTTAAAAATATCTGAATAAAATTTTATACATGCAAACGAAATACGTAACAAAACTGAAAGAAACTTTAGAAATTATCAGTGTACTTTTACAACATTAAAAAAATATCTTCATTTAAATTTTATACCACAATAAAATATAAAAATTCTGGCATATTAAAAAAAAGTGCTAATACAATAGAGCAGGGCTGTTCAACGTGGCACCCACGGGCACCATGGTGCCCTTTTGAAAGTTTCCTATTATTAGACTTTATAGAAATAAAATTCCATTATAAAGCATACTCTCTTTAAAATCAATATTTGCAATCAGAGATATTTTCAAAACCTGTGAAAATGCATTAAAACTAGAAACATACTTTGAAAATTTAATCATGCATATTTTCATGATTTGTAGTTATTGTTTATAAAGTATAATTATGACAGTTAAATTCAGTAATAATTGGAAATAGCTCTTTTTATTATTTAAGAAGTAACAGAAAAATAAATGTTTTTCACCTTCTCCCGCCCTTTTGAAGATGCATGTACATGAAAGTTCAGCTTTTTAGGGCTTTTTTTTTTTTTTCAATTTACTTAGAAAAATGAATAAAGCAGTGCAGAATAATTTTCGTTTATGAAAGCACTCCCAGACTCTCTGGAACCACCTATATGTGCTGGTCACTATCATACCTGTCTTTGTACTTTTTACAAAACTAAGTTCATGCCTTCAAAATAAGTCAAAGCATATTTTCACATCCTAAACGACGCCTAGGAATATCTCTGATTTCCATGTTAATTTACTATTATTTTTTGTTGTTGTTGTTATTATATGTGCGATTAAAGTTTCTGGCACCTTATCCTACAAATATTTTTGAGATAGACCTTTCATAGAAAAATGTATAATTTGAAATTTAATACAGGTAACGCCAGAATTGTAGGGCCTTTTGTCTACTTCTGTAAGATTCATTTGCATTATGTTAAGACATGTGTATACCAATGCTGTGTGAAAATGGTGCCGCATTTTTCAGTCATGTGAATAATGGCACCCTTTGTTAAGTGCCCAGAGCTGAGATGTGCCCCTGCTTACTGAAAGGTTGGACAGGCCTGCGATAGAGTACTGCTAATATGCACACCTGTAATCTGCACTACTGCATGTATGAATGTAAACAATAAAATTTAGTTTTTTAAAAATAATACTTCAACAGCATTTTTTCCCCTATCACCTTTAGCATTATTTCTGATAAATATTATATAATGTCTTCTAAAAATTCTTTCTTTTTAAAAACTATTTAGAAAAAAAAAAAAGCTTATTTGGGCAATATATTTATTTAATCTGTAACTAGAAATAATTATAATTTAGAGAATTGTTAATGAAATCCCTCAAATCAAAACTAATAAATTCTTAAAATATTTTTAAAATGTAAAAATTTAATTCTTATTTCTGATACACATTTATCAGACATCAATTAAGATATATATATATTTTTAATAATTTAAAATGATAGTACACATACAAATATTTTAATTGTTTATCTTTATACATGCATTTACAGAATTTGACTGAAGATATTTAAATTTCTAAAAACAGCATTTTATGGTTTAGCAGCAATTATTGCTATTTATAGAGACTGCAAGATACAATACAGAAAAATAAACCACATGTTTTAATACAATCATATTTATAAATACATATAAACATCAATAAAATATTTTTTAAATATTCTAACTTAATTGATATGTTTAAATGTTATATTTATTTAATTTTGACCAATGTTAATCTAAATTTGTCCAAAATATGAGCACAAAAAAGCTATCTTCTACTGTATTTGAAAGAAAAAAAAGTGAGCATGCGTGTGTGTGTGTGTGAGGAAGGGGGGGGGGGGGATAAGGTACCAGAAGTTATATTTTATGCTGTTATCATGGCTTGAAAAATTAAAAAGCTATGGTTCAACAGTTTCATATTTTTGTTTTCAATTATCTCAAACAATTTAAGGTGTTCGAAAGATTTAAAAAAAAAAAAAAAAAGAAACCTACAGCTTCACTTATACATGTTTCCTTTCTTTCAACAGAATGCAATAAATTGCACGTTGCTTAGCAACCCAATATACATTGTATGAAATATTTTGATTTTGGGACAAAAAAATCCAATTTTATTTTACTTTAAAAGATTCACAACTTTAATATTATTAATTACAAAATTTCAAAGAAATCATACTCACGATGTAAGTTAACTGAAAATTAAGAAATTACATTTTGCAAATTACTATAATTTACAAAAAGAAATTATTTATTATTATCATTATTATGTGTATAAATATATAGTATTTTATTTTCTCTCTGTTTAGTTTGTATATACAGTCAAACCTCGTTAACACGAACATGCTTAGTGCAAATTATTTTTAGCATGAACTGTTTCCGATTGCCCCATCCAGTTGTATGTAATGTATTTAAGTTCGGATAACACAAACTACTTTTAACACCAACAAAGTTTCCCCTTGAGTGTTCGTGTTAGCGAGGTTCGACTGTATATATTACCAACTGATGTCTCTTCAATAAATAAACATTCTTTCTCAAAATCCTTTTATAGTCATATTCATAGTCACTTTGGTATTCATGCATTATTCACAAAAATGGCTGTCAATCATCAATTTTGTTTATCATTGGCAATCAAAATGGTATGTACATTTAATAAATACATAAAATCATTAAAAATGATAAATACTATAAAAGCAAACTAAAATCCAAAACAATAATTTTGTATACATTTACTAAAGACATAATATCAAATTGACGATTTTAATGATTGTAGTTTTATTTCCAGCAGTTTGTTATGCACACCAGAATGTATATAATATAAATATACTGTATCAATGAATATAATATATTATATCTATGCTAAAATACCCAAACATAAATACACTGAATTTGCATTTTTTATAATTTTATGATATGAATTAGGAAATTAATATTTGAAAAATTATGAATTGCAACCTACAATTTTTTTTTGATGGATTTAGATTTATTAAGTCCTGCTTTATGGAAATCCAAAATTTCACATTTTTCCTCCAAGTAGTTTTCAAATAATGCAAATGCTTAAAAAAACAGCAAAATGATGGTTTAAGGAGCCGTCTATGATAGAAGTACTAGATATTTTGAAATTTCTTATGCTATCCTGTAATCGAGCAGTTTTCAGTGGCTGCTTGATTGGTGCTTAAAATGCCTTGATCAAGAATCTCAATCAACAATCCAGTACCAAACTTCAATTTGGATACAGTCCCTAAAATACGCTTGTTTTAAAATAATTAATTTCGCAGAAACCTATCGTACAAATTGCATAAAAATTTGTTTCTAGGCTAATTGAAGGGTGTAGAAGAGTTTATTTATGATGTCAGAATTGTGTACTGCTATTGAAAAAAAGGTATGGTTTGTTTTAATATGTAGATAGCTTCCTAAGCAAGTTTTATATGCATCATTTAAAAGTAGACTTTATTACCAATCATGTGGTACCAATAACTTTCCTCTATGATAATTTTTTGCAGAATTAGTAAGGGTACTATCCCTTTTATGACCCCTCTTTTATGATAGTACACAACTGTACTATCATATTCTTTGAGCAATAGATGTGAAATGCATAAACATAGTCAAATTTTAATACTTAAGTTTTTATGATATAGCACATTGTTTATTACCTAATGGGTGTGCGAGGAATGATATTCATCTTAGCCAGAACTTTCTTTATTCGAGCTCTGTGGCCTAAAGTTGAATAACCTTTTTTATCACCATCTTTCTTTGTATCACTGGAACGAAAGGTTGAACCATTCATTTTGGAAGTAGGAGAATTTGGTGCTGTACCCATGGTTTCATGCCACTCCATTTGAGAGGATAACCTTGAGCGAGGATCATGTTGAAGAAGTGAGATTTCTGAAGCCTTGCGACATCGTCGGGTTGTGTTTTCTGGAGCGCTAAGCATTTCTTTGAAAGCTATAACAACAATTACATAAACTAAGCCTATGCATGATTATGTATTTTTAATTATTAATAATGGCAAAGAAAACAAATAAAATCAAACTAAAATCTAAAGATAGATAAACATTTTATTTTCTCATTTTTTTAAAACATTAATATCATTAGCAGTACAGGCATGAAAGCGAGAAATAGGAAAAAAAAAAAAAAAAAAAAAGGTGGAAAATTTTTTCCTATACAATGGCACACAACTCATGTAATTTAGACACATTTTAAGGGTTATTTATATAATAAGATGAAGTATAACTGTAACCATGACAGTTATTTCTTTCCGAAAGTTAGAAAGTATTAATACAAAAAACAAATTTAAACTAAAATAAATAAATCATAAAAGAAAATTTAAGACAGTTCGCTAAAGGTGTAAATCCAAATATATATGACAAACTTATGGGAAATACAGTGATTAATTTTTCAAAATAAATATTATTCTTGATGGTGTGACTGTTTAAGATTTTTTTCCCTTATTTCAAAAGAAAAAAAAAAACATTCGCTAAATGTAATCACGTCAAATTGATCTTTGCTCCAGAAATAAATCTCTTGAACATTGAAATTACCCACCAGTGTTGTATGAACAAGAAAAAATATTCTATTTTAAACATAACCTTAACGTAAGTTCCCTTTTAAAGTAAAAATAAATTTAAAAATTCTATCTGGAAAGACGTTTTAACTCCATTTACATGACTTTCAGGTGTTTATAATATAAGCTCACCTTTGATTTGGTGGCTTTTTTGCCCAGTAATTCAGAGACAAACTCTAAAGATTTGAGTCGATAAAATGCCTGATTATTAAATCTTCCAGACACCCCCCACTCTCCCTCTTATGTTTCCAATATTTTCTGCAGTTTTGTATAATTCAGAAAATGTTCAAAATTGCTTTAAAAAAGGTAGAATTCCTCCTTTAGGAGGAACTCTTTCATGCCTGATAGCAGAAGCTAATTCACAAGGAAATTTTTTAATCATTTCAGATATTTAATAATTATACATAGAATGACACTAAGTGTATAACGCTTCCGGGGTTGAACTCATCCTTTTCCTGATAATCCAAACGCGGCCACGTTAGGCTTAAGCATTCCAATGCCGTATTTGCCGACTACCTTATTGAATCTGGGTATCTATTCGTTGTGTAACATATTCTTCTTCAATTTTTCTCAAACCTTCAAAAAGTATACAATTATAACGCTTTAAGATCTAATTTAAAAATAACCAGATACCAACAACAGCGTTCCGATGTATACAAGCGATTACCGTTGCCATTCATAAGCACAAATTACAAATCCAAAAACAAATGAATGACTCTTTCAGCTATTCATTAAATGCTCTTAAAATATTTTGCAAAAGCATATTAATATTTTGAAATGCGTTTTTTACTTTTGTTTACATTTATTTACAGTTTGAATTCAGTATACACGGTTAAAAATATCACGAAAAAATGCCTCTGTTTTTCAAGGCTATCTATTTTCTGACCAATGAGAACGCTTCATGGTGTTCAGTGAATATAGCTATATTCTGCGATTCATTCCCGTGAATTATTTTGTACCGGGTTAACATTTCCTTTCTAAAAACAAATGTATTTCAAATTATTTAAAGGCTTTATTATGGTTTTACAAATATTTTAAGAGCAAAATCGGATGTCGACCGTATTTTTTAATGATTCGTTCAAATGAGTCATTCAATTGCTTCTGGATTTGGATTGTGTTGTACATGTGGCATCACGAGTGAATGTGGATTTGATTTTCAGTCTTAAAACGTTGAGTAAAACGTCCTTTCTTTTCCGCAAAAGTTACATTTTTAGACAGATTATTCAAAATAAATTAACATTTAAGAGATTACATTCAATTATCTAATATTCTGCTGCGATAACTTCAGTTAAAATTAGATTGGTAGCTTTATCTACCCCTATATGAAAGTAAACAAACGATTCATTTGTCTTGAACTTTTAAAATATTAAAACAAACGTTTATATGCTCTGTTGCGCCATCTGTCGGTAGTTTAAAAAAAAAAGAAATTTTCTTTTTAAAATGTTTTTTGAATTCTGAAGACATTGGGGGGAAATGAATATTTCTTATAAAATGAAATTAGAATATCAGAAATATGTAATGCCGTATATATATCAATGCATTATTATAATAAATAAAATTTTGTATTTTGTAGGGAAAATAAATTTGTAATTTAATAACAGAATTTGAGAAAATAAATTGTTAATGTAATTAAGAGTTGAATTTACTTATGTGATAAAAGATGATTTTTAATTATCAAAATTTATTACAGGTTTCTTTTATGCATGTTTAAAAAAAATCGGGATTTTCTCTGTTCAACTTTTTAAAATTTAAGTTATATAATTATTATTTTGGCAAT
Source organism: Maratus speciosus (assembly GCA_963932465.1). Classification (NCBI taxonomy): domain Eukaryota; kingdom Metazoa; phylum Arthropoda; class Arachnida; order Araneae; family Salticidae; genus Maratus; species Maratus speciosus. The sequence continues at coordinate 129,712,916 of OZ010789.1, read as the reverse complement.
TAATAAAAACAAATAAACTTTCTGTTGGAATTGTCTTTTATTTTAACCCATACCATCAGATAAAATAGTTAATTGACAATATGTTTTAAAATAGCATTATTAGTACTAATTTGAATGTTTTTGTGAAATATTTCTTCAAATTTTGTGAGTGAAGTTCATTTGCATACTTTATGTCAGTATTTTACCAATTCAATTAATAATTTTCTTGCAAATTAAGTTTAAATGAAAAATGGGCTGTTTTTACTTTACCCCACCCCACCCTTTCAGTCAGACAAGACAAAATTTATTACTCTACAATTCTTTTTATAATGCAATGCTATATAATTTTTTTGAAAATGCAAACACGTCATTCTGACGGGCTATGTTCTAGTTGAAAATAATGATAAATGTATTATCAGTGCTATGTACTTACAAAAAGAAAATATAAATAAAAGTTTCCTTACTCATGTTGTTTCTATTTAGAAAAGTTTGATAATGAAAAAAAAAAACATAAATAAATAGCAGAAAATAATAGAAAAAATATTTCCTGAATGAGTGAAATAGTGCTTTTTTTTAACTGAAAAGTTTATGTAATATACAAATTCATGCATAGATATAAAGTACTAGAAAAATGCAAATGCAAAAACTAAAAACACAATCTATATTAATACTATTAAGAGTAAATTGTTGTTTGTTTGTAGGAAGAGGGATGTAATCTCCAGAACTAACAAGTTAATATAAAAAATTTATAGTGGCAAAATTATGGTGATCATTCTCTGCTCTGACAGAGACACTATTTTATGTCAGTACCTCTTCCTCCAATGGTAATGAAAATACAGAAAATATTCTGAAATGTGATTTATGTGATAATATTGGGACTAGAAACTTGAAATTTGGCACAGCAGTTATTTTTAAGAAATAAATGTATGCTAAGAACAGTTTCTAAAAAATTCAAAATTTATGAGCAGCAAATATTCTAAAAATGTTCTAAATTACTATTTATTTGGAATTGTTAGGGCTGAAACTCTAAATATGGCACATTTGTTACTTTTCAGATATAAATGCCCGCACATAACGTATTGCATAAAATTTTCTAAAATTGTGATTTCTGTTATAGTTGGGGCTAGAAACTTTAAATTTGGCATGGTCGCTAAGTACAGTTTCTAGAAAATTTGAAATTTAAAAGAGTGAATAAGCAGAAAATGTTCTAAAATCAAAATTATTCTGGAATAATACCAATGACATTCTTACTTCAAATGGTGTTACTTTTTATATCTCTGCAAGTGTCCTCAAAAGAGTGCAAGAGAGACAAACATTCTAAAATTAGGATATCTATGAATTTGCTGAAGTTAAAAACATGAAATTTGATGAGATAGTTAAATTTCAGATGTAAATGCTTGCTAAGTGTAATTCTAAAAACACTGAAATTTAAAAGCATAAAATGTTTCAAGTTTAGGATTTCTTTGGAATTGTTAAAGCTAGAAATATGAAATTTGACATGGTAATCCTTTGTGATTCAACAACTCCGATTTTAGAATACATCATTTTAAACATGTGAAAAATAAACTGAAAAAAAAAAATAGAACATAAAAAAAAGGTAACCAATAGTTAATTAGGTTGAGTAAAGGTACTTTTTTCACATCCATAATAAATAGAAAATTACATACTTCTAATAAATATTGTCAATTTTATATAAAATTGTAAAGTATGCAAAGTTACCTGTGTAAAAAATCTATTTTTGGACGTCTCCAGTCTTTTTAATAAAAAAACAATTTACTAAGTTTATTCTACTAATAATGATGCAAAATTGTTCAAATAATAAATAAAACTTTGGCATGAAAAATTAACTCAGTATCGCCGTCTGTTGATAATTCTATGAACAATTTATATCAACTGCCAAGTTGGAAGATAGCAGCAATGAATAACAACATATTTTAAAGCTCACTGTATAAATAAAATTGACTTTTGGGTATGTTACAGATATGCAACACAGTGATACAAAGAATTAAGAGGTACGTGCTGACTCAGAACAGTTTCAAAAGTTAAAAGGAAATGGATAGAAAACTTTCTAAAATCACAACTAATTAGGAACACTTAAGTAATTTTAAATCTTTTATAATAAAAATTATGACAATCTTTGCTTAAAAATAAGCTACATTTTATCTTCATATAAACTATCCTCAAAGAGGTGAAACAGCAAAAAATGCTCTAAAATTCAGATTTTGTTTTATCTGTTTATTCTAATAACGTCAATGTTCAATAAGAACGTTTGTTAAAATATTCAAGATTTAAAAGGGTGAAATGATTGGAAAACTCTCTATAATCATGATTATTCTGAAACTATCACAGTAGAAAATTTTAATTTGATATGCAGGTAGTTTCTATTAGGATGTGATGCTCCTTAACAAAAAAGTGAAATGGGAAGAAAGCGTTCTGTAGTTATATATATTCACTATGATTTCTCTAAGACTGGCAGCTTAACTCTTAATTTGGCATAGAGATAACTTCTAAGACAATGGGATAAAACATAAGTACCAGTAACTGCTATAACAGTGAAACATCCCTGTGCGACCAACTCCATTAGGCGATCACCTCCCTGAATGACCAATTTTTTCATGGAACGAAATTTATTCCCATAGGCTCAATACTAATTTTACCTCCATTCAGGGACCATCCCAGTTGAACTCCCTCCATGAGAGACCAATTTCTTTGAAGAAAATGATATAAATTCCGTGTTTTCCTGGTCGTTTGAAGACGGTTTTATTAGAAAAATAATTACGGAGAGTGCATTATTCATCAAACTTCTAAACTAAGTTTAGATTTTCTTTTTTTTTTTTTTTTTTTTTTTTTATCCTGGTAACTTTTAAGTGTTTAAATCCTTTTGTGCCTTTTTAGGCAATGAATTTAACTCCGATTACAAATTAAGAATGACGATCAATAAACATCTCTGCCCTGTTCCGTCGAAAACTCTCAAAGAAATAGATAAAGTAATGAAATCGTCATTATTTGTTCCCATCCACAAAAAAATGCATTTATTTACTGAACTTCGAAAGGACTTGGAAATAAAAATTATAAAATATAAAACTGTAAAATTAAAGCAAAGCTCAATGTATTCATTTTTGAAACTCTGCAGTAATTAACTTATGTAATTAACTTTTATTTTGATACTTAATTTTTTATATTTTTTCCTAATGTGAAAAATAAATTTTAGTAACATTGTTACCATTTTCAACAATTAAAATCTAGATTTAAACA